>CM042999.1:916791-1281483 GCA_023678885.1 Pogostemon cablin
TGAATCTATTTAATTAAAATAAGTTAAATAGACTTGATTTGGAATTATCTAACTAGTTTGAATCAAATTCACTTTATTTAATATGAGCTTGTTTGACTTGAATTAAATTCAGTACTTATTTGAATTGAACCCTTTTGACTTAAAGTTAGACTCAAATAATTAATAATTACATTAATTATCAATTATTTATCCATTTATTATAAGAATTTATTTATTTAAAACTTTAATATATATATATATATATATATATTTTATTTATTAAACAATAAAATTCATATTGCTACGGAGGGATTATTTTATTATAAATAATAGGAGTAACAAAATATTAGTCATTGTATTGCCATAACTCTCCATTAAAAAAATTATGTATAAGCATAGTATATTAAATGTTGTAGTGATGAATTAAAGAGAATATATATAGAAGTTGAGAGGGCGTTATCCTGAATGCTGGGGATGGTACGGGTCGTCGGTGTCTCTCAACACCAACCAATTTCAATTATTGGTTTAACTTCTTCAACCCCCTTTCCTTTTCATTTATATTTTTTTAATTTTTTAATATTTTTATATGCAAATTAATTGCCAATTTCTCCTCCATCTTTCATTTTATAATTTTAAGTGTATTGACTGTTTCATCCCTGTATCTCTATATTGCAGATTCTTCTGTCAATGTCCACACAGATTCCATGCCCATTATTTCTCCTTTGCCTTTTACTTCCTTTTCATCGTTTGTATGCGATGCAACACATTGGATATTTAATTAATATTCTCTAATTCATTGGAAAATAATATAATAATGATTAATTAAATATTCAACATGTTTGACTTGTATTTTTTAGTACATTGTTTCACCCAATAGTTTATTTTACTTATGAATATTCATCTAATATAAAAATTTGACTTATTACAAGTTTAATTTATTATAAGTATTATATTTTGTTATGGATGATGCAAACATTGTACTTGTTGTTAGAATGTAGTAAGGTAAATTGAGTGATTATAGTTATTGTAATATGTTGGATTAAGTTTAGGATCATGTGGACAAAGCTAGCTACATGGAGGTTATACCAACGGTTGAAGGGGTTAAAATGGTTTCAAGTTTAATACTCTCAAAAGAAAGCATATTGGAGCAGTTTGTTGGTGCGGTTTTACAGGTGATTTTTCGACTATTATATGTATTATTAATTCCAAGTTCATCTTAATACCTATATAAAGCTTAGAAGTTAGCTTATTAGTCAAATTTTGACTTAAACATTTCTTTTGCTTTTTTGTTGTATTCTAGCCATTAAACTATTCTCTCTACACACTTGTAACTTTTGCTTAATAAAGTTCATTTCCTCATTTAGCACATGTAGGAGTTATATCACCAAACCACTTAAATCGTTTCACGTTTTATTTTCGTTCTTTCATTCCCGGTTTGTGATACTATTTTTCTGATCATGCGTTTGCTGCTAATTAAATTGTATACCAGAACTATATATATATATAGTTGTATTTTAACATTTATATCAGGAGAATTAAATAAATTTGGAAATAAATGCATGCCAATTGTGTAAGATGTTTTGGGTTAATTACCATCCCATGTCATGAACTTTTATACTCTTATAAATAATAAAACGGAGGAAAATAAAATACTCCTTATAAATATGGGGTAGGGAGTGATATAAAAGCACCGTACTGAAAACGTGTGGAGGTGGATCCTCCATATTGTTTGGATATTTTGAACACCATCTGCACACATTTTAATATGACACATTATAGGTATATTTTGAACACCATCTCCACACATTTTAACAATAGTGGTGTGAACGGATTCGCATCTAAATATTTTTATTTAAAAATTATAAAGACAATTAAATTTTTAATTATTCGTAACTTTAAGAATAAATATTAAACCCTACTCCATCCGTCCCGTTTCAATGTCTACGTTTCTATTTTGCGCCTCTCATTTCAATGTTTATGTTTTTCTTTTTTGAATATGGGACCCACCTAAAACAATTAATATATCATCCAATACTAATACACCTACCAATTTTGCATTAAATATTATATTTTTTCATCCACTATCTATTAAAATATTATACTCCTTAATCAACGTGCAAAAAGTAAACGTAAATATTGAAACGGGACGGAGGGAGTATAATATTATAGGACATGAATCATTAAAACTTTGTAACCAAGTGTCCTAGCTCACCTGATTATTGGACTTTTCACTAACGTGCTAGACCCAGATTTTAATTTTTATAATTGGGAGTTATAAGGAAACTTGGATAAAGGAGAAATATGGGAGTTCATGGTTTTTATTATGATAAAAAAAAATTGTAATTTGTAACTAAAGTTTCTTTAAGGCACGTAAAAATGTCAAGTAAAAAAGCATCCACGTCACGTGCATTTGGGCACACATAATGGTTGGTGATGGAATAGGCATAATTAATTGATCTAAACTAGATCAAAATAAAATTAAATGAATAGGCAAAAGTTAGGTAATGTTTGGTTGATGGAGAATATAATTAATTGAAACTAGCTAATTAAAATTTTGAATTTACTTGAAGCAACTTCAATTATATACTCAACTCCTCCGTACCAACTTCAACTTCACACTTTCTATTTTTGTTCGTCCTAAATTCAAATTCATACTTTTATAAAAATAAAATATAATTAAGTAATTAATATCCCTCTAACATACTTTAGTTTCAAATTTATCATTACTTTTTTAACATATATAACTTACTTTATCATTTATTTATTACAAAAAATACCGTAATACCCCCAAAGTAAATTAAAAAGTAATTTTTCTTAAACTCCGAATCTATAGTAAACGTGAAGATGAATTTGGGACAGAGGGAGTATATACTATTCCCTCCATCTCATTTTATAAGTTTCCAGTATTATTTTATGTATAGTAGGTAATTGTATTAATAGTGAGTGGTAAGTCATATATAAAAACTCTTTTATTAAAAAGGGAAAATAAGGACCTTTGAAGAAAAAAAAAGATTAAAAAAACTAATTCACACGCACAAAAAAAAAGAAGGAATTTCATTATGCTATATTTTAAAGTAAAGGGAGCAACTTGATATATCCCTAGAGATTGGGGGTATCTTAGAGTATTTGCGTAACTTCTTTAATAAAGCAAATTTCGGTTCAAACGGCCAAAATTTTAAGTACTTAATTGACATTAATTATTACTTAGATTTGACATTCACTTGTTTATGAAACATGGGAAAGTAACAAGAATGGAGTAGTATTGGATCTTATTTAGTAAAAAATAATGTGATATATAATTTTTATAATAAAAAGTGATATAATTGATGAAAAATAATAATTTTATTGTGAACTATTTCATAAACAATTTATAAAAAATGATAACATTTATTATATGAAAATTAATTAGGAAAACCCTTAAATAATCAATATGAGACAATCACAAACAAGTATTCCAACCTCATGTTTTGCATTGTTATTAGATAATAATAAATGAAAATTAAAATTTCTCAATTATTTTCATTGATTCAACTACTATTCCACTACTTTAATTAACTTTATTTTTATTATCTATCTCATAACCTACTCTTATTATCATTATCAAAATTTAACTAAATTGCAACTCCTTTAATAATTTATAAATCTGTCAAATAAAATTAAAAATGATCGCGTATTCTTTATAACAATTCATTAATTTGAGTTGTCTCACGATGCTTAGAAATGTAGATAGTCTACTGTTCCATAATGAGATTTTCTCATTCTTTCTTAATTAAGTACTTACTTTTAATCTAACTAATGAAATTTAATTTATTATGTAACGGGGGAGCATGACATATAATTAGTCAATTTAGATTGAATATCATGCGTAATATTTAAGTATGTTTGAACTCACTTAGCAATTTTTTTGGCTCCTTCATTATCAATCACTAATGAAATTCAGCCTACTCAAATGAAATGTTTGCCAAAATTTATTTATGTGATAACGTCCCATGAAATTATTTGATTAAGATAACTAGAAACTGACAACTGATCAATAAAATACAGTAATAATTTTTAATTAAATTATTTTATGAATAATTTTATGTCACATCGAGTCTTCTGCGTTATTTTCATGCATCATCTCCTGTGTCACACGTTAAATGATTAACACGTAAGAGGTTAAATAAATTCAACCATTGCTTCTAGGGTTTAATCATTTATAAATAGGGTATAGTTTCTCTCTATCTCATACAAGTTATTCATCCAATAACGTGGCACATAGGATAATGTATCAAAATGACACAGAAAATTCGAATTGATTTTATGTTGAATAACACAAATAACATCTTTTAAGGAAAATTATTTTATAAAATCGATCCATCCATAGATTTTTTTTTGTGTTTTTCTTATTTTGTCATTTTTCTGTATTTATAATTTATTTACTATTATGATTTGATATATACCCTTCAAATTTAATATTAATTTTAAAGTTAATAAATATTATTCTTACAAAAATTAGAATGGGGATCACAGAAATTTCAGATATTCCCACTATATAGTTAGACTCTTGTAAATCGAGTTTATATCATAAATCCTTGTAAATCCTGTGGTCCTTCCTAATTTAAACACCCTATCAATACATAGAAAATATAGAATTGGAACGGAGATCACAGGGTTTACACCGTAAACTCGATTTACACAAATATTTGTGCCCACCATTTTGATACTTAAAAAGTACTAGTTACCATACTCTATCTTGATTAACTCATCTTCACACTTTTCAATTTCATTCATCTTCAAATCATATTTATATATCCTATAAAGAAAACAACAATAAACCTAATAACATTATAATACAATTTAATTATAAATTCTCCATTAAAACTTTAACATATAAAATAATTTATAATTTATTTATTATTTAAAAATATAAATCTACTTTTAAAAATAATTAAAAGATAATTTTTTTTATTTTTTTAATATATTTATTAAAGTTAAAGGGTGTGACTTGTGAGTGACCGACAATACATGTAAAAATATACTCCATGTTCACAAGTTTTGTTTTTAAATTAATTAATGATTTAAATGAGCACGTGTGGAATACTAATTTAATAATCTTCATAAAACTTCGTGTGAGAGTACAAATTATTTCATCTAAGCTTAGATTCCATAACTTGAAATTCATATAATAACATTATAAAAAGGTATAATTTTGCTTGAAGACATCGTTCGTAATACAAAAAATTAATAAGACATCCGTCTTTTATAGTTTTCATATTTTTAATTGGCTATAAATTTATGTGTTCTTAAGTATATACATGCTCTAAAATTTTATACTTTTTTAAAAGTTATGTCTTTTAAATACAATTAAATATTATACCTTTAGTACTCTTTATTATTTGAGAGTTTTTTTTTTAATTTTTTAAATCGAATATTTATATTATTCATATTTCACCCGATCCTTTCAATGAAAAAATTATATCTTTATTATTTTAAATATACAACATTTAGAACAAACCGTTATACTTTTATACTCCCTCCACCCTGCGTTAAGGTTTATATTTTCTTTTTTTGTCAGGTTAGATCACACAAAATAATTAATTATTTCATATAGGGTCCACACACAATACTAATACAACTATCTAATTTACATTAATTAAATATTATTTCTCTCACCTCACTACACATTAAAATATTATACTATCTCTTAATTTACGTGCAAAAAGCAAACGTAAACATTAACTCGGGACGAAGGGAGTACACCTTATGTATTCGGGGACAAAAGATACCAACTCTTTTTTATTTGGGCAAGTCTTGTATGAGATCGTCTCACGTAAGGCTTACGTAAGACGGATAAAAGTGATAATATTATTAATGAAAAGTGATGTTCAATCGATGAAAAGTGACAGTGAACTATTTCATGAGCAATTTATAATATAAATATAAAGTGATACTATCATTTATAACAAAAGTGATAATAATGTTATCACTTTTTATTGGTCTCATATAAAACTTACGTGAGACAGTCTCACACAAATCTTTGATTTTTTATTTTGAATTATCCTAAAAATTTACAACTCTAAATATAAAGGTAAAAAAAAAAATCATTCTATTTCACACACTTTATTTATTAAAAAAAATATTAAATTTTAACCTTTAAAAGTGTCTGGAAAAAGGTGCAAACTATTGAGAAACGGAGTATTATTTTCATTCCAGAAAAATGGTTCATTTTTTTTTCCAATCTATGACCGAGTATATATTCCCTAGTAGTAATATTACTGCATCAATATCAAATCACATCGAATTTTTCTGTATCATTTTGTGCATCATTTTCTATATCATACATTCAGTTATTTACACGTAAGGTTGGAAAAAAATCCAATCATTGCCCCTAAAGTTTAAGCTTTCCTAAATAGGATATAGATTATCTCTTTTCCCTACGTGTTATCTATCCAATGGGGTGACACATGAGTTGATATAAAAAAATGGCATAGAGAATTCGAGCTGATAACAAAGAGTATTATTATGTTCTATAATAGAAGTAAATTAATAAATTGTGGATTAATTGCAAGAAAATTACGAATTTTACTTTTATTATAAATTACTAATTCTTATCTTTAAGAAATTGTAATAAAAATAACACCTTAATGCATTTTTGTAAAACATACTCAATTTTTGACTAAAAGTGACATTCTTTTTTTTTTTTAGAAATTGGATACATTTTGCAACAATATTTAAAGTTGGTGTTAATTTTTTAAAAGTAAAAATTAATTTGTAATAAAAATAAATTTCGTGATTTTTTTTAATTAACCACCCATAAATTATCAGTGTGAAATTTTTTGGTATTCAGGAGCATTATCTGAAAGATTAGAGAGACTTGGATTCTTTTTTATTAAATAAATAAATAATAAGGCTAATTATAGTGGGCACCCGTGCATCCCTAAGATAAGGTGTACCCATATACAAATATAAATAAAAATATATACAATTATGAGTAAAAATGTATACAATTTAATTGTTAGTTTTTTTAATGAAAATTTGAGTGTAAAAAAAAATACAATTATTAAAAAAACATGAATACGCTATTGAATAAAAATTATACACATATGGATGCTAGTTTTTCTAATAAAAAACTTAGTGTGAAAAAAAACATACAATTATTACGAAATACGTATACAAAATAGAATAACATATATACAAAATATAATAAAAAATTAGACAAATATAGGTGCACTCTTGCACCCAGTGCAGCCAATATACACTTAAATAATAATCCTGCATCGATTATTTATATGGAAAAATAAGAAGGTCAGTTTGGTCAATTTATTGGAGGCAGAGATACGATGCGAGCTTTGAAAGTTTCCGAGGGGTGTTTTCGTCTTTCTGAATCTAAATAAATATACAATTTACATGGAATTGCAGCAGCATCATACCTCCTCCCCTTATTCAACTATCAACCTCTTCCATTCTCTCTCTCCTCTCTCTCTCTCTCTCTCTCTCTCTCACACACACACACCCAACATCACCACCCTCACCTCCTCTCCCCAATTACAAAAAGACATTATGATAGTAAAAATAAAACAAAAGGTGGTAGATGCATGAGTAAAACACCAACTACTTGGTTGTATATTACAAATCATTCTCTCTCTCTTTCTATTCTCACCACCATCTTCCTTTTGTAATCCACACAACCACAACCACCCCACCCCCACCCCACCCCCCCTTCCTCCGCCTCGATTTCCCCGCACCGCCAACTACTTGTGTTATCACCCTGTCCTGTTTTTCTTGGCCTTGATTCTTCAAGGTATTCTTTTCCACCTCCAACAATTCACAATGGCTTCTTCTGATATATTTATTTCTCAACTTTGTGTGTTGTAAACTGTTTTGTCTGCATCTGTTGACTTGTGGTCGTCTACTAATTGCTGCTTTCCATATGGGTTTTGGCATTGGCTCTCAATAATGACAAAGTTTGTGTTTTTCTAGCTTAATTCTTGTTATGAGTTCTTTTACTTGATTTATCTCCTCTTGTTTGTTTAATTTTCTTTTGTTTTCTTGTTGGGAATTTTCCCTTGCCTCCATGAAAGGTGGTAGGTTGGTGGGGTTGACTTGCAATTCTTCCAAAATGACAATTTGGGCATTTATTTAGATTTGATGAAATTCTTTTTCTGTTTATGTTCATCACTTGTTTTGCTTTATCTTTATGGAAAATTGTGTCTGTTGGCTGTCATTCTACCACCTTTTTTTGTCTTTTGGGGAAATGCTATTTAGGGTTCAAGATTCTTGTCACCTTTGGGATTCTTGTTTCTATAAGTTTGAGTTGGTTGTCCCATTGAGTTTTCTTGAAATGATTTACAAATATACACTCGTAATTTTTTGGAATTATACTGTTGATGGTTATGTCTTAGTCCTAGGATTCATTCATCAAGATTCAATCTGTATGAATTTTGCTACATTAGTTAATGTTGGTGGTGGCCAAGGGATTTATGGATTTGTGTCTAGTTTGGGGTCTAATTAATTTGTGATTGATGAGGGTGAAAGAAGTTGATTTCTTTTGTCTAACATACTTCTCCATCGCAATGCCATTGCTTCGAAACACTTTATCTTTGTCAGCTAATTGCAACGTGATGCCTGAATTTATTTAGTAATTTTGGCTGTATGGATCTAAGAGGAGCTACGTATGTTCGGTGTATCTGCATTCGAGACTCCCCATCTTTCTCAGAGTTGTACTGTTTATTTTATAATAATGTAATATCTGCAGTTATGCAGCATTTTTCATGGTTCTTGAATAGTTGGCTAACTTATTACCTTATATTGTGGGCGAACTGAAAACAGACATGGTGAGCATTCGGAGACGCAAGCTCTTGGCAATGTGCTCTGGTAATCCAAATTCCTGATTTAGTCATTTTACAGATTATACTATTGTAAACCGTGAATGTTATGCATGGCTATCCTTTACTTTTGATAGCAATGAGCTGATTCTTTAATATCTTTCAGTTAACTGACAAGTATAAAGCCTCTTTCCATGAGTTTTAACTATTGTACTTCATAAACCCCCATAGGACATAGTTCATTCTTGGATCCAAGTTCACGGGTTTCTGAGCAAGGGCAGGCGTCTCAAAACGGTGTTGAGGGCACAAAGCCATTCAGTGGACATCCTCTGTCTTCAAATGATATATATAACCCAAAACAAGTAAGCTTGATTCACCAGAACTCATATATATCTTTACGTTCTATGGATGTGATTCGCTATCCTTCATTAGCAATTTATACTTTCTAGCGTCAATCTCAACCCCTCATTGCTTTAATATCTGATGGCATTGAGTTATAAACGCAACATTGTGAAATATCTTAATTTTTGTAATACATATAAGATAATTAATTCATTGTAATTTTAATAGCAATATATGTTTTTGTTTTTATACTATTCTACATTTTCCCTTGATAAGCTGATTTTTAACTCAAAGAACTCAATATTTTTTCTCTGTGGATAGACCCTTTGAATTTTATCAGACGAGAAGTTTATAAATTACTGATAGACATTGACTTTACTCGTTTATTCCGATTCTCTGTCTCTAAATATCTCTTAAACACTTGCACTTGTCATAATTTCCATACCCTGCCCATCTCCTCATTGTTACTGTTTTATTTTTTGCATTCCTTTAGACATCTACATAGAGTATAGCATTAGATTATCATAATTCACATATATCTATTTTCTTTGTCTTGCAGTTTCCTTCTATAGAATATATTTAGACACTTACTCCTACTTTTTTCTCTGAAAACAACATTCGAGTGTAATTCATCTCTATTGTTGTCTAGGAAATCACCTCGGAAACTGGACATGGTTCCTCTAATGTATCTGCTTCTTCCAGTGCACCGATTCAGCCTTTAACTGGTTTGTTCTTATATGTTGTAGTTGTATTGAACCCTTCGATGTGCATTCAGTATTAGTATATGTTTTTTGATTATGCTAAAATACACAAGTATCTCAATTATTGTTTCCTTATATGAGCTAAAAATAATAATTATGTTGATTTGAATTTAAAAAAAATTGTCGAATTATGATTTAATGATCAAGTACTTAAATCAACTGCAACATGAAATGGCCCCAATTTGGATGAAGTCATCTAAATTTATGACTTAACTTACTCGCTATTTTTTAGATTTTGCGGTGCCAGATTCTTTAATGACTCCCAACTCATTGATTGTCTGTATGTGTGCACTGGCATGCCATGTGGAGAGTCGAAACTCTTTAAACTTTGTCTTCTTTTGATGTGTGCGTCTAGAGGCCTATAAGGACATCCTAAATGATCAACATTGACATTCGTTTTTCTGATTGAACATGTCTAGGATTTACTAGGTTTATTAAAGGGTGAGTTGTTTCATAATATGGCTATAGCATCTGCACCTCAAAGACAGTCATAAAGAATAGAAGAAAGGGGGTAGGGGGTGGGAGTTTTGGATAAATTTTTGTGCATCATCGAATTTAAGCTCTCTGTCGTGTTATTTTTTGACTCTTTTTTTTAATTACCATGTATTTCTTGCCTTCATCAATGATTGTTTATATATTGTTTCCATCATTCCAGAGGTTAAACGCAGAAAGCGACACAGGAGGAAGCAAGTTCAAAATCAAGAACCTTGCATCATGCGAGGTGTCTACTTCAAGAATTTGAAGTGGCAAGCTGCGATCAAAGTAGAGAAAAAACAGATTCATCTGGGAACTGTCAGCTCTCAGGAAGAGGCCGCTCGTTTATACGACAGGTATATATCATGACGGACTTGCAGTGAATTCTTGTCATTAACCACCTACTTCTCAAGTTAAATGCTGCTTTCTGAATTATCTTAGTCTTCTAGAAGCTTCTTTTGTCTAATTCGTAGATATATATGCATGGATTATGGCTTCACTAGCTTTTCATACTAAGACTTCGTCAAAATTCTCTGTTTGGAGAGAGTGTCTCCAGTTTAATATCAATTTTAGTTCTGTAGCTTTCTAACTTTTCAATTTTAGTCATTTTCCAATATTATAAAAGACTAAAATTGGATTCGACAAAAGTTATCGGACTGAAATTGAAATGGTACAAAGTTGAGATTTTGAATTTCTGAAAAAAAAAGACTGAAATTGAAAAAGTAAAAATAGTCGGATTAAAGGTAGATTATACAAAAGTTAGAGGTTTAAATTGATTATTAACTTAGAATATCCCAGAAAACATGATTTTATGTGTTTGTGAAACTTAGAGGAGAACTTAAAAAGACATCCTCAACATGCAGGGCTGCATTCATGTGTGGAAGAGAGCCCAACTTCGAACTATCCGAGGAGGAAAAACAGGAGCTAAGGAAATTCAACTGGAACGAATTCTTAGCTATCACTCGTTCGGCCATCACTAACAAGAGTAAGATCATTGTGTTGATTCCAAATCTTCTTTCATCATGTCTCAGGAAACTATTTTGAATTTCCAGAAAGCCAGCGAAGAAACGGGATTGGTTCGCGAAGAAAACTTCAAGACGACGACTGGGAGGGCGATCAAGGCCGTTTCTCGGCTTCTGAAGATGATACATTGGTCCCATGACACCTTCCAACCCTACTGCTTCATCTCTCTCTGTCTCCCCAACACCCACACACAGCTCTTAGCTTAAGGCTAAGCAGCTTCATTAATTAATCTTATTTAATCTTGGTACATAAAGATCCCATATTAGCATATAATTCCACATGGATATTAAAAGTACAATGTTTGGTCCAGAAATAGATGAATCTCACAATATGATGTTCATCATCATCTGGACATCCTTAAATTCTTTGCACAATTCAATGTATTTAACTGACAGAGAAAACTGGTAATTATGCAATGTGTTTAGTTCTTGCCACATGTATTAGGTATTGCACTTTTGGATTGTTCATATCTATCAGGGAGTAAGACAGAGAGAAGCTAGAGTAACTGGCTGGTCTGACCTCCCAGAGTTGTCAGGAAAACGAGCATTCGTAGGGCAATTGTCACTGCTTACGGACCCGGACTTTGGTGATCTAATATCAGTCCATAACGAGAGCAAAGCTCATGTGCAACTAGTTGAAGAGTCGAACCAAATATACGATATTAGGGTTGTGTTTGTTTCGAGCTTAGTAAGTCGGATTTTATTCTGCGAGTAAAACATCGATCTATTTTTGTTAGGTTAGTAAAACAAGCTTCACATTCATACAATCCTACTCTATGATACATATCTATTTTAAATGTATATATTTTTTAGTTCAAATGGACTATTTCTCTGATTATTTCCATCTTATTTCTAGTAATTTTCAAATCATTATTAAGTAAAAAATTTGAAAAAATTGTGGGTAAATTTGTGAGCATCATATCTCCATCTTATACTCTATGAAACTCACACAAGTATGAATCATTAAACATTAATGAAAATTCTCAATTGTAATCACAAATAACAACAAAAACCAACTTAAATCCTACAAACATCTAAGCGAGGAAGCTTAGAAACCTCTGCTCAATTGTAATCACAAACAAAAACAAGAAACAACTTCAATCCTTCAAAACATCTTGCAAGTAAAAGCTTAGAAACCTCGCCACCGCGGTGTTGCGACTCCTCATCCTCCGGTGAACATTCTTCATAACATAAACTCGACGTGCACTGATAAAATGAAATAATCGAACTATTTTAGAAGGAAGCGAAACCCAGAGGCGACGACACCATCATATTAGGTTTGAAGAAGTTGGCAGGTTGGGTGGGTTCAAACCAACCAAGATTCTCCATCCCCATTTTGATGAGATCTCCAGCTGCATATGAAACCCCTGGTGCACTGACAGCCACAGTCATGTAATACATTATGGTCTTAACATAGTCACTCCACTTGTCTGATCTTCCAACATAAGCCTTGGAGATTGCAAGAAGGAATACACATGCAAGAGAAGCTATTCCCACTGCTAGAATTTTGTAGTCCTTGTCATCACTTTCGCGGAATGTGAACCCGTAAGTCAAGGGTGGTATGAGCCCAAACACAAGATATGAAAGCGTGGCGAATGATGCATGAAGTGGGAAGTGACCCCTTGTACCTAGTGATTCTTTCGTACTTGTCTCCAGAGACCGCATTTTTCATGTCCATGAGCTGTGGATGCTTCGCGTAAGTTCCATGTTGTAATGAAGTTTTGTATGATTAAGGTGGTGAGAAAGACTTACATTCTGACCAAATATGATGAGGCCACTTATTAATGTTGCTACTCTAATGGCAATGATGTTTGCTGCAAGGAGGAATGAAGCATGGCCATTATTAATGTGAGTTGGGTGGTGATTTCTTGCTTGTTCAAGTTGAGAGACGTACCTGTCGCGGTATCAGATGAAGCTGCAGACGAGACGATGCTCAAGCTGGCGATCAGCTCGACTAGACCTCCATACACAATGCACTTCAAGATTTCAAGTGATCTGAAACCATGATCACCACTAGGGACTGCTGGTGCTTCACCAATACTCGCCTCGTTCTGTCTAACGAGCTCTGTATGCACGTCGAAAACAGCCTATGATGTTCGAGAGCAGTGATATATAGTATGTAATGAACAAGATTATTAATCTATTTACCTCGAGGCTTTTCTTCACCTACTGGTGCTGTAGGAGCTCTCATCCCACCTATGATGCCAGCTGTATACAAACTCCAATCATTACATCATTTGATCAAACAACTGATTACTACCTAACATCAAATATCCTTACCTGTTAATCCATCTACAATGTCAATCTCCACATGGTCACCACTAGATGAAGAAGGACGTGGTGGAGCAGTTACACGAAAAAGTCCCGGTTTCTTGATACTCTCTTCCTTGATCTTCCCTTCTTCGTCGCTCCCTGCACAACGACACGAGTGATCATTCAATACTCTTGCATGAATCAGAGACAAATTCATGAGCTGCCATGAAGACACATTAGAACACAACAAGAACACAAGCAAACCTAGTGATTCCTGTCCACCACCAACATTCTCTCCTTTTCTTAACAGATCATCAGATTCATCCCCACCTGAAACCAATTAGATGAACGACACGTAAGAAGTATAAACGAGGCTCTATAATCCCACTGAATCATTCATTATACCTTGCTTAACATAAGTAGTAGTACTAGTGGATCCTCCTTCAGAAACAGGAAGTTTTGTTTGATCAGATGTTATCTTATCTCCAACCACTTTTGGGACTTCTTGTTTGCCTTTGGATCCTAAAAGGTTAAAAGGGTTCAGACAGTTCCCTGTCATAACAAACACTACTTCCTTAAACCCCATCAAAACTACAAAAAAACAGATCAAATAAACCAACACTCAAGAAACTGAACCTGAAGGTATGAAAATGCTGAAGCATTTCAAGCATCCAAGAAGATCAACCGGACGTTGAGCACGAGTGTCTCGTCTCTTTCTTCGAAGAACAACCTTAGTGATTCGAGAGCTACAATTAGGACAGTACGGAGTGTGTGTGAACCTTCTGCACCGCCGTCTCGAATTCCAGCTCTATAATTTCCTCATCACTATCAGCTTCAACAAGATCAAGCCTCACATTCTCTTCAGATCCCACGTGAGTTGAAGCAACAAAACCAGACACGATTTCATTCTCCAAATGCCCTCCATTTGGATTGTTGATGATGGCATTCACAAGCTCTGGAATCTTTCACATCTTCTGCTACGATGTTCTTGCCTGAAGAAGACCATTGGATCGTAGTTTCTGCCAAAAAAACATAAGCTTGTGAAACATTAGCTCACTAGCTAGCTTTATAGACAGCATTTTTTTTTAAATCTTTATGCATGGAAGATTTATGGGAAAAGTGTTGGATCATTTTTCAAGTTTGTATATATAGTCATGTTATTTTATTAATTAATTATCAAATTATTTACTGACCTTTAAAGGCATGATGAATGAAAGATTTCTGATGGACATGATGAACCCAAGGTTGTGCAATTTTGTGTGTCCAAAGGCAATGGTGGCATTTCCATATTCCTTCATTTATACAATCAATAAAGGAAAACAAATTTGCCAACCCCTTTAAGAAAATTTGAGAGCTAGATTTGATGTGCATATTTGTTGATCTCATAATATACGTTTTGAATTAGTAAATATATATTAAATTCATAAATGTTTCTTGAATAATTTTTTTTTATATGAACCATAACCTTTGTGTGTGTATGCATATATGATCATATAATTAATGCTTATAAATGTGATTTTAATACCGGTTAAGTTTAACGAGCTACTAGAGAGTTTGGCTCGATAAGGCTCGAACTTGATTTAGTTCGTGATTACTCGAGTTTGAGTTCGAACTCGTCTTATCCTCATTTTCATTATCGAGCCCAGTCGATAAGACTCGATTATTTTAATATTAATAAATATTAAATTAAAAAATATATAAAATATATTAATTAAAAATCGACTCAATCAACTCAACTCGCTTTATTTAATGAGCTTAACCAAGCTCGAGCTCTGAAAGTGGTTGACAATAAATTCATTCAAAATGAACTATTTGTCCCTCAGTTAGAGGTATTCCAAACATGTCTGCTAATAGAACTAAGTGGATCAATCAAGCAGCCGAATTCTAAACAAAAATCACTATCGAGGGTCCAAGACCATACATATTAATAGATAGAACTGTTATTTATTTGTAATTATCGCCTAGTTTTTGACTTTTTGGGAATATCTTAGCGAATGAATTAGTAGTTGTAAATGATTCGTGTGGGTCAAGGTGATCATGAAGCCCCAAGACTAGCGAAGGAAAAGAAAGTTACATTAGGGCAACAACCTGTTTCCTATTCATCGATCAGCGCCCGCTATTATACAGATACAAAATTGTCTATTTGTACAAATAAGAATCTCTTTTGTTACATGATTTCTTCTTCTTTCTTCATATAGATAGATATAGGATCTATGGGGCAATTACCATTCTTAGGCTCGTTTTCTTAATGAGCCGAGAACAAGTATACACTCCGCGGGCTCACTCGACTGCCCCTTCAAGTGCATTCAAACAGTGAGTCATCTCTATAAACCACTTGAGGCACATCTTGCGATTTACCTCCTTCCATCAATTCCAAAGCAGGGGCGGTGGGGCCGGGTGGGGTACACCATTTTAGAATAACAACTATTATAATATACTACCCCAATTTCATAAAAACTGACTCGTTTTTCATTTTCATTCGTTTCATCACATATATAAACACATTAATTAGGTGTAAATTAACTAATTAAATGATTTCATTTATGATTTCTAGTTTTTAGTACAAGCTCATTTAAAATAGACTTTAAGGTATAATTAAGTAGTAAATAGGAATTGAAGCACATCACACATTAAAATTCAAGTAACAATATATTTTATGTTTGCATGAAAAATGAAGTATTAATTACCTTCATCTTTGTCAAAGTAGACACTCTTTTCTGAAATCCCTTTCTTGTCCACTTCTTCGTGATGATTTCCATTACTCAATATCAGAACTATTTTCATTGCTGATGCTATCATCACTGGCTGAATCTGGCCGCCGCCGCCGCCTCGTCTGCCGCCTCTCTGCAGCTGCTCCTCCTCCTCCTCCTCCACGACGCGGCGGTGCTCGACTTCCATCATGCTCACAAAGAACACAAATCACCTGATTTAATTCCTATGATAGCAACACAAACTTTGGTGTAATGCTATGGAAGTCGCAAAGGTAGTCTTATATAACAACAATGAATTTATAGTTTAATATTGATTGATTATTAATTAGACATAATTCTATGATAATTGGTAAACAAATCAATGAATTAAATTGAACATCATTAATTAGACGTGCTTTATTTTAATTATATCTGTGGATCATGAGATCTAAAATAATTAATTTATTAAAGATGTTTTGAATTAGTACTAAGTTCGTGTACGAGAATATTGCTCAAAATTTGGTGATATATATATATATATATATATATATATATATATATATATATATATATATATATATATATATATATATATATTAACCGTTCACATGTCGGACTATAATATGTTCTAATCAATTACTGAATTATTCGTAATGTATTGTCTCATTAACTTTGTTATTTTTAATTGATACCATATAATATCGACAACTTAATTAATTAAGAAGAAATTAAGAAGAAAATTATTATTTTATTCTCTTTCATTTTAAGATGTCCATGTCTGACCAGCAGATAATATTTTGATTTTTTTTATATGTTAGAATAACATCTCGCAAAATTATTAATAGGGGTACGAATTGATAGAATACGAATTGATATTTATTTATCATGTATTTTTAGTATATATTCTTTATTGTAATTTCCATATCTTACTCCCATGGCGGAGATAGACGAAACTTCTAGGACTTAACCGTTCGGACACTAAATAATGTCATTTCCGTCCTTTTTTTACATGCACACTTTTTTTATGAGTTCCAAAATAATTTGTACGTTCCAAAAATGGCAATAACTCATAATATTAACAACCTTATAATTCACAAAAATGTCATTACATTTTTGCACTTATTTGATCAAATCATACATTTTATTTTATTAAATTATTATCTAACATATATCTTTTCTTTGTTACATAATCATTCCAAAAACTCATTTATCTTAAATTATACATATGTGTTTATGGTATGAATGGAGAACAAAATAGTGTAATATAAAAATATAACTTAATAATTGTTAGCAAAACAATTTAGAAGTGTAAAACATATAATTTTTTTATAAATTCAAATTGAAATATTATAAAATTTATGTAGAAGCAACCGTTATTTCTTTATCAATTTAACATCAAATTGTTTATAAGAATAATTATTAGAAGTTTACCCAACTTAAAAACCAATAAAAGAAAGAAGAATCATTAAAATTATATATATAGTAAGGGGAGTTTGTGAGGTTTGGGGGGCTAGAGCCCCCTCACCCATACAAAACTACTGGCACGGAATCCGCATACGATCAACAAATTATTAATTTTTAGAATTAAACTTTTTATAGTATAAGAAATTCAAGTTGTCAAATGAAATATTACTTTTTTTATGTAAAAATAAAATTTAAAAATTCATTACTAATAAAGGGATGATTTTGGATTGTACAGATGCAGTTTATACTTTATTAATCCTTCAAATTTAATAATTTGAATGTGACATGGGTTTAGGAGTGAATGCTATTTGCTCTTTTTTCTTTTTTTTTTCATTACAAACATGAAATGTGACTATGACCTCTCACTTCGTGGAAATAATCATCATCCGTGAACAACTTGTGAATGATTTATTGTTCCTCTTACACAAGAATTCCACCCAATAATAACATAAGAAGAAACTAAATCCATGTGAATGATCCATTGTTCCTCTTAGGAAAAGAAGAAACTAAATCCATGCGACGCTTAGCAAACGGTTTCTAAACAATAAAACAAACATGTAACATATCTTCATAATATTATCAATATTAACGTGGAGCAAACAAAACTTAATCAGTTATGAGAATTAAATATTGAAAAGCAATTTGTTAAATGAACTAAACAATCAATTGAAATAGAAACTTCTTCTCTATTGAATTTAGGAAGCACAAAATCTTAGTCGCTCATTATTTTAGCATGGTGAGAGGTCATTGACACTTCTCACACAGTTCGTAAATATCTATTTTTGCCACTTCCCTCAAATGCAAGAAGTGAAACATTAGATGAAACACAATCCTATAACAGGGATCCGAGTTACAATGTGGGATTCAAATAATTTATCTAGCATTATGGAGCAAGATTCCTTTTCTGAATAAGAACGAACGGAATTTTTAGCATGGGTAACCTTCGTGTAAAGATAGGCTAAAACTTGCGTAGTCCGGCGCCCCAACATTTTATAAATTTTGAAAATTATATCCTTTATAAATATTAAATGATGTTAGTACTATTTAATAAAAGAATATATGTATACCTTTAATTTTCTGAATTTTCTTTTTTAATCAAATATTTATAAATCATATTTTAGTATATTTTTTCAATAAAAGAAATTATATACATATATTAATTAAGATGTATATCCTTCAAAACAAAACGTTATACTCTTATATATTTTGTACCTTCAAGGGAGCAACTCGTAATTAAAATATTTGCTACAAACAATGTAGAATGTAGTATAAGAAATGTTAAGAGGGCATATATATTATATATGGTTTACCAAACGATATATGATTCATATGATATAACAAATAGATTGCTTCATATATATTTTTTTATATTTTTTACATAGTAAAATTTTGCTAAAATTTAATTTACTATATAACACACTATATATTCATTTAATTTTGGGTTACCCTATTCCCGAATTCTCAAATAATAATCTTTATGTTTATAAAAATTCCAGTGTGAATTGATTTACTCCTATTTAAATATAGATTATTTAGGGTTTTTTTTTAATTTTATTTTTATTATGACTAGGTGACCAATTAATTAAGAGGCCCAATTGATAATAACCAAAATAAAGAGTTTGACAGATGGCGTGAGCAAAAAAAGCCATTTTTACATAAATAGACTTATTACAATGTGAGCAAAAAAAAAAAAAAAAGAAAAAAAAAAGAGCACGTGTGATATATTGCTGACGTGGTGGCGAGAGTCAGTGGACTGATTTGATTGGATAACTGAGGTCGAGCTGAGATCAAGGTGTATTAGTGTGTGAGAATTTGAATTTCATGGGATGGATGTTAGTGTTTAAGCAGCTATAAATACCACCATAGTGATCCCATTCCCAGTTTATTCATTCTCCTTTTGGATTTCTACTAACATCTTCCTCTGAATTGGCGACACCGTCTTCCTCTCGTAAGTCTCCTTCTTTAACTTCCTCTCAACTCCATTTTCTATTTGTTGATGTTTAGTTGTTTGTTTTAATCCATGTATGCATGTTCAGTTACTTAGGGTTTTATTATTTCTTGATTATGGGTTTTGACACAACATTTTAATCTTAATTCCGTAGATTGTTTTGTTTTATTTTTGTTTTAATCACAATATATATAGTTTCATGCATAGTAGTTTGATTAGGGTCTTCATGCATAGTTGTAATATTTTTCATGTTGTTTGATTTTAGAATTGAACTTCCCAACAGAAACGAAAATATGGATGACGCAGAAAAATTGATTAATAAGTGCCTTCAACTGTGGAAAACGAGAGAGGAAACCCTGAATTTTCTCGTCGATAATGGCATTCCTCTAGTCATCGCTACAGCAAGCCATTATTATGAGTTAATATTTTATTTAAATAGAGCAAGTTCTGTGGATTGATGTCCAAATATCAGTACTTCAATTTATTTAAATGAATTAGCATGTTGAGCCCACCACTAATATGCAACACAATTTATCTCTAAAATTAAAGGAGATGTATGTATCCAAATAAACCCAATTCAGTTTCACTATTTTATCTCTATAGGATGATTAATTTGATAGCTAGCTTTATATTTTTGTTCTACTACTTTTCTTATATATTTACAGTTTGGGAAGATTATCAAACAAGGCATACGACCTTCTTCCAGACGTACAATATGCGCGTAGAAATGCAGAATCTGTTGAGTCATCTTGAAGAAAATGTCGAATCAAAAATGGAAGATAAAATGAAGAAACAATTCGAAGATAACATAATATCCATGAAGGAACTTGTGCGTGGTGAATTTGTAATGGCTCGTAGTAAATTCCCAAAAATACAATGGCCTGAACCAAGTGGAAAGAATAATGTAAATGATGCTGCTTCAGGTGAGATAATCATTTATCAACTTCTTAATTATTACCATTAATGTTGTTTAACTTATATCTATATATATAGGATTTGGACCAAGTGGAAAGGGAAAGACAATTCTAGATGATGGTTCAGGCTCCGGTGATAAACTAACTTTTAAGTTCTTTAATTACTGTTAATTATTACCATTAATGTTGTTTAACTTATATCCATATATATATAGGATTTGGACCAAGTGGAAAGGGAAAGACTATTCTAGATGATATTGGTTCAGGCTCCGGTGATAAAATAACTTTTAAGTTCTTTAATTACTGTTAATTATTACAATTGTTGTTTAACTTATATCATGTATATATAGGAGTTGGGAAGACTTCATTTAATGTAAATGATTCTCATGAAAGTGACTTCCAACTCAGTCCTGAAATTCAATGCCTGTGGCATAGTAGCTCTGATCCAAGAGACTACAGCATGGAAGGGTGAGTAACTAGCTATTTTTATATATGATTAAGGAAACATAATTCTTCAATTTTCTTACATCACTTTGGTGTCTCTTAGTATGTTAGGTTCAGAAACTGGAGCACTCCCAGCTCCCTCTGGCTCCGGTGCAGGGACATCCTCACATCCACCTCAGTCCCTACTCCCTACACCTGCAAATGATACTGCTGAAACTGACTTCGAACTCGATCCTGAACTTCTCCTGTTGCATGGCGATGATCCAAGAGACAACAGCCTGCAGCATGGGTGAGTAAATGTTACTACTTGTTATATAAAGGAAACAGAAATCTTCACCTTCTTACTACACTTTGTTGTCTCTTAGTATGTTAGGTTCAGAAACTGGAGCACTCCCAACTCCCTCTGGCTCCGGTGCAGGGACATCCTCACATCCACCTCAGTCCCTACTCCCTACACCTGCAAATGATACTGCTGAAACTGACTTCGAACTCGATCCTGAACTTCTCCTGTTGCATGGCGATGATCCAAGAGACAACAGCCTGCAGCATGGGTGAGTAAATGTTACTACTTGTTATATAAAGGAAACAGAAATCTTCACCTTCTTACTACACTTTGTTGTCTCTTAGTATGTTAGGTTCAGAAACTGGAGCACTCCCAGCTCCCTCTGGCTCCGGTGCAGAGACATCCGCTGGAGTCGTTGCAACGACCTCCGGAGTCGTTGCAACAACCACAAACTCTCTAGAATCGACATCCGGTGCAACTACTAGATCCGGCCGCTCTATTAACCCACCTAAAAGGCTCGAGATTTACCAATTACCGGGGTCGAAGAAGAAGAACAAGAAGAAGGATGATCCCAAGTGATATCAGCTTAGTTTGATTGTGTTTGAATGTGAAAATTTTTCCCTGGATTGTAGAAATGATCATATCCCTATGTGTTCAGCAAGTCGGTATTAACATGAGATTTTGAAGCAAAACTTCTATAAACTTCATTTTTTACTTGTACAAGCACAAGCTTCTTGAATATGTTATTTGATTTCCTCCTGCAGCAAGAATTAGTAGACCATATGTTGTTTGATTTCCTCCTGCAGCAAGAATTAGTAGACCAGCGGCCAATCTGGCAGCAGTTGACAAATCCAATCTCAAGAAAGAAAGTAGGCAGATCATGATATAATTCCCAACTTGTTAAATCAAATGCATACCTTTCAAGTCATCAAGTGACCATTTACAGAAAAAACATCCTCAGATTCTGCAATACTCTTACCAAGAATTAAAACTCTACTCCCTAAACATGGCGCCAGAAATAAAATGAAGTGTAACTTAACTCCAAACTGGTCTCTTGTTCTGATAAAAGAACCTGTTTATGTACACATACTGTGCCAATATTGTCCACAAATTAACCAGGAACTATAAACATTATTGAAAATAAACAGAAAACATCTATGAGCAAAAACCAAAAAAAAACTATCAAATGAACAAGGCAGCACTGAGAAACCTAATGGATAATAGTGCTTTCAAGATCGAGGGATGCAATGACCTCAAGAAGAAGATAGTGAAACTAATGAGAACCAAGAAAATTCAACTAAATAACGTCAAAACTCAAACGACTATTGTCCACAATATCAAAACCATAATACTTTCTGAATTTCTTAGCAACCTGAGTGAGATTAAACTAGTTAAGGGAAAAGTGAGAATTACTTTTTCGCCTTTCCATATGCATCAATCAGAGTATTATACGTTGTGGTGTTGGGTTTGATTCCCCTCATTTTCATGTCTGAAAGCAGACCCTGAGCTCTGTCAAATTCACTAAAATGTAGGCATGACTTTAGGAGGATTGCACACGTGAAGACATCAGGCTGACAATCAGGAATCTTCTTCATTTGGTCGAGAATACAAAATGCTGGTCGAGAATAGAAAATGCTTTGTCCAAAAGGCCACTTCAGCTGTAAGCAGACATAAGAGCAGTGAAAGCTTCATGATCCACGACACACCCTTCATCAATCATTGCCTGAAATATGGTAGGAGCTTTCTCAGGTTGCTCACATTTTCCAAGCATTACAATTAGCTTGATATAGATACCAGAGTTCGGTTTGTACCAAAGTTGCTCACGAAGGAGTTCGAAAACCTGAAAACATATTGTGCAGAGTACAATCGTCAAGCGTAGGAATTTCACTCAAATCCAACTTTTCCAAGAGAAACAAGGACAACACAAATTGATATAAGAATCACAATTTAGTTATTGAAAGTCTTTCATTAATCTGATTATACAAAAGCCATGTTTAGCAATTGTGAACTGACACAAAATGAAAATCTACAAAAAGAGTTAGATTAAAACACAGAGAATGACATGGAGAGAGAAATATGTACTAATTTATGCTAAGCTAATTTCCATTAAGAGAACCCTGGTAGAGAATAATGGATTTCAAACTCCCATTTTATGAGAAATATGAATCTCTACTCCCCAAAAGTGGGAAATTAAATCTACAATAGAGGAACCGTTCTCGACAACAAACATTCAATTTCATTCCCCCAAAAGTTTCATAATAGTATCATTCTTTTCTAAGGGGAATACTTCCTAGTCAATCTCACTTAGCAGTTCCCTTCTTGAGCATCTTTCACCAAACTGCATATATATTTATGAGTTTCTACACATTCTTATCATGCTTCCTTGAATAACTTTGAACTTCCCAGCATCTCGACTTCGCCACATGTTGAAGCACACGACTACAAACAAACATGGTGCTAACAGTAGGACCAAATTCGCTTCCCACCATTACAAATGCTAGTTGTTCAACTAGTTGTCATTCCCCCCTTCCACTGAAAACATATGCTCTTTCACACTCAATCTTGATTCCACTCCAACATTAAACCAAATACGAATATTTCCTACTCAATCTAACTTAGCAGTTCCCTTGTCGAGCATATTTCGCCGAACTGCATATATATAATTATGAGTCTCTACACACTCTTATTATGCTTCCTTGAACAACTTTTAACTTGCCATCATCTCGAAGCACACGACTACAAACAAACATAGTGCTAACAGTAAGACCAAATTCCCTTCCCACCATTACAAACGCTAGTTCTGCAACTAGTTGTCATTCCACCCGTCCCCCTCCCTCTCCCCCTCCCCCTCCCCTGAAAGCTTATGCTCTTTCACACTCAAATCTTGATTCCAATCCCACATTAAACCAAATACTAGTTCGATTGATTCTCTATAAATAACAACCCCATTTGCTACTCTAAAACAGAGTGTAGAGTAATCACTAACGAATAAACACATCCAAGAATGTCAAACCACAAAATCACACTCATATAACAATGATGATAAAACCAATGGCAAAGATTCTATGCAACTAAAATTTCAAAACACAAACGAAATCAAATCGAGAATAGTGTCACTATCAAAATTCAATCAACAAACCTTGAGAGCAGATTCCCAGCGCAAAGCAGTGATGCGCTCGTGAAGGGATTCGAGAACAGTTCGAGGCAACAGTTTCTTAGAGTTCCCCTTCTTTTCGATTACTGCTTTCGCGGCTTCTCTCCTCAGTATAATCGAGATGGTCTTCTGTGAAGCTATCTTCCTGTTCGTTTCCTCCTTTCTCTCTCTCTATCTTCTACCTCCTCCATCTTTGCGAGGTCCAGCTTTCTTTCAGTTACAGTGAGCGTTTTCCAGCTGCTAACACCTTAAATCGGACCATTTAACGGTTTCTGGTCAGGCTTAATTGGGAAATAATAATTGTAATTAAAGAAATTAAAAATGATGGTCCTAGATTGTGGCCCACAAATCAAAAAGCCCAATCGACTTAATGCGCCTATAATTGGGTATGGGCCTTTCTGATATAAGAAAGGGACTAAGTGTTCACACACCGTTTTAGGGTGTCACTATTGCCACCGAAACTTTACTAAAGGCACTCGAAGAATTAAAATTTTATATAATTTTACAATTTTAACCTTATATATCTAATCTAACAATATATAATAGCAACAAGAGTCCAACAAAATTGGACTCAATTTTGACCAAATTTCTCCCCTTTTTTAATTTTACCTTAAATAGTAAGTTTTATTATCCGATCTTGACCATCCATTCTTAAGTGATTCATCCACACCATTAAGATCAAAATCTTGGTGCCAATTCAGAAATGTACACAAAATACCACGCCATTTTACAATTTTTGAAATCATTTGAACAAAATCCATTTTCAAACCCTAATCTCATACTTCCGTCGGTAATACGGATCACAAGAAAGGATGTTATGCTTATCTCAAGTTTCATATAATGATATAATCCTTACTCGTTCAGCATGTGAATTTATCTAAGTGAATGTGTCTTGTGACACAAAAGTAGATAAAGAAGATGAAAGCGGTTCCTTATGCTACGGCAAATGAGGAAGCAAGTCCGCGCCAATTCAGTTGTCCAAAGCGTGTCAAATGGCTTGTCCACTTCTCACGTAGGAAAGAACCTCCCCCGGACAGACAAAAAGGCTCTTTCAGCCTACTCACTTTTTTTTAAGGGCCTCTACAATTGATGAATAGAAGACCTACTTACGAGGATGGATCAATCTATTGAATGCAAGAAATAAGGGTGTCATTTGCTTTTTGGCACGTGAATTAAGGAGTATTACTATTTAATGTGTAGTGGGTAGTTGTATTAGTGGAGGTGTGAGTCCTATTTTTTAGTTGTATTAGTGGGTATGGGTGGGTCCCACATGTGTAAAAAAATAAATGAAACCCTTATAGGCGGACGCTCAAAATGGAAAAATGAGACTCTTTGGAGTGGATGGGGGGAGTATTTCCCAATCTTCTTCTGCCTTCGCCTTCGCCTTCGTCAACAATTATTGCCGTTGCGCCTTCTCCTTTATCAATGATCTTCTTCCGCTGCTGTCACGATTTCCTTATTCATTCCGTTGCTGTCAAGATCGTGGTTCCCCCGCTGTTTTCGCTTTTGTCAACCATTGTTGCCGCTGAGCCTCTGCCTGCGTCATATATATCGCCTCCGCTCGGTTAACTTTATTTACAAAATTATTTCCAACGCAATTTCATTTTTCATAGTATAATTATATTCTTCATCTCTCTCATTTGTTTTTGACAAATTAATACCTGATCGTGATCAACTTCTATTATTGTGGTAAGATCAATTATTCTAATATTATTTTTTAGAACTTCTAAATGTTTTTTTCTTTTATTTCATACCATTTGTTCCTTATTTTGTTTGATAACCATCGATGTATCATGTTTTTTCTGGAACCAATTTCCTTTAATTTTTCATTACTGCTTCATCCTTAATTTCAGTTGGATTTTTGTTTCATAATAGATTGATTTTATTTATCTTTTTGAATTGTTTCTTACAGATAGATATTTACTTGAAGGTGGCCAATTTCGTTTCACTCAGTAAGATCGTTTTTAATGTAACTTTTGAATGTTTTTTAATTTGTTTCATTAGCATTTTACATTTGTTGCTTCTAATCTTTTGCTTTCTTGCAGTTGATCGTGGTTTTCATAATACAATTTTTTTCCATTCGGTAAGATTGTTTTATTTCATTATCATTTTAAAAATTTTCCTTATCTGATTCTGAATTCTGACCTTTTTGAAATGACTATCGTTGTGACAGTAGAGACAAAAGAGTTACATAATAAAAGGTACTCTTATATTTTTATTAGTTTTTACGAGTTCAATTAACTAACACAAGTTCAAGCCTGCAAGATGAAATAGTTGCGGCAGTCAGGACATCCTTGATCTATTATTGTTGGCAGTCAAAAGTATTAAATTTCTTAAGTTATTTAACATTTACCTAGGTGCACAAATCATTTAATAGTTGCACCCTAAAGTCATGCCACCCTAATGTTGTTTCATAGTTTGCAATAGAACTATCTTAGTAGTTAAATAATTATACTATTTTATTAAAAGACTACAAAACACTTCTCTTCACACTATTTATTTTTCTGTGTTGGTCCATTTCATCTTAGGCTTTGAGTATTTTCTAATTGTACCACAATAATGCTAGGGTCACATTGTAAGTTTATTTACTGTTTTAGAATTTTATTGCAGCATCATGGCATCCTCTTAATGTAATTTTATTTTCTCTTCCAAGGTTTTGAAGAGATGAATTTAGGACATATTATAGTCTTCAAAGTATGAATGATCCTATAATTAGAAAGATTTATTTTATTTACATGTCATTTAACTATAAGAATTGCCTTCTAATGTTTGATGCACCATGCATATATATTATGGAGAAAAAAATCTTTCATGTGAGCCAATGTGTATATGGTATTGCTGTGTATGATAGTTATTTTGGTAAATTAGTATTAAATTATTTTATTTTTATAGTTTTATTTTGGCATGTGAGCCTTTATTTGTGTTGATAGTCGTTGTGCATGCATGAACATTTGCTTATACCATTTACATATTAATACGCATTCTTAAATACATAATTTGATTAACTTTTTTATAGCCTGTGCTCTGTTTGTCTTTTTTTAGCACTCACGAGCAAGAATACTCGATCGTTGTAGTAGTATATCCCAAGAAAAATTATCAATCCAATAAGGAGTTATGTTCGGACTAACAAAATACGTGAGCTCATGTTCATGTTGTTTTTGTAAAGATGATCGGGGGTTTTGAGATTGGTTAACAACTAAAGCAAGGAGCAAGTAAATAAGAATATCAAATAAGTAGAATGACAAGAATAGAAAATGGGTGCTTAAGTTCAAGTATGGAAAAACATGGGATTAGAAACATCCAAGCACACTCAATTCATATTATCATGCAAACGGAATTCAACTCAATTGATGTAGACTAAGGGTGATCACGATTGTATCCTAAGCTCCCTTTCGGGTTACAAAGGTTGTTGATCCATTTTGGACTCCCAAAAGCACTTAAGATCAAAGCCCAACATTAACCCCTTCCATCTAGGTACTAGTTAGATTAAACTCTCCCTTTTTGTGTACTAAGGCCAACGAATGGATTGGTTCCCCTCATTGAATTCAAATATCCTTTCGGTCAAACCCAAACTCAATGTCTAATCATGCCTTCCTAATACTATAGAGGGTCGTTTCCGTCTCACTCCAAGCAATACATACATGAACATCATGATAGCATTTAATTACCACAAATAATCCATTGATCAACAATCCATTAAACCAATAAACATTCATGAATAACAAACCATGCCATCACAACATCAAGACAATTAAACTCCATGAATAGAAATCAACATCAATTAAATCAAAAACCAATTTAATCCACATGATAATATAAATCTAATATGCTCTTCATATTCCTAATCCCACTAGAGGGATTAGCCTAACATGATAAAAGTAATAAAACAAATAAATGATTCATTACAAATACCCATAGTCTTAGATCTAAAGAAATACAAAATGAATAGATTCTTCCCTATCAATTTCTTGAAGAGAATCTTCTATTCTTCTTGATCTCCACCTCTAGCTCTTGATTTGAAGTCTTTAGCACCAAAAATGGAAGATATGATGGGTGGATGAAGATGGATGAAAATGATGGTGGAAAATGGAAGAAATGGTGTGTGAGGTGTGTGTAGATGATAGGATTTCGGATCTGATCTACAAAGTGTTGAAATGGGGTCTATTTATACCCCATGTGGGCCTTCTAGAAGATTCTGATTTTTTAGCAGGAATTACACCTACACGGCTCGAGCTCTGCACACGGCCACAGGGGTGGCCGTGTTGTGTAATCTGGTGTCCGCACACGGCTTCTAGGACAGGGCCGTGCGCGGTACACGGCCCGTGTTCTGCGCTCGACCCGTGCTCTGCGCTCGGCCACAGGGGTGGCCGAGTTGGTGTTTCTGGCGACATCACACGGCCTCATGCACAGGCCCGTGTGCGGAACTCGAGGCGTGTTCAAGACACGACCCGTGTTCCTGCACACGGCCGGCTGTGTTGTGCAGCTTCTTCTCCTCTTTCACTATTTTGGCTCGTTCTTCCTCGTTTCAACTCCGAATTGAGATCCGCTTTTTCCTACATCTTCCTTATCATGTTTAGCATCAAATAAAAAGTGAAAATCTTAAGTTTAAGCTCATTCACACACATTTAAATAAAAACACAAAACACAACCAAATAACACATAAAATACGGATAAAATAATACGAAAACACATATAAAAAGACACTAAAATATAGGTGAAAATAGCTCTAATCAACCCCCCAAACTTAAGGTGTTGCTCGTCCCCGAGCAACGAAAATGACAAACCAAAAGGAGAAATTTTCACCTAGAAAAAGACTAAACGAACATAAGCAATAACACATCGTTAGCAATAATAACTACAAACTATGCTAAGTCATCCTACAATTTTAAAATCATGACATGAGAAATTAATAAGTTCAATCAAAAGAGAGTAATAGTGTAATATAGTCCCTTTTAGTCCAAGCCTCACAATGTATATCGATGTCTCTCAACACTCTTTTGAACTCGGATAAATCACACTCATTAATCGATTGGCTCGACTCGCTATAAGCTTGCTCGCGGACTATATTCACAAACCACCAAAGTTTCAATTAATGATCAAAAAGGTCTTTAATTAGGATGTAATGATAGGCTCTTTGGTATGGTAGGGAAGATATGGATAATAGTGACTCAACAAGTGTAAGTAATCAAAGAGATGGCCAATTTCCTCAACTTCTCCACTTTTCTTTCTTCCTTTCTTATCTTTATAATCTAAAGCACTATTCATTAACTTTCCTTGGATTGAGCTTCTTTTGATGCATGCTTCCTATCTTTGAATTTTGTTTACTTGAGCATTTTGATGTTGATTTGCTCCTTTCTTACTTTGAGGTTGCATGTGCATTCTTGTTTTGCTCTTTTCATCATTTTTCTTGCTTGTTTACCATGTCCTTTTTCTTCTTTTGCTAATCAATCAATCCTTTCTAGCTACCATCTCCTCAATCACCCACACAAAGGTATATATAAGCTTGAATGGGTAATTAAGGCTTGAAATGTGCTAAATTCACAAGAAATAGGCTTATAGGCTCAAAGTGGTTAACTAAGGATGATGTTCATGGTAGGGAACATATATGGCAATGACTATAATAACAAGGATGGCCTTAGATCATTTCACCAATCTCCACTAATCGGGCTCGTTCCTATAATCCTTGAGCAAGTTCTAACTTATCAAACACAACCGATCCACTCATGAAGAAATACCATGTATGCATGGTTGAGGCTCAAATGCTCACAAGCTTGTGCTCGGACCTTAAGGAACTTATTACACCACATTCATCTCAAAATTGAACAAGTTAAGTAAAACATGTCACAATTTGAAAGTGTAGAGATTCTTAATCCTAATTTGTCATCACTTATCACCACAACTTATCATCACTCACATTCAAAAATGACTCACGACATCCCTAAACAAACCACCAAACAACCCTAGACAAGAATGAAAATACACACAACATACAACTAAGGACTCAACAAACAAGACACACAAAAACACAAAACATGCAAAAACACAAAATACCATCATCCATAAGAAAATTAAGCACACATCATCCCAACCTTTATTTAAAAGGAAAACCTAATATACGAAAGTAAACCTCCCACAACATAACATATGAAGTATCATGCTAGTCACAACAATCCAAATCAAACTCAATTCATTTCAACTAGTAAAATGATAAGGTGTAGAGTACTCCCTCAATAGGCATTTGGTAAGGAAAGCGTTAGCTCCAAGCTCCATCTTGCTTCCAATACCTCTCATTCATGCTCAAGCACTCAACAAACACCATTATTTCAATAATTTCATTATAAATATGGACTATCATACACTTCAACACCACCAATCATGCCTAAATCAACCCAAATTCATGAGAAAAATTTTAAAATTTGTCCAATTTTACAAGAATCATACTCAAGTGGTGAGTCACACCACACACTCTCCCCCCAAACTTAAATCGAAACAAGAGTAGAGACTTAAGTTTGCAAAAAGTGGTGAGACTTACCCTTGTAGTTTTCATTGATGATCTTCTTGTAGAGAAGTAACCGCATCCACACGACTCAAGCGATGTCCACCACGCACTATCACCCCCCAAACTTAACTCGAGACAAGAGTCACGAATTAAGTTTGCAACAAATGGTGGAACATGTTAACTTGAATCCATGAAGCATTTCTCTTTTCTTCAATATGCATTTTTCTCCATGAGCACAATCAACCTACAAGTCCAAAATACAAAACAACAAAACCACAACATTTATTGAAAGCACTAAAATAAAGCAATAAAGATAGTGATGGGGTGCCTCCCATCGAGCGCTAAGTTTAACGTCTTCAAGCTAGACGAATGTTTAGCTCATCTTTCACATAAAGTATCCACAAAGAAGGTCTCCCTTTGTGATGGATCCACATAGTGCTTCACACGATGACCATTGACCAAGAACTCTCCCCCGTTCTCATCTATAACCTTTAGAGCTCCCCCATCAAGTACTTCCTTTACCACATAAGGTCCTCTCCATTTGGACTTCAACTTGCCCGGGAAAAGTCTTAGTCGAGAATTGAATACCAACACCTTCTCACCCTTTTCAAAGCTCTTCTTCCTCAAACGAGCATCATGCCACCTCTTGGTTTTCTCCTTAAAAATTCTTGAATTTTCATAAGCATTTTCTCTAAATTCCTCAAGCTCATTCAATTGTAAGAATCTTACCTTCTTCAAAGCTTTCATGTCAAAATTCAACTTCTTAATGGCCCAATAAGCTTTATGCTCTAACTCCACCGGAAGATGGCAAGACTTGCCATAGACAATTTGAAAAGGAGACATACCAAGAGTGGTCTTGAATGCGGTTCGAAAGGCCCACAATGCATCATCAAGTTTATTTGACCAATCCTTTCTACTCACACTCACTGTTTTCTCCAAGACTTGTTTGATTTGTCGATTAGAAATTTCAGCTTGACCATTCGTTTGAGGGTGATACGGAGTAGACACTCGATGCTTCACTCCATAAGTCTTGAGAATGTTCTCCATTAGCTTATTTATGAAGTGACTACCCCCATCACTTACCAACACTCTAGGTACTCCAAATCTTGTGAAGATATGCTTCTTTAGAAACCCCATGACTACTCTAGCATCACTTGTTCTTGAAGGTATGGCCTCAACCCATTTTGATACATAGTCAACCGCCAATAGGATGTATAAGAATCCATTAGATTGAGGAAATGGTCCCATGAAATCGATGCCCCACACATCAAATATCTCCACTTCTTGAAAGCTCTTAAGGGGCATCTCATCCCACTTGGAGATTCCTCCCATCCTTTGACATCGATCACAACCCTCTACAAATTTCTTACAACTCTTGAACAAAAATGGCCAATACAACCCCGATTGTAAGACTTTTGCAGCGGTCTTTTGAGCTCCAAAATGGCCTCCACTAGGTGAAGAGTGGCAAAACTCCAACACACTATTCCATTCTTCCTCGGGCACACATCTTCGCACAAGAGAATCATTACACATCTTGTATAAGAATGGATCATCCCACAAGTAACTTTTAACATCATGAAAGAACTTCTTGGATTGATACTTATTAAGCTCATAAGGCCTCCTTCCACTAGCCAAGTAATTCACATAGTCCGCATACCACGGGCTTCCTTCTTGCTCCACTAAAACCTCAATTTGATAGCAATCACACTCCAAGATTTCTTCATCGGGAAAAACCTCTTTGATTAACTCATAAGTACCTTCACAATGCTCCCTCGACTCTAACCTTGAAAGATGGTCGGCTATCACATTCTCCGTGCCCTTCTTATCTCTCACTTCAATATCAAATTCTTGAAGAAGTAGTACCCATCTTATCACCCTTGGCTTTGCATCCTTCTTTGCCATGAGATACTTGATAGCGGCATGGTCGGTGTATACAATAGTTTTCGTTCCTACCAAATAAGGACGAAACTTATCAAATGCGTATACTACCGCCAAGAACTCTTTTTCGGTAGTAGTGTAGTTCCTTTGAGCCGCATCAAATGTCTTGCTTGCATAGTAAATGGCTCGGAATTTTTTCTCTCTTAATTGCCCCAAAACCACTCCAAGAGCTACGTCACTTGCATCACACATCAATATAAATGGCTCCTTCCAATCGGGGGTGATCAAGATGGGTGATGAAATCAAAGCTTCCTTTAGCACCTGAAAAGCATTTAAACAATTATCATCAAACTTAAATGGCACATCTTTTTCAAGGAGATGAGATAGAGGTTTAGAAAATGAAGAAAAATTCTTGATGAATCTACGATAGAACCCGGCATGACCAAGGAACGATCGTACTCCCTTCTCATTTGTTGGCGGTGGAAGCTTCTCTATAGCAACAACTTTGGCTCGGTCAACTTGCAATCCCTTTGAAGAGATGTGATGTCCAAGTACAATGCCATCATTTACCATGAAATGACACTTCTCCCAATTCAACACTAAATTAGTGTCTTGACATCGCTTCAAAACAATAGCAAGGTTAGACAAACAATTATCAAAAGAAGAACCAAACACCGAAAAGTCATCCATGAAAACTTCCATTATATTCTCAATTAATCCTTCAAAGATTGCCATCATACACCTTTGAAAGGTGGCCGGTGCATTGCAAAGTCCGAATGGCAATCTTCGAAAAGCAAATATTCCATAAGGACAAGTGAAAGCGGTCTTTTCTTTGTCTTCGGGTGCTATGAGAATTTGGTTATACCCGGAATACCCATCAAGAAAGCAATAAAATTCATACCCGGCCAACCTATCCAACATTTGATCTAAGAAAGGTAAGGGGAAGTGATCTTTACGTGTGTTTTCATTAAGCTTCCTATAATCAACACACACACGCCACCCCGTCACCGTCCTAGTGGCTATGGTCTCATCTTTATCGGTCTTCACTATAGTCATACCCCCTTTTTTAGATACTACATGCAACGGGCTCACATAAGGGCTATCACTAATAGGAAAAATCATATCGGAGTCTAACCACTTAAGAACCTCTTTTTTTACCACTTCTTGCATGATAGGATTAAGTCTTCTTTGGTTTTGAACACAAGCTTTCCTTTCATCCTCAAGTCTTATCTTATGCATGCAAATTGTTGGACTAATTCCCTTCAAATCATCAATACACCAACCAATAGCCGACTTATGCTCTTTAAGGACATTAAGCAATTTATCAAGTTGACTAGAAGTTAGAGATGATGATACAATTACGGGATATGTCTCATTTTCACCAAGGTAGGCATAAGTAAGATGATCGGGTAGAGGCTTCAACTCCACCTTCTTTTCCTTTTTCTCTTCTTGCTCGAGTGGATCTCTAAGTGGTAAGAACTTTTCATTTCCCCTTGAGATGGCGGCTGCAACCTCTTGAGCTTCACTACAATCACCTAGATCAAGCAAACAATTAATCAATTCTTCATTTAAATCAAGAGAAGTAGTAGAAATATTAGAAAGAGATAGAGAATTGCTCAAGCAAAGTTCAAGTGGATCCTTGGTTACAATGGAAGGCCAACTATCCTCGACACTTCCCTTTACAACATCCACACTTTTGCATTCTTCATCATTCATTGGATATTGCATGGCCTTGTGTAGAGAGAATACCACTTCCTCATCATTAACCCTCAACTTCAATTCTCCCTTGTAGACATCAATAAGAGCTCTCCCGGTAGCAAGAAACGGTCTCCCAAAAATCAATGGCACATTTTCATCCTCCTCCATATCTAGAACAACAAAATTCACCGGAAAGACGGACTTATCAACTTTCACCAACACATCTTCAACTACTCCTTTTGGATGTGTCATAGATCGATCCGCCAATTGAAGTGTGATGGAAGTTGGCTTTACTTCACCTAATCCAAGCTTCTTGAATATGGAGAGAGGCATTAGATTAATGCTTGCACCGAGGTCACAAAGAGCCTTGTTCTTCTTGTTCTTTCCAATTTCACATGGTATAATGAAACTACCCGGATCCTTCAATTTTTGTGGAAGTTTCCGTTGTAGAATGGCACTACACTCTTCGGTTAGATTAACCGTTTCATTATCCACAAGACTTCTTTTCTTTCCCATGATGTCCTTCAAGAAACGACCATAATGAGGCATTTGATCCAAAGCATCGGCGAAAGGGATATTGATTTGAATCTTCTTGAAGATTTCAAGAAACTTTTTGAACCTCTCATCCAAACCCTTCTTCAAGAACCTTTGAGGAAAAGGAACCGGTACTTGAGTCTTGGGTATTCCCCAACTATCTCTTTCAACTTCAACTTCCTTTTCCCTTAACTCCTTTGCCTTTTTCCACTTTGGAATTCTCTCTATCTTCTCTTCATCTTTCTTTTGCTCAACAATTTCTTTTTTCTTGCTTACTTCCTCCATTTCAATCTCTTCTTGCACCAACCCTTCTTCCACCTTGCTTTCCACTTCCCTTTCAATGACAATACTATCTTCTTTAGGCATATGAGGTTCCTCATACTCTTTTCCACTTCTAAGAGTGATAGCTTTGCAATCTTCTTTAGGATTAGTTACCGTGGTAGATGGAAACTTTCCTTGTTGGTGTTGAGATCCCACGGAAGAAGCAATTTGACCCATTTGATACTCAAAAGCTCTCATCCTATTGTCGGATTTCTTCTAATTTTCCTCCATTCTAGCCTCCATCTTTTTCATGAATGTTAGCAATGTCTCTTCCACCGATGCTTTCCCCTCTCCATTTGGTGGTTTAGCACTCGGATCGAATCCCGGAGGATATGACACGGCGGTTTGAGGATTAGAGTAAGAAAGATTCTCATGCTTCCTCGGAGCTTGATAATTTCCACTTGATTGATTGAAATTGCTTCCCCGAACTTGTCCTTGATATCCTCCTTGAAAATTACCTTGATTAGAAGGATAATTACCTTGGAAATTCCCTTGACGTTGAAAATTTCCTTGGTAATTTCTCCTATCTAAGTAGGCAACATCCTCTATACTTTGCATAACATGGCTCTCATCATTCACAATAGCACTTGTGCTTCCCCCTTGAGTTACTCCTTGAGTGATCAAATTCAATTGTTTTGTTAAAGCTTGAATGCTCTCATTGAATTCTTTCATTCCCTCACTTTGGAACATATCACTCTTCACTTTGTTCACACTCTCCACTTGAGCTACTTTTCCAAAGGCATAACCTCCCATTACTCGCTCGGAATGCCATTGATAAGCATTCATCGCAATGTCTTCAAAAATATCCATGGCTTTCATAGCATCCACTCCAAATATAGACCCTCCGGATGAGGCATCTACATGCATCCGATTTTGTTGATTCAACCCTTGGTAAAAGAAAGCCACTTGTTGATTCTCATGAAAATCGTGTTGAGGACACTTTCGGAGCATCTCTTTGTAGCGTTCCCATGCTTCATAAAAATTTTCATCCGGGAGTTGCCTAAATTGAGTGATAAGGCTTTTCAATTGGAGCGTCTTTGAAGGAGGAAAGTACTTGTTTAGGAACCTTTGCTCAAGATCTTCCCATGTATTACAACTTCCCAAAGGAATTGTATTGTACCATACTTTAGCCTTGTCTCTTAAAGAAAAAGAGAACAACCTCATTCGAATAGCATCCTCCGACACTCCCTTCATCTTGACGGTATTTGCAACCTCCAAGAAAGTAGATAGATGAGTGTTCGGGTCTTCAAGAGGACCTCCCCCAAACTGATTTGCTTTAACCATGTTGATCAATCCGGTCTTGATTTCATAATCATTGGCTTGAACCGGAGGAACCATATTGTGCACGGCTCTCGGTTGAAAGTAATCCCGAATTGCTCTAGGCCTTGGCAACTCTTGTTGTTGAAATATCGTTTGAGCTTCTTGATTGGCAAGCAATTGCATATACTCTTGATTTTGAGCAAAGACATTCCTCATTATCTCCGCTTGATTCTCTTGCACTCCTTCTTGTACCCCCCTTTGATCTTGTAAAGGATCTTGGGGTGGGTCATAATTAACATTGTCTCCCCGTTGATTCTCCATATTTTTTTCTTTTCTAGCTTTACGCCTCTCTCGTTTCCTTTGTCGTGCGGTCCTTTCAATCTCCAAATTCAAAGGAATGATCGATTGATTTCCCTTTGATCTTGTGATCATAAAACACCTACGAAAAGTCAAAGAATGAGACCACAAACACAAATAATAAATAAAAGAAAATAAAAAGAATCCTTATCAAGAACAACTAAAACAATAACACAGTACTCGACTAGTCCGTCAAACTCCCCTTTGGCAACGGCGCCATTTTCTTGTTTGTCTTTTTTTAGCACTCACGAGCAAGAATACTCGATCGTTGTAGTAGTATATCCCAAGAAAAATTATCAATTCAATAAGGAGTTATGTTCGGACTAACAAAATACGTGAGCTCATGTTCATGTTGTTTTTGTAAAGATGATCGGGGGTTTTGAGATTGGTTAACAACTAAAGCAAGGAGCAAGTAAATAAGAATATCAAATAAGTAGAATGACAAGAATAGAAAATGGGTGCTTAAGTTCAAGTATGGAAAAACATGGGATTAGAAACATCCAAGCACACTCAATTCATATTATCATGCAAACGGAATTCAACTCAATTGATGTAGACTAAGGGTGATCACGATTGTATCCTAAGCTCCCTTTCGGGTTACAAAGGTTGTTGATCCATTTTGGACTCCCAAAAGCACTTAAGATCAAAGCCCAACATTAACCCCTTCCATCTAGGTACTAGTTAGATTAAACTCTCCCTTTTTGTGTACTAAGGCCAACGAATGGATTGGTTCCCCTCATTGAATTCAAATATCCTTTCGGTCAAACCCAAACTCAATGTCTAATCATGCCTTCCTAATACTATAGAGGGTCGTTTCCGTCTCACTCCAAGCAATACATACATGAACATCATGATAGCATTTAATTACCACAAATAATCCATTGATCAACAATCCATTAAACCAATAAACATTCATGAATAACAAACCATGCCATCACAACATCAAGACAATTAAACTCCATGAATAGAAATCAACATCAATTAAATCAAAAACCAATTTAATCCACATGATAATATAAATCTAATATGCTCTTCATATTCCTAATCCCACTAGAGGGATTAGCCTAACATGATAAAAGTAATAAAACAAATAAATGATTCATTACAAATACCCATAGTCTTAGATCTAAAGAAATACAAAATGAATAGATTCTTCCCTATCAATTTCTTGAAGAGAATCTTCTATTCTTCTTGATCTCCACCTCTAGCTCTTGATTTGAAGTCTTTAGCACCAAAAATGGAAGATATGATGGGTGGATGAAGATGGATGAAAATGATGGTGGAAAATGGAAGAAATGGTGTGTGAGGTGTGTGTAGATGATAGGATTTCGGATCTGATCTACAAAGTGTTGAAATGGGGTCTATTTATACCCCATGTGGGCCTTCTAGAAGATTCTGATTTTTTAGCAGGAATTACACCTACACGGCTCGAGCTCTGCACACGGCCACAGGGGTGGCCGTGTTGTGTAATCTGGTGTCCGCACACGGCTTCTAGGACAGGGCCGTGCGCGGTACACGGCCCGTGTTCTGCGCTCGACCCGTGCTCTGCGCTCGGCCACAGGGGTGGCCGAGTTGGTGTTTCTGGCGACATCACACGGCCTCATGCACAGGCCCGTGTGCGGAACTCGAGGCGTGTTCAAGACACGACCCGTGTTCCTGCACACGGCCGGCCGTGTTGTGCAGCTTCTTCTCCTCTTTCACTATTTCGGCTCGTTCTTCCTCGTTTCAACTCCGAATTGAGATCCGCTTTTTCCTACATCTTCCTTATCATGTTTAGCATCAAATAAAAAGTGAAAATCTTAAGTTTAAGCTCATTCACACACATTTAAATAAAAACACAAAACACAACCAAATAACACATAAAATACGGATAAAATAATACGAAAACACATATAAAAAGACACTAAAATATAGGTGAAAATAGCTCTAATCATGCTCTAAGGACATTGTGGCATTCTGTCTTTCCTAGAGAGGAGTTTCGCGACTTAATATTAGATAATTGGAAGGAAGCAGATTGGAAAGGAAGGGATCCATCCTCAGATTTCATGTATGTATTATTAAAATTATCTTGTATCTTTTAAAACATGATATAATTTATAATAGGACTAATTTTGATAATTTATAAAAGATATGAGACTAATTTTGAAATTAATAGGATTAAAATTGAAATTTTAAAAGTTATTGGACCGAAATTGAAATTAAAAGAACAAAAATTAAAAATACTAAAAGTTATAGGACTAAAATTGAATTTGATAAAAGATAAAGAATAAAATTGATATTTTCTCGACGATAGTGGTACGATGGACTATCATTAAGAATTTAAAGAATAAATAAAAAGTAATAGCGTAAATTATTGAAAAATGAGAATATTTTCAATGAAAAGTAATTATTCCATTAGTTCGGTTTTAATGTGTTCATTTGCTTTTTTGCACATGAATTAAGGAGTATTATTATTATATGTAAAGTGAGTAGTTGTATTAGAGTGAATTATTGGTGGACCATATTTTGTACTTTTGTACTAAATAGAAGGAATTAATACTTTTGAACCAGACGTCAAATATAGTAAAATGGACACCTTAGAAAGTGATGGAGTGAGTAATTAAAAAAGAGCGAGTCTCCTGTGCGCCCATGCACATGGATTTAGATCTGTGCCCCTTTGCCATATCCGTATCCCTTTACAATTTAAACCCCTAGTAATACATAGGGGAGGGTGGAAAAGCCTTCCAGCTGAGCTTGGTTGCTGCAAGATGGGGGTTCGAATCCTGCCTTTGGTATGGATTTGGCCCCTTGCAAGCACAAGTTTAACAGTGAGTCCTCTCTATAAGCCACTTGAGGCACATCCTGCGATTTACCTCCTCCACCAATTCCCGGGCTGAGACGGTGGGGGCCCTTAATAGTGGGGTACACTATTTAAATAGAATATGAAAGAGGAATAATTGTATTCACATGAGACACAACGTGTCCCGACGAGCTTTTGCGTTTAAAAAAACTGAAAATGTTCTAAACAGGATCAAGTGTTGACTTGATGAATAATCAATTCTCACCACAACTTCAACAGCCTAACACACCATATCCATCTTTTAACATATTCTAATAATTTTATACGCCTTCTTAATTGAATTATTTAAAATACTTAATTTTTACATATATCCCAACAATTTTATATTTTTTTTATTTATAAAAATACTCCCCCTTGAGTTTCATGAAATTATACTGTAAGGCGTTTCATATAAATATTTGTCCGTTCATTGTTTAGTATGACAAAGGAAATTGAATCAATTGACATACTAAAAAAATATTTCGAACTGGAAATTAAGACCTTCGGTTCAAATTCTTAAAAAATATAAATTTTTAAATCTGTATTTTTAATTTATAAAAAAATATATACATAGACTCTCTTGTGAGACGGGTTGACTCATTAATAAAATATGCATATTATATAGGTAAAATATACTTATTTGTATTTAAAGTATATCAATAACGAATCATATTATAATATCTTAAAATCATACTTTAATTCATCATTCATATTACCAATTACCCCCTTTAAAAAATATTTTTTTAAAAAAAATAGTGAAATTTAAAAATACAATGTTAAATATATGGGTCTTGATATCATTTACATCCTTCTTTATTTTAAGAAAAAATGTATTTTTATTAATATTCAAATAAAAAAAAGTTAAAGGGGGTAATTGATAATTTTCCAAACCACGAAATTTATTTGGTAGTTTAGACAAACATGAGGGAATTTTGATAATTTACCCATTTAAATTTAAGCAATAAAAACCACGTGCATGCACCTTTGAAGTCTTTATCTAATCGCATTCATTGGACATTTAAATGTCGATCGCTAACGTGCCACGTCTTCAATTATATTATTTTTAGGATATTAGCACGAAAAACCACATTAACTTAAAATATAATTTAGTTCATACATTTGAGATTTTAATTAAAAAAAAAACTTCAGGAGATTATTATTATGGATAGGTCTTGCGAGAGACCGTCTCTCGTGAGACCAGTTTTCACTTTTTAAAATAGTTATCACTTTCGCTATAAAATGTTATCACTCGCTATAAAATGTTATCACTTTTTATTTATACTATAAATTGTTCATGAAATAGCACTGTTACTTTTTATTAATTTATTATCACTTTTCTTTATAAGATTTATCACTTTCTGACCGTCTTACTTAAGGGTTTATGTTAGACGGCCTCACACAAATCTTTGCCTATTATTATTATTATTATAACTTTACATTTAATTTAAACCTTATGAAATTATTACATAAAATAATAAAGTTTTAGTATATATTTAATTTATTTAAACAACAAGAGAAAGTTTTTTTGAAAGACGGGAATTACATGATACATATATATATCAGTTGTTAAAATATGCATGTTATATAGTTAAAAGTATAATTTGAATGAAGTAAATTTGTATGAGACATTTATGATTTTAAACTCTTACATCCCTATCAAGTTGAAAAGGGTGTCTTAGAGATTGAGCTTGAATGTATATATGGCCCTCACACAATAGCATGCTGCACATTAGAGCTTGTAAACCTATGTATATCTATATCCACAAGGATTGTATTATAGCATAAATAAATTTCATGTAAAAAAAAATTAGAAAGATGCTTAGATATATCAAGACTTGCATAATCCTTGTAAACAATTATTTGATGGACGAATTAGCGCCTACTAATCACAAGGAGGCCAGAAAAAGAATAATATTCGAAGAGACGAGTTAAAAGCTATATATATATCCACACATATAAAGGTCTTATATAGTAAATAATGATGATTGTGGATTCATTGAAGTGGACCCTAACCAGCTAGCTATATGCGATGATCATTGAAGTGGGGGCCTGTAACAAGAAAGATTGAAAATGTTACTTGTACCTTTTCTATGATCATTAAAATCCAAACATGCACTGAATTAAACTTACCATCTGCATTAACGCTTGTCTCTTCTATAGATAATTCCGACAGGTCTTGTATGATATTCGGATCAGGAAAAGATCCATCGTTAACAGCTCCTGAAAAGATGATTGAGATGGGAAAAACACCAATTTTTGGTTAGAGCCTTGGAATAAGGGAGATGTATTAAAATCAAGTATCATATGTTGTTTGCAATTGTAAATGACAAAGATACAAATATTTATGATAAGAGCTTTTGGGATGAAGGTGTGTGGAGGTGGAGATGGGATTGGAGAAGAGAGTTATTTCAGTGGGAAAAAAGAGCTTTTAAATAATCTAATCACTTCAATAAATTGGTTTTCTACTAACATTGAATTGCAGGACTACTAGAGATGGAAAGAAGACTCAACAAAATCATATACTAGCGCACAAGAATCTCCAAGGCAGGTTTAACAATCAACAGGAAGATCATGAAACAATTAGAATTTGGCAAAAAGGGATTCCAAGTAAGTTCAAGCATTTGTATGGAGGTTGCTAAAAGATAGACTGTCTACCAAGGTAAACCTCAGAAAACTTAAAGTGTTAGCTTCTGAGGACAGTTTGATGTGAACTTTTTTGTGCAAGCAGCGTGTAAGATGTTGATCACCTATTTATTCTTTGCCCATTTTCAGCAAGTGTGTGGCAAAAGTGTTTCTTGTGGGTTGGCATCCGAAGTAGTATGCAAGATTCTATTGGTAGGCAATTTCAAGCTCATCTTGGATTATCATGGCGCATTAGACTACGTGGTCTTTGTGGATCAAAAGGAAGTATATTCAAACAAAAGGTAACTCTATTGGATAGGATGTGGGCATGACAAAAGGCATTGACACCGAATAATTTCAGCTATGGAGCTGCAGAATAGTTTTTATATCCATTAGAATGTTTATGATATTATGTTAGAAAAGTGAAGGACAACAATATTATAGAGGCACCATAGAACACATTGTACTTGTACTTGTGTGATATTATAAAATAAAATAGAAAAAAATATTTATTAATATAATAGAAATAATTTAAATTTTAAATTTAAAGTTGTCTTACCAGGGGGTGCTAACTTTGAGAAGGTATGGATGTCTAGAGCTCGTGGGAATGTTGTTTTCACAGTGTGGTGAACAAAATCGTTGAAACGTTGATTATGATCAATCATGAACTTCTCAGCTTCTTGAGTCATTTGGATTTCCAAGCAATTGAGCTGAGCCTCCATTTCTAGGCTAATTTGATATGTCGATAAGAAAGTTTGTATGTGTTGATCCATGGTGTTGTCAACAAAATCGTTGAAACGTTGAATCTGACCATTCATGAACTTCTCAGCTTCTTGTTTCAATTGGATTTTCAAGCTAGTGAACCGAGCCTCCATTTCTAGGTTAATTTGATGTGTCGATAAGAAAGTTTGTATGGGTTGATCCATGGTGTGGTCAACAATATCGTTGAAACTTTGAATCTGATCTTTCATGATATTCTCAACTCCTTGTTTCAAACGGATTTTCAAGCTAGTGAACTGAGCCTCCATTTCTAGACTAATTTGATATCTCGAGAAGAAATCTTTATAATCGTTTTCCATCTGCTCCCAAACTTACAAGAAAGAACATTATTGTAAACAAACTAAACTAAGAATTAATATAAGAAAGAATTGTAAACAAACTAAACTAAGAATTAATAAATATCATGTATATGTATATTACCTTGTGTAGCATGCTCTTTAGAAATTTTGTAATCTTGATAGAGAGTATCAAGGGTGGCCTCTTTGTCTTTCTTGAGCAAGAGGCATTCTCTTATACGTTCTTTGATAAGTGCATCAGAGGGTGGGGAGTCCATCTTATCTGGACTAAGAACAATAGATAGATGATTAGCTTAATATATTTAGTCTCTTATGAACCGAGTCCTGTGGTCCCTTTAGTTTAAATATACATACGGTATAATTGGATTTGAGAGACCACAGCGTCTACACCGGCCCTAAACCTTAAACATGAATTAGTATTGATTTGAGTGAGATTGTATGACAGGAAAAAAAGCAACAACAACAATCGGATTAAATGTGGAGAGTCCATCTTATCTGGACAAAAAAACAACAATAGATAGATGATTAGCTTAATATAATTAGAGATAGTTTCCTATGAAACGGTTTCTCATAATAAATTACGAACTACTATTTCTTTACTTTTTTTTTCTGGAAAACCATTGTGTTTTTATATTGTTGCATGAACTATATATATTTGATAACATAAGATCTTGATTATATGAATATATATACTCCCTCCGTCCCAGGATAAGAGGTCAATTTTTCATTTTGGTCGTTCCACCCAAAAAGTCCCATTTTCTTTTTTACACACATGAGACTCATACACTCCTCTAATACAATTAAATGTTGGATTTTTTAGAGTATAGTTTTTTTTTAAAAAAAAAATTAATTATTTTATTTGATCTAATAATGGTTATGAGGTAATTTTTTTAATCTAATGAGGTAATTTTTTTAATCTAATGGTTTGTATTAACTAGTTGCACAGTATCATGTGGAACCTAGTTTAACTCTAAATTTTAATTTACTCAATATAATGTGTGTGATTGAGCGTGAATCTATTCCAAATAGTGTTTCAATGACACCTCACACTTTTTAAAAAGCACCATAAGTAATTACTTACAAGGGTTATATCGTGTGTTTCCCAAATAATTAAGGCAAATAGTTGATGAAAAAAAAAAGAAAATAATAAGAATATTCAAATGAGATGATCTTGACTCACCTCTCAACGTTCATTTTCTGGAAAAAGGATTCATAAACTAAGAAATAAAAAGTAAACCAACAGTTACCATTGATTCTATTGATTCTGAGAATTCATAAATTAAGTACGATTTCATGACGGAAATAAAAAGAAAAAAAAAAGGAAGAGAAGAATTACCATAGAGAATTCATAAAGTAAGAAAAGATATCGCTTACATGACCGGAAAAAAAAAAGAAAGAAAGTAATAACAAAAAAGAAAAAAAGAGTTTACTATTACATTACCAGACAATAGAAATCGATTCTGAAACAGCAGTAACAGAAGAGAAAAGAGATGAGGGAAGATGAGGGTTGGGTAATCAAGAAAGAAGAAGAGGAAGGGTTAGTGTCATATATATATATATATATATATATATATATATATATATATATATATATATATATATATATATAAAAGATTTGAATATTTTTCTTTAATATCATTATCATTTTATTTTCAAACACATTATCATTATCAATTATTACTGGATTTTACCCTCACGGAATTATATTACAATTATATATATATATATATATATATATATATATATATATATATAAAAGATTTGAATATGTTTCCTTAATATCATTATCATTTTATTTTCAAACACATTATCATTATCAATTATTACTGGATTTTACCCACGGAATTATACTACAATTATTTAATTTTTATATTTATGTAAGGCAAAAATTTGTGTGTGCATGTGTTCACGGGAATAGATTTTGTGTGCGTTTAAAATTTTGTGTTAAATTGTATACCCTTTCATATAAAGATGTGTATCCATAGCAAAAACTTGTGTGTGCCTAGGCGCACGGGCACATATTTTCGAAATTTTGTGTTAAATTGTATATCTTTTAGTATAAATATGTGTACCCTTTATTTTTTGAAAAAAATAAAAAATATTAATAAAAATGTATACCTTTAGAATAAAATTATGTGCACCAGGCGCAAGCCTCACTCTTTATGTAAACCATAATATAAATATATAATTATTTATTTATTTGAATTTAAATTAATTATTTATATATAATATATCAATGTTTTTTTTCTCCTCCGCATTACCCCATCGTTGTTAACTGCTTACGGATAAGTGCCATAACAACTCCAGGTTTCAGTAATTATGCACACTGTAGTTCTGCCCCTGCATAGTTGGACGTTTCCATTCACCCTGCACAAATTTAACTTTTTGTTAAATAATATGTAACACACATAAAAAAGATGTACTCTGCATCAATTCAACCAACTTACTTTATAAGACAATAACTTATAATTATATCAAATAACAATAAGTTCACTGCAGCAACTGAACAAATATTGGCACAGTCAATCATTTGTTCTATTCGACCTACTTTTCCTTCTATTCGGCCTTCAAACTGTTCTATTCGGCTAAGGTCAGTGCTATAACATTATTCAAACTACACTTTTTTCTATTCGGCCTACTCTTCTTCTATTCGACCTACAACTGTTCTATTCGGTCTACAAAAAATCTCTATTCGGCCAACCAATATTTCCAAATATTCCAAAAATTCAAGTTCTACAATTTGTTCTATTCGGCCTACAATTGTTATATTTGGCCTACAGCTTTGTTATATTCGGCTTAAGATTTGTTCTATTCGGCCAACCAACATTTCCAAAAAATTAAAAAAAAAACTCATACACTTTGTTCTATTCGGCCTACACTTGTTCTATTCGGCCTACAAATTTGTTCTATTCGGCCTACTAAAAAAGCTCTATTCGGCCAACCAACATTTCCAAAAATTCAAAAAAATAACACTCCTAGAATTTGTTCTATTCGGCCTACACATTTGTTCTATTCGGTCTTAAAAAAACCCTATTCGGCCAACAAAAATTTCCAAAAAATTTAAAAATAAAATAAAATAAACAACACCACACAAAAAATTCTAAACATGATGTATACACAGTTAAGTCACATTCATCACATTACAAAATGAATTCGCATTTTACACATATGAACAAAACCACACAAAATGTACTTCGTATCCTCGAAAACTCAATGTAGGACACATTATAAACAAATAACTCACAATTTAAAAATGCAAATAAAACAGCTTTCATACATACCCGAAAATTTGCCATTTAAAAAATTCACCAAATTCACCTCGTCGGAAACGCCTATTCCGACAGATGGAAAGGAGATACTGAGAAATGGGTACTACAAATGGATGGCGCTGCTCTTTGTGCTTTGGGACGAAAGGGAGAGAGGAAGAGAAAGGATGTTGGACGAAAAGGAGAGAGGATGTTGAACGAAAAGGAGAGAGGATGTTGGACGAAAGATGAGAGAGAAGAAAGATGGAATATTTGGAATGAAAATGACGTTAATGATATGATATATACCCCACCAACCCATATCCAAAATTTAAATTTGAAAAGTTTTAAAACTTTAAATGTGGTCCACCAACTCACTAAGTACAATTTTAAATGTGGTCCACCCACCCCATTTACTGCAGTCAAAACTGACATGATATGACCCCTTAATTTTCGTACTTTAGGCCACAGTTATTGAGGGTAATTTGGGGAGTCCACTAAATAGTGGCTAGTAAAAATTATTCTTAACGGATGTGGCTACTTAAAATTGTACTTAGTCAAAAGTGGCTATTAATAAATCGCTCCGTTTTTATTAATATATTACATTAGGAATTACTCCCTTCGTTCCCTTGAAAGGTATTTGTTTACTTTTTGCACGTGAATAAAGGAGTATAATAATTTAATGTATAGTAAAGTGAGAGAAATAATATTTTAATATGTAGTGGGTAGTTGTATTAGTGTTGAGTGTGGGGTTATGTGTAGTGATTTTGAGTCACATCAATCCAAAAAGGAAAATGAATACTTTGTAATGGGACAGACCAAAGTGAAAAAATGGATACGTATCAAGGGGACAGAGGGAGTATAAAGTATGTGTTCAACAAGAATCTGTCAAACATATTGCATACTCCCTCCGTCCATCGAAAGGTCACCTTTTTACTATATTGGACGTCCCACACAAATGTCATCATTTCTCACTTTTAGTAAAAAGATACCACATGTAGCCCATCACTCACTACTAATACAACTACCCACTACACATAAAATAATAATACTCCTTAATCTACGCACAAAAAACAATCAGTGACTTTTGGGTGGAACGGAAGGAGTACAAAATAAAATAAGAGATGTGTTAAAGGCCTTACGCTGTCGAATGTGAACAGCTGCTTCTTAGTTTCAGAAAACGGCATTTAATAAAGTAAAAATATTATCAATAGGTGTTGCAATCACTTTGACATGATACTATAACTTGACCTGACTAACCTATTTGGATGTCACATGATTGGTATTATATTAGCAAATGCCCAAACTTACATTGGTAAATCTCCTGCTTTTAATTACATTCGATGCTGTCAGAATTACAACACTTAAGTTTACAACTCACACTTCTCCATCATCAACGACAACAAAATCATACACACCTGCTACACCCCTCCTCTCACCATTCTTCATCATCTTTACCTCAATATAAATTTGCTACATTAATAATTCTACGGCAGTACGGGCAGTCCCCACAAGTCCGCAGCCACGGCTCCAAGCAACAAAAATGGTACCTATTATTACATGGCAGGCGATCAGTTCGTCTCCTTCTGAGAAGCTCTCCAGGCATATGCTGCACTCCCTTGATGCCCTGCATGCCTTCTCATTGTTGCTATCCCCGGAGATGTAGAACTTATCCACGGGCAAACGGCCAAGTGCCTCTAATAAGAAAATAATGATCATTGACTCTTCGTCTCTCCAATCCAATCCAATCCAATCCAACCCAAAATGATCTCCATAGATTCTTCAATTCCTTCTGAAATCAAGCACATTTCTAAAACTTTCAACAGAAATACAAAAGCCAAAAAAATAGTACTAATAGACTAATATTTTCCAAAGGGAGTAGACATGAAGCTCCTTACCTGTTACAAAACATGTTCCAGTTCCACAACTACCACCACCTCCACAGCTCAATGACTTCCCCTGTTGAATAGGAACATCTGTGATCAAAAGAAAAGAAACAAACGGATTATAGAAGCCGTGGAGACCCATGTAAGCTCAATTTTATTTTAAAAAACATTTGCTCTATTTAAGTTTATAAATGAGGTGCATATGTAAACTACTTCATTGTTAAAATACACAGATGCAAGATGGGGAAGCAGTTTTGATTACTTCCCAAAGGGTCATAAGGCAAGAAAGGTACTTCCACATTTGTCATTTTAAATCAGACCTAAGTAGGACTATTTCAAGAAAATTAACGACACAGACCTGAAGACTTATCTTCCATGGAAAAAAAATTATTACATATGAAAGCCCAAGTCGTACAGTTCAGTTTTCTTTCCAAATCAAAATCTGTCCAATTCCCAAGCTATTCAAGGTATAATTTAGATTCATTTCTCCCAATGATCCCAACACAATATGTTTTACTCTAACTTTGGCAGTTTAAAATGTGTTTAAAAATTATCAGAACATAAAAACAGAGCAACTAAACCAACCACTTCAATGTGAGTCCTCACCAATGTCAATAATAAGGACATTTAACACAGGTTCCACATTTCCACTTAACTGCAGTAATTAAATAATTGAATTAGACAAAAATGACTCAAAAAAGACCATGGATAAGAAAATGATTCCATATCTTTCTTACCATATCTTTCTCCTTTGTGAACGTTTGTGCTTCCATTTCCATGAATGTTTGTTTGGATTCTCCAAGTCTTTCCCCCTCGTATTCCCCAAGAACTCGAAGTCGATTTCATATTCGTGGTTGTTCTCATACATGTCATGACAACATTTGACATCTGCGAAAATAATTCAAGAAAGGAACTTTGATTACATCCAACTCATTATAATCCAATAAAATCAAGAATTCACAGTTGTTGAAGCCATCTTAACACACATTTGATGAGGGAATGGTAATGATTTTAAGTTGAATTCCTCAAAACGAAAGAAAATAAACATGGTTCAATCAAAAGATATTTTCTATACCCTTCAGTGAATTAATACTCAAACAAATTTGGGATGAAATCCTCAGGAAATAATATTCTTGGCATGCAAAAAATAATTACTTCAGGATTATAATTTTCAACAGGATGGCTTATCAGGGAACCCCTGCACACATAAAAGGTATTAATGATATAGCACAAACAGCATCACAAACCCACAATGGTAGAACCCATCAAATGCCAAATATTTTAGACCAAAATGGCCATGGTATAAACTCCTCAAAGTGACTAACATCGATGCAATCAATCAATTAACAGAAGTACATACAGAATTAATATGCCTCATGTCTGTGCATCTTCTTATTTCACATACCCAATAATAATCACATAATCACTTTATATTCCACCTGGTTCAGAAATTCCTCCTCCGCTACGCTCAACAATATTCATAGCCAAATCAACATAGATTTCTGAGGTACTAAAACAGAAGTTGAAAATAGAATTATCGCAAAAGAGTTGGAAATCAGTTAAATAGAGGCAACTCTGGGATTGAAATCACCTCCAGAGAGCTTCGAAGTGGAGTATAGGTACTAATAGGTGAAATGAAAGTAGAAGTAAAGACAGACCAACAAAAATCTCACCATAATGGCAAGCATTCTCAAAAGAGAACGAATTACTCCTAATTTTGCTCCATCTCGGATTGCTTCGCACCAAGAATCAACTATTTCAACAGTTATTACTTTTCTAGAAGGCCTTTCTGCTTTTTCAGCTTATGCTTAGCTGTCTCAATACCATACCAATACCATCACCATCTACATTAGTGAGATTTGAAGATAAGAGTTTGAACAGAAAACTAAAAGATTATTAAAAGAAAGAAAAAAGAATACTACTTTGGCTGAAGAAGAAATCTGGCGAGTATGTATCAATTTTTTTCTTCTGATCAATTTTTTCCAACCCTTCTGATCTTCTCCGCGTCCGCATCCCCTTGGAGGTCTCATCTCTCTCGGTCTCTGCTCATCTCTCTTTCCTTTGGAAATAATGATTTAGGGTTTCGGAGCTGCAATCGTAAATTTTTCAATTAAAAATACAATCTAAATTTACAAAGAAAAAGGAGGGTAGTCGAAAGTTAACTGCATATCAAATCAACTTCATCCGTAAGCAGCATCACTTTCTTCTTCCTCATCTTTGTTCTTCAATTTCTCTACGACTCCTTTTCTCTAGACTACATTTCTAGATCTAGAAACAGCAGGACTTTGCGGCCGCGCTTCAAAGGGCTGAAGCGAGTGTTTTCTTTGAAGAGTTCCCACTTGTTGTTAGTTTCTTCCACGATGCTAGAAACTCCATTGAAGGATCTACGAACCGAATTGCTCCAGACTCCATTTCTAGATCTAGAAACAACAGTTAGAAAATGTCAGTCCTTGCTGTGAGTCTATGACAGAGAGAAAATGAAATCGATTAGGGTTTAGACATCCACGCCTGTCTCTTAATCTCCCTCTTTCACGCATGCCATGTCGTCCCCCATTCATCTGTCAATTTTGGGTTTGAATTTTAAAATCAGGATGGTGTCTTGGGAAAGGGGGCAAGCAGTATTCTAGGGCGGCTGACTACAGATTTCTATGCTCAATTCACGCCTTCACGTTCGCAAGTTTACCCTGCGTACGTGCACAACGTTGACATTCGTTTTTCTGATTGAACATTCTAGAATATACTTAGTTTATTAAAGGGCGAGTTGTTTCATAATTTGGCTATAACATCTACACAAAGGCTGAATCATATGTTAATTAACCAAAACAATAGGCCGAAGCCAAGTTACAAATAATTACAACTCCTGAATGGAGCAACCAAAAAGGAAAACCCCTATCTAGATAACAAAACGGATTAACCCAAAAAGGAAAACCCCTATCTAGATAACAAATGCTCAAACCTAATTACATGCATGATTATGGAGTTAACCAAACTAGTAATAGTAGGACGAACACCCTGAAAGAGAGCTTCATTCCGAATTTTCCAAATAAAAAAGACACTCCCATATAAAGCAAGCATCCATCTCTTCTTATTACGAACCTGCACCCGGCGATCTTTGCGAAGCCATTTGAATCCAGCCTTCAAAGTGGTTACCTGTCACCTCCACTCTACCTCAGATCTAACCCGATTCCATACATGTTTTGTGAACGGACACCCAAAGAAGAGATGATCTCTCGATTCCGGGTTCCCAACACAAAACACACATTCTACCGGGCCTTCATTGCTTCTCCATCTATCCATGGTGAGCAGGCGATTCCGAACTGCAATCCACATCCTAAACGAATGCTTCTGAGGGACCCATGGACTCCATAACTTCCTGTAGATAGACTGTATTGGCATAGAATGTGAAACAAGCCAATACATCCTACCTGCACGAAACTTTCCCAACTCTGAACACGAAGCCAACGTGGTAACCAAGTCTCCACCAATTCGTGCCCTGACCCTATCCCTCGCACGGAGGATGTCTTTCCACACAATTGAGGCACTATAGTTAACCTCAACATCCCAGCAAGAATCCGTCTGCAAATAGATGGCATTAATCCATTTAACCCATAACGAATTCTTCTCCAAGTGAACATCCCACAGTACTCCACACAAAGCAACATCATTCAGCAGATCAATTCCTTTAAGCCCCAGGCCTCCCTGTTCTTTAGGGAGAATGATCTCTTCCCACCTAACCGCTCCCCTTACAGTTCCCCAAAGGAATTTACGTATCATCCTCTCTATTCTGTCAACAACTCCCTTGGGGATCTTCACCATGGCTGCCCAGAAATTCATCACTCCATATACGACCGATCTAATAAGCTCCAGTCGACCTGCATATGATAGTAGATGAGTGGACCAACCCCTAATCAGATTTGAGACCTGCTCGATGAGCGGCGCAAACGCAGACTCCCGAAGTTTGCTCCCCTGTAACGGCACACCCAAATAGCGAATAGGAAAGGAGCCCACTTGATAAGGCAATATTTCCCGAATAATATGTTCCTCCTGCTCCGGAACTCCTTCTCACAATGCCTGGAGTGATATTTATAATTCCCTGTCGTGATCATGCTCCTGAAAAGTCGTGAGAAGAAATCCATACACAAAACAAACAGCAAGGACGACAAAGGATCACCTTGGCGTAAGCCTCTCTTGCCATCAAAATACCCCTCTGGAGACCCGTTGATAAGAATGGAGAAAGAAGTGGTGGTACATATTCCATAATCCACCCAATCATACGAGGAGGAAATTTCAAACCTGTAAGGACTCCACGCAGAAAACCCCAATCAACAGAATCATATGCCTTCTTGATGTCTATCTTGATCGCCATCCTCCTGTACTGACGATGCTTTGCCCACCCATAATTCTTCACAATTTCCTGAGCGAGCATAATACAATCCCTCATTCTTCGGTTTTTAACAAACCCAAAATGATTTTCAGACACCAAATCTTCCATCAAATCTGTCAATCTCCTCGCAATAATACGAGATATGATTTTATAGATGACGTTGCAACAAGAGATCGGTCAAAAGTCCGTAACAGCAGGATCATGCTTACCTTTAGGAATAAGTGTAATAAATGTGGCATTCATCTGCCTTAGTAACTGTCCAGACTGGAAGAATTCCTGAACAGCTGCTACGACATCTGAACCTATCACATCCCACGCATCCCTAAAGAAAGCAGCCGTATACCCATCCGGACCGGGAGCCTTATCACCATTCATATTCCACACCACCGCTCTCACTTCTTCGGCTGTGACTGGAAGCTCAAGGTGCTGCGCTTGATCAGTACTGACCACGTTTTCCCAATCAAAAACCGTGTAGTCAATCCTCTCACAATCCCTCGCAGTACCCAACAAGTCTTCATAGTATGAGAGAAACTCCCCTACAACTTCTTCCCGGGAGGTGGTATGCCCAGAATTCGTTCGTATGGAGGTAATAACATTCCTCACACTTTTAGACTTGACTTCCTGTAGAAAAACTTAGTGGGCTTATCCTGACCAATCAAATAATCAGCTCTGGCCATCTGAGAAAATAAGAGATGCTCGGCATGACATAAGAAATCCACTCTCTTTGCTGCCTCACAAACCCTGTCCCACTTCTCAATATCACCAGGATCAGCATGACTAGCCATCTGCAGACTATCAAGCTCCACTCTTGCCCTTTCTGCTCTCTCCGCAATGTGACCAAAGTCCCTCTTACCAAGTTGACGAAGTTTTGGTTTGAGTAACTTTAGTCTCCGACACATACCAAATTGAGCAGTTCCCCACACCGGCATGTCCCACACCTGGCGCACCGTCTCCATGAATGTCCCACTGGTCTTCCACATATTTACATATCTGAACGGGAGCCCTTTTGAGTGCTCAGTCTGATGTACTGACACTAAAATAGGGCAGTGATCCGAAGTGGCTCCCATGGGCAAAAACTCAGCTTCCACCACTCCCGAAGTAGAATCTCAGAATGAATTCACCAATACTCTATCAATCCGACTCCAAACTCTACCATTCGTCCAGGTGAAGTAACACCCCTTGGACCTCGCATCATCTAAACCCTGATCAACACAAAACTCCTCAAAGTCCACCCTATACCAGTTCTGATGAGACGGAACAACCTCGGATCTCTCTTCAGGCTTCCTAACACAGTTAAAGTCTCCAAGAAGCATCCAAGGAGAGTTAACCGTCGGGACAGCTGAAGAGAGATGCTCCCATAACCTACGTCTGTCTATTACGCCATTGCAGGCATACACAACACTGATATAGAATTCCCGCTGCGAGATCAAACAGCGAACTATACCAGAAATACACTGTTCATGCAACACAACATTATTAAACAAAATCAAAGCGGGATCCCATGCCACCACAATACGACCTCCCGCCTCATTCCCAAAGTTATTCACATTATTCCAAGTAGGAACAATCCTACCCACAATATCAACCACATTATCCACAGACAATCTAGTTTCAATAAAGCCTACTAAACATACCTTATATTTGCGAACTAACCGTCGGGCAGCCCGCTGTGCGCGAGGGGCTGCAAGCCCTCGCACATTCCATACTAAGCACCGCATAGAGAAACCCCAGGGGAAGAGCTCCCACCCCCTGGACCATTACCCGTGCCTAGCGATTCCTGAATGCTAATACCAGAACCTGCCCTTATACCGCCCAACCTGTAGGAAGGACTGGGAGACAGAGTGTGCCCCGTCCTCCCTACCGCCACCGGTTCCTCCCCCTCTGTTTCAGATGCCCAACTCTTCCTGGCAATGGTCTGGGTTGATCTACTACCTTCTGATCCTCCAGTCGTCTGGATCAAGCTCATCAAGAATCTGAAATTTCCCAGTCATCACCTTCTGCTTCTGCTCTTGGGTTAGAACAGGTCCGGCTATGTTCCTCCTCCCACCTCTATTCCTCTTCTTTCTTGGTCTCGTATTTCTAGATCAAACCTGCTGAAAACCCTCCTCATCAACAGTGTCGTCAACAGCTGTGCCCTCCGGAGGATTATTGTTGCCTCCCTCTCCTTTATCTTCTCTAGTGAGATCATCACAGACATTTACCAAGTGACCAAATTTCCTGCACTTAGTGCAGTACGCCGGGAGACGTTCATATAAGACCGATTGGGTGAAATTAGTCCCTCGGTAATTGAATGTGATTTCCTTGGGTAGCACCTGGGAGACATCAATGTCTATACGCACCCGAACAAAGGAAACCCTGTCCGCCTTAATGGAGGTTTCATCCACCATGATTGGTCTGCCAATCAATGAAGCCACTCTACTAATATGATTCCTTGTCCACAGCTCCAATGGAAAAGAAGGTAACCGGATCCAGAGCGGAACGTGAGAGATTTCACGATCATCAAATTGAAAGGCTTGTGGAAGCCTTTCAAGCATGAGATACCGATCCCATATATAATGAGGAGCACCATCCAGCACCTTCTGCACATCATCCTCCGAGAAGAGTCTAAAGATTATTCACCCGGATTGATGCATAATGACAGTATACCTTACTCCCCATGCCCGGCAGATAGCATGGAGCGCTTGCATCCCCGGGAAACGTCCCGAAAAATATCCCACCAACGAATGTTTCCATGTATCCGAATCATCTTTCGGATCCAGATATGCTATCCCGTCACAGGGGGCAATATACTCAAGTTTTCTATCTGGGTCAATATTGCCTTGGTTAACAAACTTATCATAATTAACAGGTTGCTTGGGAGGGGCAGATGTACCCGGCTGACCCTGGCACGCACGCTGACCACCATGTTGCCGAGGACGCCGAGCCTCATCCGCACCGCGCCCAGCGTTCCCTGCCGAGCCTGACGGCGCCTGCCGAGCGGGATCCGTAGACGCGCGCACTGGAGTGCGCTCCCGCCGAGGGTTCCTGGCCTGTCCAGAATCTTCCACACCGCCCTGCCGAGTCTCCTCGCCCACCTGCCGAGGAATTGGCGCAGGGGTATGGCGGTTGGTGTCGGTGGCTCCAGAAGGTTCACCACCGACCTGGGGCGGTGTGACGTCAGCAGGTCGACGATGCTCAGCCGACTGCCGAGGGGGAGAGGGCAACACGGGCTGATCCTTCAACCTCAGCCTGGGTCCAGGCGTGACACTACGCCGCCTGTCCACCGAAGACTTCCGCTTGGCGACACCGCCGCTATAGAACCAACAACATCGGCTCCGGCGGACACCGCCGCTTCAACCACCGACTTCCTTTGCTCAATATCCATAGCTCGATCCTTGACCGATTTGAACGGTTCTTCACTCACACATAACTCCGGCGACGCCCTAGGCGGCGTCTTACTCCTTGTCTTCTTTCCCATGAGAAGAATCAAGGGGAATCACATGAACAAGTGACAAACCTCTACCACCACCGTGGGGAGTGGTGAGATCAAATGGTGGCTGCCAACAGCCGTCGACAACACAAGAGATCGGACGAGCACAAAACTGGAGCAACCGAGAATCTCCACAGCCGTGGGTGGGTGGCACCGACAACCGCAAGAAGAAAAACGTAGAAAACTCGAGAGCGAATTTTGGGACAAGGGGTCCGAAAATTTTGCACAAGCAAGAACTCTCACCTCTCTACATCTACACAAAGGTAACACACCTCAAAGGCAGCCACAAAGAATAGAAGAGAGGTAGTAGGTGGGGGATGTTTGGCTTGCCCCAAATAGTAGGCCTAAAATCGAAGAAAAGAAGCCCAACAGGAATTAAAGGATATGGCCCAAATTATATTTTAATTGATGGCCCATTAATTAAAATGAATTGTTGGCCCAACAGCATGACCAATTTTGGTCAAATTAATTGAGATAGAAAGCTGGTGGCGTGACCAGTTAACAGAAGCAGAAAGAGGGAGTTTATGCAGAATAGAAAAGAGATCTCTTCAAATTTGAAGGGGGAGTTCGTGGCGACATTCTCTACACGTTGATTGGAGTGGATTTTGTAGAAACATCTCTCAGAGGGGTACAAATGAGAATCGGGTGATTTGTATTTTCTTTGTACTATTTTATTCTCTCTTCTCCCATTGTTATCTTGTATTCCATGAGGGTTCTCATGAGGCTATTCTGGTGATTCTGTTGTATTCCTCTACTTGTGATAGGGATGATATTCCTCTATTTGTGATAGAGAGATAGGTATTCCTCTACTTGCGATAGAGAATTTGAACTGTGTACTTTTGTGCATTAGTGGATTGTTTCCTAGAGGTCCAGTGGTTTTTACCCTCAGGTTGAACGCGTTTTCCACGTTAAAAATACTTGTGTTGATTTTGCGTATATTTTTCCTGCATATTTATTTGGTTTGTGGTTTCTACGGTATTTGAGTAGAAGGAAGGATCTGTGCATTGATATTATTTGGGATTTATGGTGTTTCCGCATATATCATTGCATGTTGTCTGTCCTAATTTTGGATAGAATCCCCCTTCCACAACAGGGGAGGGAGTATGAAAGATTTTTGGATAAATTTTTTTGTGCATCATCGACTTTAAGGTCTATGTCGTGTTAGTTTCTCGATTCTCTTTCTAATTACCATGTATTTCTAGCCTTCATCAATGATCATATATTGTTTCCATCATTTCAGAGGTTAAACGTAGAAAGCGACACCGGAGGAAGCAAGTTCAAAATCAAGAACCATGCATCATGCGAGGTGTCTACTTCAAGAATTTGAAGTGGCAAGCTGCAATCAAAGTCGAAAAAAATAGATTCATCTAGGAACCGTCAGCTCTCAGGAATAGGCCGCTCGTTTATAAGACAGGTATATATCATGACCTACTTGCAGCGAATTCTTGTCATTAACCACCTACTTCTCAAGTTAAATGCTGCTTTCTGAATTATCTTAGTCTTTTAGAAGCTTCTTTTGTCTAATTCGTAGATATATATGCATGGATTATGGCTTCGCTAGCTTTTCATACTAAGACTTCGTCAAGATTTCTCTGTTTGGAGAGACTCTGGTTTGTAGATTATACAAAAGTTAAGAGGTTTAAATTGATTATTAACTTATAATACCCCAGAAAACATGATTTTATGTGTTTGTGAAACTTAGAGAACTTAAAAAGACATCCTCAACATGCAGGGCTGCATTCATGTGTGGAAAAGAGCCCAACTTAGAACTATTCGAGGAGGAAAAACAGGAGCTAAGGAAATTCAACTGGAATGAATTCTTAGCTATCACTCGTTCGGCCATTCACTAACAAGGGTAACATCATCGTGTTGATTCCAAATCTTCTTTTATCATTTCTCACGAAACTATTTTGAATTTCCAGAAAGCCAGCGAAGAAACGGGAATTGTTCGCGAAGAAAACTTCAAGACGACGACTGGGAGGGCGATCAAGGCCGTTTCTCGGCTTCTGAAGATGATACATTGGTCCCATGACAACTTCCACCCTACTGCTTCATTTCTCTCGGTCTCCCCAACACACACACAAAGCTCTTAGCTTAAGGCTAAGTAGCTTCAATAATTAATGTGCCAATGGTGGAAAATATCCATTTTTATTTTTCCATTTTTAATACCAACATTTTCATTCAAACATTATCAATTTTACCATTTACTAAAATTTTGTACAATTATACCCCTCACACTCCACTCACCCTATCCATTCCACACATCCCCAATCTACCCTACCTCCACCACCATGCAGCGGCGGCTCCGGCTACCCTCCGGCGGCGATGGTGGCAACTGCTACGGCATCATCTCCGGCAACAGTGGCGCCGTCGGCTCCAGGGACCGACGATACGCGGCTGCCGGTCACCAACGAACGTCATGCTGCAGCGGCAGTCCGGTGGATTCCGGCGGAGGGACAGCGGCGGTCCGGCGGTGCATGGTTCGGCAGTTCGGTGGATTCTGACGGAGGGACAGCGGCGGTCTGGTGGTGCACGGTCTGGTAGTCTGGCGAGTCTCCTGCGGCTGACAGTGGAGACAGTTTCTCGGCAGTTCTCCAGCAGGCGGCGACAGTCCGATGGCCGACGATAGCTTAGTGGTGGAGGAGGGTTTGGGAGTTGGAGGGTATAAGGGTTTTTCCCAAGGGCAATAGAGTCAAAAAAAATATAACTTTGGTAGATTTGATAACTTTTTAACAAAATTGTTGGTATTAATTTTTAACTTACAATTTTGTATAAAAAAAAAATCTCCCTTAATTAACCTTATTTAATTCTTGGTACATAAAGATCCCATATTAGCATAAAATTCCACATGGATATTAAAAGTACAATGTTTGGTCCAGAAATAGATGAATCTCACAATATGATGTTCATCATCATCTGGACATCCTTGAATTCTTTGCACAATTCAATGTATTTAACTGACTGAGAAAACTGGTAATTATACAATGTGTTTAGTTCTTGCCACGTATTAGGTATTGCACTTTTGGATTGTTCATATCTATCAGGGAGTAAGACAGAGAGAAGCTAGAGTAACTGGCTGGCCAGAACCTCCCAGAGTTGTCAGGAAAACGAGCATTCGTAGGGCAATTGTCACTGCTTACGGACTCGGACTTTGGTGATCTAATATCAGTTCATAATGAGAGCAAAGCTCACGTGCAACTAGTTGAAGAGTCGAACCAAATATATGTTAGGAATTTAGATGCACGCACACAATGACACAAAATAACACGAGATTTGTTTACCCAGTTCGTCTTTCGACTACGTCTGGGGGCGATGCCAAGCCAGGTTTTTTTTTTCTTTTTGATCAAGTCAACTACAATGAGAAACTTCTTGATCAAGTTAACTACAATGAGAAACAATCTATTAAATTGATAACTTGCCCTAACCCTAAGCCCATTAGGATAAATTTGGGCTAAAGGAAATATGGGCTCAAATAATTCAGGCTTCATACTCCAACAATCTCCCACTTGGAGACTGAATCCTCCATGTAGTCATATCTTTTTGTTCCCCTCCTGTATCCGCCTGGCATTGTCTAGTCTTTCTTCAAGTTCCAAGGCCAATTGAAACTATGCATAGCTTTAATATCTCTAAGGTCACCACCTTAGTAAACATGTTCGCTGAATTCTCATTTCCAAGGATCTTCATAAGCTGTAAAGATCTTCTTCTCCAAAGGTGACGGGTGTAGTGATACTTCAACTCAACATGCTTTGTTCTTGAGTGAAATGCCGGATTATTTGCAAGAAATATAGTATTTTGACTATCACTTAAAAGAATACTATTTTCATGCTCCTTCCCAAGTTTCCCCAAGAAATTTTGCAACCACACCATCTCCTTACTTGCCTCTATCACAGCTACATACTCTGCCTCCGTGGTGGACAATGCAACAACCTTCTGCAACTTAGAAATTCAAAATATAGCAGTACCACCATAAGTAAAGATATACCCGGTTGTACTTCTTCTCCCATCAAAGTCATTTGATGCCAAGTCTGCATCCACATAACCCACCAGCGCCACATTCTTGCCTTTGAAACACAAAGCCTTGTATGTGGTACCTCTCAAGTATCGCAAGACCCACTTCATTGCTTTCTAATGTTGCTTGCCTGGATCACTCATGAACCGGCTTACTACTCTCACTGCATGAGCAATATCTGGTCTTGTACACACCATGACATACATGATGCTACCAATTGCTGAGGCATATGGAACACTCATCATTTGTGCACGTTCCTCCTTGTTCTTTGGTGACTACTTCTTTGAAAGTTTGAATTGACTTCCCAATGGAACACCCACAGGCTTCTACTCTGACATGTTAAATCTTTCTAAAACTTTCTGAATGTAACTCGTCTGCGAAAGATACACATATCCCGTTGCCTTATCACATTCAATCCTTATGCTCAAAATCTGTTTTGCCTCTCCAAGATCTTTCATGGAGAACCATTCTGACAACTGCTTTTTCAACTTATATACTTCTCTTGCATTAGCTCCTACGATCAATATATCATCAACATATAGCAAGAGAATAAGAAAGCTATTATCAAACCTCTTGTAGTAGCAACAATGATCAGAGTGACATCTATGGTAATCAATCTCCATCATGAAGCTGTCAAACTTCTTATACCACTGCTTTGGGGCTTGTTTTAGGCCATACAAGCTTTTCTTTAATTTGCATACAAGAGGCTCATTTTCCTTCTCTATGAAACCCTCAGGCTGTGCATGTACAACTCCTCCACCAATTCACCATGGAGGAATGCCGTCTTCATATCCATTTGATGCAACATCAAATTTTCTGCAGCTATCATACTCAACGCCATTTGAATAGTGGTCAGTTTTACAACAGGAGTAAGACATTAGTATAGTCAATACCATGTCGCTGCTCAAACCCCTTGACAACCAGTCAGGCTTTGTAGCATCTGCTACCGTCAGCTTCATTCTTGATTCGGTAGATCCACTTGCAGTGCAAAGCCTTTTTATCCTTTGGGAGCTCAACAAGTTCCCAAGTGTCATTCAACAGAAGAGATGCTAACTCATCATCCATAGCAGCTCTCCATTTTCGTCTATCTGCACTCTGCTCTGCCTCTGCATAACACTCAGGCTCACCACCATCAGTAAGTAACAAGTAGTAATTAGAGGGCGAATACCTATCAGGTTCACGTCGGTCTCTAGCTGGTCTCTGCAACAGATCCTCCAATGGTGGTGGTGGTGTCCTTGGTTCTTCAATGAGAACCTCTTCCTCATTATGACTCTCCTTACTCCCTCTCGAGTTTGAGATGTCTAACTCGACTTCTTGGGTATTAGTCTTGTCAGAAATTGATGCCTCCAATCTGTTCTTGTACATAACTGATAGGATGTCGTCTGTCTACCAAAATATAATTTAATTCCGACTCACACTAATACTTAGTACAGTAGCAAGTACGGGTCGAACCCAAAGGAGTTTAATAAATTTTTAATTAAATTCAAGTGTTGCTAACATATAAAATAAATGTAGGGGGTTTTGATTGTGACAAATCGAAAATAACAATAGTAAAATTAATTCAACTCTTAAATAACAAAGCAGATGAAAATTAATTATAAGATTAACCAAGTGAGTAAAGTCTAGTTTAGGATGTCGATCCCCTCCCATTTACTAAATTAATTAATTACATGAATTAAATATCTATCCTAATGTGCAAACTCAAATCCCTAGATTGACGGTATGACCAATCAACCCGAATGTTCTTATGTTCATCAATTAGGGTACGACCACTAAATTGAACTATCTACGAGTGATCCTATGGATTCAAACTCGTAAACGCATTAAAACTCTAAACATAGAATTACTAGGCTATGAAATCTGGCTAGGTATCATACAACCTAGATCCTATTACACCGAGAGGGAATAATCTCTATTTGTTACTTAATCCAATTCCTACAATAATTACGGATTATAGTTTATAAAATAACAGTAAGCAATAAAATAATTAAATTAGTTGATCAGGCCAAAATAATTATTAAACTACTATGAAGAACATCAAAGCATGTAATAGAATAAACTTGCACACAAGATTCAACATAAAAATCCTAAATAATTGAATTAACAATTTAACGGGAGGTTCACGAATCCTAAACTAGAGAAGGGGATTAGCCCCGCATGTTCATAGTTAAAACAGAATTAAAAATAATAAAATTGATTATGTCTGATTGTAATCTTGAATTCACGCCAATCTGCCTTGGGGAGGGAGAAACGTCGCTGCTTCTTCTTTTTCCAGGAATAATCGTGTTCTGCTCCCTTAGCCAATATATCCATGTATATGCTGTCCCCAAAAATAAATAATATCCCTTCATTCTTTCGGCTTGATCTCTTTCCTTATTTATTCTTCCAAAAATATCTCCAAGATCTCTTCTTTTTCTCCCCCAAAAATACCGTGTCTTGATCCCCAAGAATAACATGTGATATAACCCAAATAAATCTGTGATCCTCTCAACCAACCTTCCTTATTTATTCAGCTTATCTGGCAGCATGAATTTCCTAAACATAACAGCCCTTTTCCACGTCAATTTACAACATTAAAGCTCTAATTAACCAAAGACAAGATAAGTCAATTTAGCACCCAAATTAGCACATAAGTCAATCAAATAAACATGAATTTCAACTAAATAATTGTGCTAAAATATGACTTATCAATAACCTGTTCATTGAAAACCACATCTCTACTGCGAATAATCTTTTTGTTGTTCTCATCCCAGAATCTATAACCGAAATCATCACCACCATATCCAATGAACGTACACTTAACAGATTTAGCATCTAACTTGCTTCTATCATTAGAACTAATATGAGCATATGCAACACAATCAAAGACACGCAAGTAAGACAGATTTATCTCTTTTTCCGTCCATTCAGATTTACCTCTTTTTCCGTCCATTCTTCCTCTGGTATTCTGTTTTCCAATGGAACTAATGTACCTCTGTTAATTAGGTATGCTGCTGTGTTTACTGCATCTGCCCAAAACATATTAGGCAGTCCACTCTTCAACCTCATACATCTAGCTCGCTCATTCAAAGTTCTGTTCATTCGTTCTGCCACTCCATTCTGCTGAGAAGTTCCTCTCACACTCTTCTCCATGCGAATCTCATTCTCAGCACAATATTCCTTGAACTCACGGAGTTTATATTCACCTCCATTGTCAGAACAAAGACACTTTACTTTCAGCCCCGTTTCATTCTCAACAAGGGCTTTCCACTTCCTGAAAGTATCAAATGCATCAGTTTTATTTTTCAAAAAATAAACCCATACCTTTCGAGTGGAGTCATCGATGAAGGTCATGTAATACTCCGAACCACTGAGGAACTTCGTGGGTGCTGGTCCCCATAGATCGCTATGATCAACTCTAACTTTTCTGCCTTCAAGGTTCTGCCACCTCTCGAGAAACTTACCCTTCTCTGTTTCCCGAAAACACAGTCCTCGCATAGGCCAACTTCAACAGATTTCAGCCCTGGAAGTCTCCCTTTCGAACACATTACCTTCATCCCTTTCTCGCTCATGTGACCCAGCCAACAATGCCATAAATCAACATTGGTCGTAGCTCCTGCAAGATCAACGCAATCCTTAGAGTTAGTTATAGTATACAACGTCCCCTCCTTCTTCCTCCGCGCTACTATCATTGCTCCTTTACTAATCTTCCAACTGTTGCTGCCGAAAGTCACTGAGTATCCCTCTACATCAAGTTGTCCGATTGAAAGCAAGTTTTTTTTTTCAATCCTGGAATGTGCCTAACACCATTTAGCTTTAATGTCATTCCGTTTGGTGTGAATATCCGAACATCTCCTTTCCCCGCGATCTTCAGGGGCTCATCATCAGCAAGGTAGACTTGTCCGAATTCACCAGACACGTAGTTCTCCATTATTTCAGCATCACTGCATGAGTGGAATGATGCTCCAGAATCCAACACCCACGATTCCAGCAGACTACTGACACTCAAGACCAACGCATCTCCAATATCATCTGTGGTTGCGTTTGCTGTCTTCTTCTCATTATGTCCCTTCTTATTTTTCTTGGGTGCTGTACACTGATTCATATAGTGACCAAACTCGTCACAATTCCAGCACTGGATTGATTCTTTATCCTTCTTGGATTGGCTCTTTCCCCTGGACTTTGATCTACCACGATTCTGCATTCTCGTCGATCTCTCACTTTGTCAAGCTTCAATTTATCTTTCGTGGATGAAGCACTAACTGCAGTTACTGTGGCAGCCCAACTATCTGGCAAAGAAGATAACAAAACTAAAGCAAGTACCTCATCAGTGAATTCGATTTCGACTGAACACAACTGCCCAATGATCATGTTGAACTCGTTCAGATGTTGCTGCACAAGTGTGCTCTCCGACATTCTGAGGTTGAACAATCGTCTGATCAAATGAACTTTGTTCGCAGTTGTGGGCTTCTGATACATCTCCTCCAGGATTTGTAGCATCTCCCTTGCGGACTTGGCTTTAGTTGTGTGGTAGGCTACGTTCATGGACAAAGATAAACGTATCGCACTCATCGCCTTTCTGTTCAACAGATTCCACTCCTTCTGATCCATCTTTTCAGGTTTCACCTTCTCTTCTAAGGGGACATAAAGATCTTTACTGTTAAGATAATCCTCGATCTGCATCTCCCAGAATCCAAAATTTGATCCGTCAAACTGTTTGATTGAAATCTTCTCGTCGCTCATCGTGACTGCTCCCTTCGAACCCGAGGCTCTTGATACCAGTTGTTAGGAATTTAGACGCACGCACACGACGACACAAAATAACATGAGATTTGTTTACCCAGTTCGTCTTACGACTACGTCTGGGGGCGATGCCAGGCCAGGTTTTTCTTTTCTTCTTGATCAAGTCAACTACAATTAGAAACTAGAAACAATCTATTAAATAGATAACTTGCCCTAACCCTAAGCCCATTAGGATCAATTTGGGCCAAAGGAAATATGGGCCCAAATAATTCAGGCTTCATGCTCCAACAATATACGATATTAGGGTTGTGTTTGTTTCGAGCTTAATAAGTCGGATTTTATTCTGCGAGTAAAAAATCGATCTATTTTTGTTAGGTTAGTAAAACAACCTTCACATTCATACAATCCTACTCTATGATACATATCTATTTTAAATGTATATATTTTTTTAGTTCAAATGGACTATTTCTCTGATTATTTCTAGTAATTTTCAAATCAATGTATATATTTTTTTAGTTCAAATGGACTATTTCTCTGATTATTTCTAGTAATTTTCAAATCATTATTAAGTAAAAAAATTGAAAAATTTATCGGTGAATTAGTGAGCATCATATCTCCATCTTTCACTCTATGAAACTCACACAAGTATGAATCATTAAACATTAATGAAAATTCTCAATTGTAATCTCAAATAACAACAATAAACAACTTCAATTCTACGAACATCTAAGTGAGGAAGCTTAGAAACCACTGCTCAATTGTAATCACAAACAAAAACAAGAAACAACTTCAATCCTACAAAACAACTTGCAAGTAAAAGCTTAGAAACCTCTGCCACCGCGGTGTTGCAACTCCTCATCCTCCGGTGAACATTCTTCATAACATAAACTCGACGTGCACTGATAAAAGGAAATAATCGAACTATTTTAGAAGGAAGCAAAACCCGGAGGCGACGACACCATCATATTAGGTTTGAAGAAGTTGGCAGGTTGGGTGGGTTCAAACCAACCAAGATTCTCCATCTCCATTTTGATGAGATCTCCAGCTGCATATGACACCCCTGATGCACTGACAGCCACAGTCATGTAATACATTATGGTCTTAACATAGTCACTCCACTTGTCTGATCTTCCAACATAAGCCTTGGAGATTGCAAGAAGGAATACACATGCAAGAGAAGCTATTCCCACTGCTAGAATTTTGTAGTCCTTGTCATCACTTTCGCGGAATGTGAACCCGTAAGTCAAGGGTGGTATGAGCCCAAACACGAGATATGAAAGCGTGGCGAATGATGCATGAAGTGGGAAGTGACCCCTTGTACCTAGTGATTCTTCGTACTTGTCTCCAGAGACCGCATTTTTCATGTCCATGAGCTGTGGATGTTTCGCGTAAGTTCCATGTTGTGATGAAGTCTTGTATTATTAAGGTGGTGAGAGAGACTTACATTCTGACCAAATATGATGAGGCCACTTATTAATGTTGCTACTCCAATGGCAATGATGTTTGCTGCAGCAGGAATGTATAATGTGAGTTGGGTGGCCATGTTTTCTTGCTTGTTCGAGTTGAGAGACGTACCTGTTGCGGTATCAGATGAAGCTGCAGACGAGACGATGCTCAAGCTGGCGATCAGCTCGACTAGACCTCCATACACAATGCACTTCAAGATTTCAAGTGATCTGAAACCATGATCACCACTAGGGACTACTGGTGCTTCACCAACACTCGCCTCGTTCTGTCTAACGAGCTCTGTATGCACGTCGAAAACAGCCTATGATGTTCGAGAGCAGTGATATATAGTATGTAATGAACAAGATTATTAATCTATTTACCTCGAGGCTTTTCTTCACCTACTGGTGCTGTAGGAGGTTTCATCCCACCTATGATGCCACATGTATACAAACTCCAATCATTACATCATTTGATCAAACAACTGATTACTACCTAACATCAAATATCCTTACCTGTTAATCCATCTACAATGTCAATCTCCACATGGTCTCCACTAGATGAAGAAGGATGTGGTGGAGCAGTTACAAGAAAACGTCCCGGTTTCTTGATACTCTCTTCTTTGCTCTTCCCTTCTTCGTCGCTCCCTGAACAACGACACGAGTGATCATTCAATACTCTTGCATGAATCAGAGACAAATTCATGAGCTGCCATGAAGACACATTAGAACACAACAAGAACACAAGCAAACCTAGTGATTCCTGTCCACCACCAACATTCTCTCCCTTTCTTAACAGATCAGATTCATCCCCACCTGAATCCAATCATACAATAAAACAAACATCTCCTGGATGAACGACACGAAACGAGGCTTTATAAATCCTACTGAATCATTCATTACCTTGCTCAACATAAGTAGTAGTACTAGTGGATCCTCCTTCAGAAACAGGAAGATTTGTTTGATCAGATGTTATCTTATCTCCAACCACTTTTGGGACTTGTTGTTTCCCTTTGGATCCAAATAGGTTAAAAGGGTTCAGACAGTTCCCTGTCATAACAAACACTAAATCCTTAAACCCCATTAAAACTACATAAAAATAGATCAAATAAACCAACACTCAAGAAACTGAACCTGAAGGTATGAAAATGCTGAAGCATTTCAAGCATCCAAGAAGATTAACCGGACGTTGAGCACGAGTGTCTCGTCTGATCTTTCTCCGAAGAACAACCTTAGTGATTCGAGAGCTACAATTAGGACAGTAGGGAGTGTGTGTGTGAACCTTCTGAGCCGCCATCTCGAATTCCAGCTCTAGAACTTCCTCATCGCTATCAGCATCCACCAGATCAAGCCTTACATTCTCTTCAGATCCCACGTGAGTTGAAGCAACAAAACCAGACAGGATTTCATTGTCCAGATGCCCTTCATTTGGATTGTTGATGATGGCATTCACAAGCTCTGGAATCTTCACATCTTCTGATACGATGTTCTTGCCTGAAACAGACCATTGGATCCTAGTTTCTGCCAAAAAAACATAAGCTTGTGAAACATTAGCTCACTAGCTAGGTTTATAAACAGCATTTTTTTTTTTTTTATCTTTATGCATGGAAGATTTATGGGAAAAGTGTTGGATCATTTTTCAAGTTTGTCTATATATAGTCATGTAATTTAGAAATTATTTCTTGTGAATTAATTATGTAATTATTTACTGACCTTTAAAGGCATGATGAATGAAAGATTTCTGATGGACATGATGAACCCAAGGTTGTGCAATTTTGTGTGTCCAAAGGCAATGGTGGCATTTCCATATTCCTTCATTCACACAATCAATAAAGGAAAACAAATTTGCCAACCCCTTTAAGAAAAATTGAGAGCTAGATTTGATATGCGTATTTGTTAATCTCTTAAGTATATGTTTTGAATTAGTAAATATATTATTATTAAATTAATAAATGTTTCTCGAATAATTTTTTTTATATGAACCATAACCTTTGTGTGTGTATGCATATATGATCATATAATTAATTCTTATAAGATATGTGATTTTAATACCGGTTAAGTTTAACGAGCTACTAGAGAGTTTGGCTAGACTTGGATAAGGCTCGAACTCGATTTAGTTAGTGAATATTTGAGTTTGAGTTCGAGCTCGCCTTATCCTCGTTTCATTATCGAGCCCAGTCGATAAGACTATATTATTTTAATAATAATATTAATAAATATTAAATTAAAAAATATATAAAATATATTAATTAAAAATCGACTCAATCAACTCGACTCGCTTTATTTAATGAGCTTAACCAAGCTCGAGCTCTGAAAGAGGTTGACAATAAGTTCTTTCAAAATGGACTATTTGCCCCTCAGTTAGAGGTATTCCAAACATGTCTGCTAATACTAATAGAACTAAGTGGATCATTCAAGCAGCCAAATTCTAAAGAAAAATCACTATCGAGGGTCAAGACCATACATATTGATAGATAGAACTGCTATTTATTTGCAATTATCGCTTAGTTTTCGACTTTTTGGGAATATCATAGCGAATGAATTAGTAGTTGTTGTAAACGATTCATGTGGGTCAAGGTGATCATGAAGCCCCAAGGCTAGCAAAGGAAAAAGAAGTTACATTAGGGCAACAACCTGTTTCCTATTCATCGATCTGCGCCCGCCTTTATACAGTTAGATACAAAATTATCTATTTGTACAAATAAGAATCCCCTTTGTTACATGATTTCTTCTTCATATAGATAGATATAGGATCTATGGGGCAATTACCGTTCTTAGGCTCGTTTTCTTAACGAGTCGAGATCAAGTATACACTCCTCGGGCTCGCTCGACTACCCCTTCAAGGGCATTCAAACAGTGAGCACTCTCTATAAACCACTTGAGGAGGTATATCTTGCGATTCACCTCTTCCATCAATTCCAAAGCAGGGGCGGTGGGACCCGGTGGGGTACACCATTTTAGAATAAAAACTATTTTAATATACTACCCCAATTTCATAAAAATTGACTCGTTTTTCATTTTCATTTGTTTCATCACATATATAAACTCCTTTTCTAATCTAACACATTAATTAGGTGTAAATCTACTAATTCAATGATTTCATTTATGAATTCTAATTTTTAGTACAAGATCATTTAAAGTAAACTTTAGGTATAATTAAGTGGTAAATAGGAATTGAAGCACATCACACATTAAAATTCAAGTAACAATAAATTTTATGTTTGTATGAAAAATGAAGTATTAATTACCTTCATCTTTGTCAAAGTAGACACTCTTTTCTGAAATCCCTTTCTTGTCCACTTCTTCATGATGATTTCCATTACTCAATATCACCTTGGAACTATTTTCATTGCTGATGCTATCATCACTGGCCGATTCTGGCCGCCGCCGCCTCGTCTGCAGCTGCTGCTCCTCCTCCTCCTCCACGCGGCGGTGCTCCACTTCCATCATGCTAACAAAGAACACAAATCACCTGATTTAATTACTATGATAGCAACACAAACTTTGGTGTAATGCTATGGAAGTTGCAAAGGTAGTCTTATATCACAACAATGAATTTATAGTTTAATATTGATTGATTATTAATTAGACATAATTCTATGATAATTGGTAAACAAATCAATGAATTAAATTGAACATCATTAATTAGACGTGCTTTATTTTAATTATATCTGTGGATCATGAGATCTAAAATAATTAATTTATTAATGATGTTTTGAATTAGTACTAAGTTCGTGTACGAGAATATTGCTCAAAATTTGGTGCAATTTTTTTTTTTTTTTAGCCGTTCACATGTAGGACTATAACATGTTCTAATTAATTACTGAATTATTCATAGTTTATTTATCGTAATGTAGTGTCTCATTGACTTTGGTATTTTTAATTGATACCATATAATATGACAACTTAATTAATTAAGAGGAAATTTTTTTTTTTTTTCATTTTAAGATGTCCATGTCTCTGACCAGCAGATAATATTTTGCAATTTTTTTTTGTATGTTAGAATAACATCTCGCAAAATTATTAATAGAGGTACGAATTGATTTTTTTTTTATCATGTAGTTTTAGTATATATATTCTTTGTTGTAATTTCCATATCTCACGTATTTTTAGTATATATTCTTTGTTGTAATTTCCATATCTTCCTCCCATTGATTGTGGAATTCCTGTTGTATTGTTACACTATTAATAAAAGATTTTTATGACCTCATTCACGATGATTTTCACAAATTCCTTTCACTTTCCCCCAAGTCATCTCACAAAATATATATATATCGAAAATACATCATTAATATTACGCAATTAACGAAATATAATAAAAAGAAAAAGGATAAATAATGATATATTGATTTTTTTAAGAAGACGTAGATGTGTAGGTGGTGGAGGCTTGGAGCTGTATAAGAACTATTAATGGCCAATTAATGTTATCAGTTAATTATTTATTACATTCTTGATTAATCTCCAGGTTGTTTTTATTATCTGTCAAATCCTTCTAATGTAATCTTCAGAAGATTATGTTCACATGGATTTAAAGATTGATGTTTTTCAAACAAGAAAGAAATGGCCACAAAGCAAACTAGACTCCATTTTACTTTTTATTTATCTTTTATTAAATGAACATTTAAAGAAAAATAAACATCTACAAACATTTTTCAGCATTAGTACAAAATAGTCAATGTTATATTGCTATTTTAATTTTACTATGATTTAACATGATATATTTTCTTTGGGTAAAACTCTCGTGCACTACCATCTACGCCCTTAATAATTACACAAATATCATACTCTTTAATATAAAATTTTAATTTTCTTTAAAAAATTAATTTTTTTAGTAAAATATTAATACCAATTTTTTTTGTAAAATATTAATACCCTCCACATTTCAACCGTGGTTTAAAATTAAAAATTTAATATCCTTTAAAACCCTTATTAATTAAGATGAATGCCTTTTATTTTAAAATGTTAATCCTTGACACGCACAAAGACCAACTCATTTTCTTTCTAGAAAATTTATCATAAATCTTTTACTTTTCAAGTTCACAATTTATACACTGCCCTAAAAATTATCACTATCTTTTATCCTTAGAATATTTTCATTAATTCAATCATAACCAACGGGTCAACGACCCAGACGGATGATCCGGGTGCACAGGAAACTCACCCCAAACATGGATATTTTGTTAATATTACTAATAGTGTAGATGTCAATCTAAGTTTGAAGGGAGTAGTAAGTGATGGTTAGAAAAAGAAAATAGTGAATTAGATTGTTGCACAGACAACTATGCGTCTAACAAGACAAGTGATTGATACAAATGGATGAACATACACATCCTAATCCTAATCCTATAATAAACCACCACCTCCCTTCTTCGAATTACGACTCCGAACAGCTCCCACCCAAATTTGGGCTTCAGAAATCATGGGATGTATGGGTGGATGGATCCTATCTACAAGAAGGCCACAAATCTATTGTCAGAACATGAACTAAAAGATGTTGTAATCATTTTCAGAACGATCATGTGTGAGAATAAGAATAGCGTTAAACTTATCATTAACAGTAATCAAAAGATGCAAACTACTGTACTACAATGGTAGCGTCGTGTGTGGTTGAAATTTATCATTATATCCGGTCTAGAGACAACGAGATACTGTCAGAGTAGGTATCGATTAATTGAAGAAATGCCGAAAGAACACAGATCAACAAGCACAGGTACATGTAGTTGCTAAGGAATACATTTAGCAACAAACAAACAAACAGAGGGAGAAAGAGGAAGAGAGAGAGGGAGAGAGACGAGCGTACATAGGGCTCAAGCACTACTGGTAGCTGGAAGGTAAACTCTGATCAGATCTTTCAAAGTTGTTCTTTTTCTGCAGGTAGGACATTTGCTCTGAGCAGCTATGGCAGCTTTGATGCATGCCTTGCAAAAAATGTGACCGCACTTTGTGCTCATCTCTTCGACTAATGGACCCATGCAAACTGGACAGCTGAACACAGGCTCCTTTGGGGGTGGGGGTGGGGGTGGTGGAGGCACCACTTTGCACTGTCCAGTCTTTCTCTGAAAATCATACAACAGATAAACAATAAATCGTGCATGGCAATTGAAACAGAAAATAACTGCCACTCCGTTGCCACATAACAAATTAAATGACAAACAAAAAGCATGGCCAAGCATATCAGCCGACTTACAGAATTACTACCGCCTTCCAAGTTAATATATAGGTCACAATTAATAATTGATTGATTTGCTGGGGCCCTTCTACGCTTATTGCGAGACGACCTCTCCTCTGTAATAATCATAAAGCACATCAGCTAGCTAATTTAGAAAATGCAAGCAATGGGAAGAATAAAAAGGATTCAATTTAACAGGAAATCAAGAAAAGAGGCACAGTAAATTCGATCACATTTTCTCTGTTATTGGTCAACATTATCCACAAAAATGAATGGCTCCACTTCAGGAATTGCATCTTGCAGAAACCTAAAGATTTCCTTACCATTCAATTAGGTATAAGGCCGAACCACAGGCCCACAGCAGGATTAAAAAGAAATGAACAAACAAACCAAAATGCTATAAATACCACGAATAGAAAGGAAAAAAGATCAACATAACTAAAATAAACCAAGAAAAAAATAATATAGAACTACATTTGAGAAAATCAAAGTGATTGATTTCCAACTACACCACTCAAACTAAATATGAATACATAGGTTTATGACAAAGGTGGAAAATTGATGCATATCAACATATGTGCAAATCTAAGTATTTGACTTCTCAATTCTAAATTTTAGGATGATGTGAATTTATATTAAGGTTAACAAAATGTTAATCTATTCCATTATAGAATAAACGATTAGAGAAAAAAGTAATAGTCCCAAAAAATAAAGATAAAGTCATTAATTGCGCAGCATAAAGAGAAGGAAAGTTGTTGAGATTCAACCTAAAAGATGCTACCTACATATTTAATTCAATGTCAACATTAAATGTAACCATTTTCTGAAAATCATGATAGAATAAATGCTTAGAGAAAAAGAATAATCGTAACGCAAAAGGAAGTCAAACTATTACATCTGCAGTGCAGAAGATGAATATTGTTGATATTCAAATTCCAAACCTAGAATTATAGGATATCTATATTTTAAATCAATGCAAAATTTAAGCAACCAGCCCACCAGGCCCATGTTTTCAAAGGTATTTAAAAGAAATCTAAACCTAGACTGTTGCAAATATGGAGTTTTTCATAGAAGCCACTCCGTCCCACCCTATTCATATATATCTTCATCTGCTAGTGTTCACACCTATTAAGCTTTACCACTGGACTACCTGAATACATGCATCCGCTTTTTCAGTGGAGGAAGCAGTGAGTATCCTGCACCAACATCATACCCGGAGGACACCAATATTCCTCCCATTTTGAAGAGTCTGAGCATCAAAGGAGAGTCTACCAGATTATTTGCGTATCTCAAATGGTAAACATACTCTATTGCAAATGTTCCATTTTGTAATCCTTTTTTTAGATATCATATTATTAATGTTATTCAGTTTATGTGACATGCAATAGTAATTAAAGAATAAAAGACAGACAATCAGAAAGTTAAAAGATTATGTTACATTTTTAGTTATCCTGATTATCTTCAGGAATGACATGATTGTTTAATGAGTTATTATCAACGACATTAACCTTCTTCATCCAAAGCTAGTTCGGTGGGAAGGTTGGAATAATTTAACAGCTTGCTGTATGGTAAGATGTGATAAGAGTGAGATAACTGAAATTCAATTGTTTGGTAGGGCTTATAAAACCATCTAAAACTTATCTCACATTATAGCTGAATATTCCTAAAGAGAAATAGTGAGTATATCGCAGGCAGAATATTATACGAGGCGGCAACCAACATAGGTTATATGCGACCAAACAGCCTAAAACCAAAAAAGAAAAAAATAACATGCCCATAATGATCTTCTATGGGTAACCAGAAAATTCCTTAAGAGTAGAATATATTTCATCGCTGTTATTCAAAATGAAATGCCACGTCTGGAAAATTTTTAGTGCAGTGAGTAGTGACCCTGGAGTTGAACTGACGAGATAAGAAGTAAAGAGCAAATAACACCAAAACATTAACCATAAAAGAAGAAAATCGTACAACTTCTCTAAGGTCAGAACAAGTGAACAATATAAACTTTATGCAGATGTTAAATTACCAGATTCTACATCAACCACCACGGGCCACCCACGGTTCCTTCTGGCATTTTTTGTGGCCTAAAGGAAAATATTTGAACTTACATTACACGACCATTATGATGAACACATGACGGAAAAAACATACTCAAATCAAAACAGGAAAAAAAATTGAAAAAATGGAAAGGGATAACTGTACAATGTACCTCTGCAAATGCACGTGGTGAGGAAATAATGACTTCATCATCAATTGCCTCTACATCTATTGGAAGAGGAAGTGTAGAATCTCCTTCCTGAGCGGTTTGCCTATCCTGGGAAGTAGCAGCATTCAGAGTCCCATCTCGATCATGGCTTTCAATTGGCGGCACAGCATTAAGATCAACATCCAACATACCCCGTCTCCTACGTTTAGACCTTGTATACCTCCTAACTGGCTGGTTATTCATGATATAGCAGATAACAAGGTCTTGATAAGGGGTAGTTTTGCAACCACAGACTCAAACCGAGACTCCTGAAAATCATCCATTGCAGATCAAATTTAGGCCATTGTTGATACATCTAAGTGCCTCAAATCTGGACACATGGATTTTCAGGAAAAAACACCACGTCATTATAAATTGACTTTTATTAAGTCTGTTTAATTCCTTTACATGTGCACAAAGAACATTTGTATATCAGAAACATGACGAAAAGAAACATTTCTTAAATCAACCCCAGAACGTAAAACTTTCCCTGTTTCATACCAGAAAGCATAAATATCTAATCTTGCCCATAGTTAAACCAATCCAACTATTCATCTAAATATCACAATTCAGCGACACGATATTCACATTTACTTACATTGAACTCATTATTTTCACTACAAGTAATCTTACATCTGTAAACATACCATTGGACACTCAAGAACTTTAACTTCAACTAACGCAACTGAAACAGATTATAGATGGCGAAATAGAGAGAACATTAGAGTCTACATATATTCGAAGCATTTTCCAAACAATCACCACCCACTTCAATCAATTGGCATATACAGTTTCATCTTTTCTACTACCTTCCGATTTTTCAATTTTCAGACAATAAAGATCAGGAAACAAAAATTTAAGGACGACAGTAAGCCTATTATAAATCTAGCAAAAACCTCAAACATTTGATACTTCTATATTCACTAACCCTAATATAAAAAAGAAGAAAACAAAAGGCCAAGAAACCCCCAATTCGTAAAACCCTAATAAGATCAGGAAAAAAAATTTCAAGAAGTACGACAGTAAGCCCTCACTTTAAACGATCAGAGAAAAACAAAGCAAAAAAGAAAATTTTGAACTCAGAAAGCAGACTGCTTAGATTTTCATTCACAAACTTCAAATTTCAAACATATCTGAATCCAAGAATCGGTAATTACGAATATTCAACCTGATATCTTCGAATCATACACCAGAAAAATGTAAAAATAGAGCGAATATACACACTTATGAAATTAGAATATGGAGAAGATAATGAAAAAGGGATTTCATCTTCTTATATAGGGATTGCTTATATTCTGGAAAATTATTACTCCCTTCGTCCAATAAGTATTTCACGTATTGATGTGCGCGGAGTTTAAGAAAATTTTTTATTTTTATGTATAAAGTAAGAAAGAGAATATATATTTTAGTTGATTTAATGAAAAAGGTGTGTAAAGTTATGAAAAATGTGTATAAAGTTGTTGGGAAATGTGAAAAAGTAAGTATTATATTGGGATGTGTGTAAAAAGTGTGTATTATTGTAATGCATTTTTACCAAATTTAGTAAAAGTAAAGTGTGAAATACTTTGAGGGACGGATGAAAAAGGAAAGTGTGAAATACTTTGGAAACGTAGGAGTACATACATATACATATATGTGTGTGTATTTGTGCGTGTATTGGTGGGAGGGAGAAAGACACGTATAGAGGTGGGTGACACGTAAGCACTGATCAAATTCAGGCGCCGCAATTAATTTAGGTGGGTTTAATTTATGCTAAACTTTACCGTTTTATTTAGTTTAAGATTTATTTAAAATGATAAGTGAATATATTATAAAAATAATAGGAGTAATAATTTTGACTAGGTTATACCAAATAATAAACAAATCAAATAATAATATAAAAGATTAAGATAAACCAATCAAATAATAATATAAAAGATTAAGATAAACCAATCAAATAATAATACTCCCTCCGTCCCGGGTATTTTTACCCGTTTGTACGGGCACGGAGATTAAGACGTTTTATTTTTTTAATATATAATGTAAGAGAAAGTAGGGATAAATTAGTAATTTAAAAAGAAAAAGTGAATAAAGTTATTGGGAATGATGAATAAAGTGTAAAAAAGTAATTAAAGTTGTTGGGATTGTAAAAAATAGGTAATAAAATATTATGTATTTTTGCCAAAAATGGAATGGGTAAAAATACGTGGGACACCCCAAAATGGAAAGTGGGTAAAAATACGTGGGACGGAGGGAGTATAAAAGATTAAGATAATATAAAATTGATTTGATTATTCAATCTCCCTCAATTTGTATGGTTTCTTCAAGGTGTCAACGGCGTGATTGGTAATATGTAGAAATGGATTAGGAATGGTGATACTAATTTTATTCTTAATTTTATGATTGGTATGTTAAAAAAAATTATAATTCTTATTCAATTAGGAATCATAATAATTCTTTAAAACAAGGAATGGTAATTCATCACATCTCCATGTATTGCCCATTTCAAACTTGATTGAATTAACTTTTTTTTTTATTTATGAAGTATAAAATATATTTATAAAAACATATAAAAAATATTCTTTTATTTTATTTTATTATATATATATATATATATATATATATATATATATATATATATATATATATATATATATATAAACCTTAGTTTAGATTATTTAATAAAAAAATATTAAATCGTTTAATATTTAAAAAAAATCATACTCCCTCCGTCCCATTTCAAACTTTACGTTTATATTTTGCACGTACATTAAGGATTGTAATATTTTATTTTAATGTGTAATGAGATAAGGGAAATAATATTTTAATGTAAAGCGGGTAAGTGTATTAGTGTGATGTGTGGACACATGAAGAGAGAAATAATTAATTTGTGTAGTCTATTTACTAAAAAGATAAATGTAAAGATTGAAATGAGACGCCTAAATTGAAAATATGTAAAGATTGAAATGGGACGGAGGGAGTATATCATTTACTATTCACTATTATATTAAATTAAATTCCTTAAAACTTTAATGAAAACTTATATAATTAATTTAATATTTATTCTAAATAAAAATTATTAATTATATCTAAAAAAGTAATATTAATTATTTAATTAAATATATATATATATATATATATCTAATATTAAATATGAAATTAATTTTTTCTATATAATTTAATATTTTTAATACATATAAATTTTTTTATATTTTATTAATATAAAATTTTTATTTTATTTTTAATTTAATACTTTTTTAATTTGTATAATAACTAAAGTATAATTATTTTATTAGATTTTAACTAATTAAATATTTTCTATATAGTTTAAATTTTAAATTTAATATTATAAAGATATTATTAATGAGATTGGAATTTATTAAGGAATAATTTTTTATTATTTAAGTCATTCCTAAACTATATCAATCATGATAATTGTTATGGGTATTATATCCCCTATGCCTAATGGGCCGGAAGCCCAACAAGTTAATGTACTACAAGGAAGAGACCCAACTACAAAGAGGTCCAAGGATGAGGAGAATGACAAATCAGGGGCCACCAGCAGCCCAAATAGGAAGGCCCAGACCCAAAAGACACACCTCGGAGAAGGACCAAGAAGAGGCCAGGAGATGAGCCCATCATCAAGGGCTGGGAGAAGTCCAAGAAGATAAGGCCAGGAAAGGGCCAATGAGCAGGACGCCCGCTAAAAGGATAGAGGGCCGAGACCCTTCGGCAGAACACCCCAGCTCCGAAGCCGAGGGAGACATCCAGGAGCTCGGACCAACCACATAACCTCGGAAACCGACCCATCCGACTGCAGGAAGGATTATCAGAACTGCTGGGCAAAGTACAGACACGACTGTGAGAACGGCTAGTGGCAACAGGCTAAAAGACAAGGATAACGGTAAGAAGGGATGTCTTGGGCAGCACTCTCACACTAAAGGACAATACACGACAGGCATGTCTCTCTACATCCACCAATAGGAAACCAGCAAAGGACAGGGAAAGACCCGATGCGCTCTGTGGGACACCTGGTGGCACTCTGCACCGGCTGCCGAAAGTCATCGATGAACCAGCAGCCTCCATTTATGGTTGCTTGTCTTCGTCCAGGTGGCACCACGGGATTAGAAAATCGTTAGGGTTTGTTGGTAGTATAAATAGCTTCTCTCATAAGAGAAAAACAGGTTACTGATTCTCACTTTAGACATTACACTTGTAATTGGAAGGGTTCATGAGTGTTGTTCTAAAGGAGAGCAATAAAAATCGGTTAAGGCTTTTTGGTTGGATCTCCCATCTCTCACATATTTACTTGTTGTTATGTTTGATTGTGATCGTTCTTGGCTCAGTTACACTATAATCTCTTATCTCTTAATCGTAAATTAACTAGCCAAGAACACGCATCAACAATAATTATCATTTTTAATCATTCATTTCCCATATTCATTCCATTCATGTATTCATTCCATTCCACAATATAACTGTAAGGGGTACATCTTTCCAATACTATGAAATGAGCACGTTTCTTTGTTTTGTTTTAGTAGAGTATATTTTAAATTTATATCAAATTAGCGATGTTAATTTATGTAAAAAAATATTAAATAAGAGAAGAGAGATAATGATAAAATAAGTATATTACTCCCTCCGTCCCGCTCAAACGTCACCGATTGCTTTTTGTGCGTAGATTAAGGATTATTATTATTTTATGTGTAAAGGGTAGTTGTATTAGTAGTGAGTGGTGGGCCACATGTTGTACCTTTTTACTAAAAGTGGGAAATTGTGACATTTGGATGAGACGCCCAATATAGTAAAATGGTGACCTTTCGGTGGGACGAAGGGAGTACGTTGATAAGGTACCATTTTGTTGTTCACTATAAAAAGTACTCCCTCCGTCTAACAAAAGTTTGTATGCCTATTTCGACACGGAGATTAAGAAAAGTAATAACTTTTAGGGGCGTCCGCACCAAAAATACATTTATTACTCCCTCCCTCCACTGGAAAGATATAGATTTTGCTATTTTGGGCGTCCGCACCAAAAATATACTCCATATTTTTCTTTTTAAACTTTTTAAAGCATATGGGACCACACACATCACTAATACATTTAATATATGGGTCTCACACACCTCACTAATACAACTACCTACTATACATTAAATAAATAATAGTACTCTTTAATCAACATGCAAAAAACAAATGTATACTTATTGGGCACATGCAAAAAACAAATTAATACCTATTGGACGACGGAGGGAGTATTTATTAATAGTACTAAAGAAAAGGCGATTGTTGTTTAAGAATGTCTTACATAAGTTCTTACATGAGATGGAAGAAAAGTGATAGCATCATAAACAAAAAGTAATACTCCTACTCAATTGATAAAAAGTGATAATAGTACCGTAACTATTTCATGAACAATTTATAGTATATATATAAAAAGTTATAACATTTTATAAGAAAGTAATAATATTTTTTTTTTTTGTCTCCCACAAATATTTGCCTTAACAAGAAATGAATTACTACTCATAAAGTCAATACTCAATAGAACAATAGATAATAATAATTAATATTATTATTATTATTATTATTAAACACAAGCATTAGTTAGTCTCTAAACGAACAAACGTAATGGAGTATAATTCTATCATGACACGACAAGTGTCCATTTCTAGTAATTAATTACTTCTCACTGATAATATAAGATGAAAAGAGGTTAAAAAAAGTGTGAATTTGATTATACGTATACCTATATATTGAATATGATATCCAAAATCCAATTATACACTTGTATAATTAACAACGATCAAGACCTGCACAACTAAAATACCCGTCTCAATAGATATTCAGATCTGAAATCTTGCTGTTTATAAACATAAGATTGCAACCATGAATCTTGAGAGTACAACTTGAAAGCTTAAATTAATCAAGAACATCAATTTCTGATTTAATATAAAAACAAAGACATTTTCTAGGAAGTAGTGGATCATGTTATTGTCAAATAATGTTACAAACAAGTTAAAAAAAAAAACTATCAAGAGAAATCATTAGACTAATGAACTGTAGTCTGTCTATGAAATAAAAGATCACAGTTGAAATCTAAAGAAAGAGATATGAATGAAACTTATTAAAAAGGCGATCACAAGAGTTTCTCTGTCAACCTGATCATGAATGAATTTACAGCAGCTGCCTCCAAAACTATCCATGATGATTCGAAGAGCTCGTGGAAGTACTCAGCTCCGGTCTCCTCAGCAGCGCTTCTGAATGCAAGTCCAAACGCGTTTCCTTGAACTGCACCGAGCCGGGGCTTTCCACAGATGCCAACTATCAGAACCCTCTTCTGCTCTACAGTGTAGCAAACACAAATTAAGGGCTTCATTCTTGCTCCCCTTTCACGTAGAGCGTCCATAAGGAAATAACCGAATTTAGTCAAAGCCTGAGGGTGGCACAAAAGCTTTGTATCGGCAGAGTCTTCAAGTTTTACCCACCTAAATTTCCTGCCACCTCTAATGGACCCCTTCTTTGTTACAAATGTGCTACCTTGTCTGAGAACAGCCCTTTGCACCTTAATAGCTTGTCGCATTCCTGTTTCCAGTTTCTCAACCCTGTTAAAAGACAGGGCGTCATAAGCTACTCCAAATTGCTGAGAATTAGAGGAGCCATCTGATTCAACTGATGACTCAAGAAGAGCAGTAACTCCATAGACTACATCTGCAGCAGATACTTTTGAGCTATACCCATGCAATAGTAGGAAACCTCTGTAATAGAACTCTGTCAGCCCAAACTCCGGCAGAAACTTTTCAAACATATCCTTCATTCTTTGTTTGATTTCTACACTCATATACTGGAATTTCTGTTTGCATTCTTCCCTTGCAAACCCCATCCGAGCCAAAAGAAGTTGCATCCTTTTCAACCCTTGGTCACTCCATGTTTTCAGTTTAGTTGCAATGTAGGAGGAGCATAGCATTGAATCGAACAGGTTCCACTCCTGCAACAACATCAGCCTCGGCTCATCCTCGTAAGCAATTCTAGAAGAGTCGGGCACAGTTACCTTTGTGCCATCTTTAAGTGTTACTGAAGTAACAGCATCCAAGTTTCCCGAGCTGTTAATATGCTGTTCAAGTTCCATAACTCCAGCCTGATATCTCTCATCAGTTAACCTCTCATGAACAAACTGGTCAGTTAAAGCCACACATGCCAACCAGAGTAGCTCATTTTTGTTCTTCCTCAGTGAATGAGAGAGCTCATACATCAAACACCCCGATGGCTTCCCATGGAAAGATCCCATATAATAGTATTCTTTCTTCAACTTCCTGAAAACCTTAATGGGGTCACTCTCATCCTGAGAACCTCTCTTCCTCTTCCTACCACCTACCCCACCCTCCTCAATATCACTGTCATTTTCATCCTCACTATCTGAATCATCTTCAACCTCATCATCACTGTTCAAATCACTTGCATTAGCAAGAACCGACACATCGCAATTGTATGCTAGATCAGCCTGTTGCTCGTCATCCATTGTATAAAGCACCACCACACGATCATTCTGGTCACTCAGATTGTGTAAATGAATAGGCCTATGACTATCAACAACATAAACACGTGCTGAAGGTCCGATTCCCAGATCCCTCCTAAGATCCCTATGGCAACCCCAATTGATCAACAAAATAGCAATCGGCTCATCCGAGGATGAACTTAAACTAGGGCCAGCATACTTGTGAATTTCCTTGAAACTCGAAACTGGGTAACAAGCATACCTAATTGAATCAGATTCCAGAACATGCCCAATAATTTTCAAAGCACAAAGGGAATCTACATCAGATGTTGAGGGAAAAATTAGAAGAGGAGAAGATGCAGCTGAAGCTAATGCTGATTCCCTTAGCCGCGTGTAAAACGATTCAACACTCAGCTCCCTCACCATTTCCTAACTCAGAACCGTAATCCCCAAAAAGAAGCAAGCTGAATTTGTATAATCTATGTGTGCTCTCATGAAACAACAAAGTTCATCTCCACGTTAAATCAAGCACTCAGATCCAGCCAAAAAAATTGGACAGTAATCACAAAAATTAATGATACGTGGAAAAGGTGCAATTGAAATGGCACTGGTTTAGGGATTTGAGATTTTTTTCTATAAGGGGGATAAAATGGACAAGATTCACAAACATATCGATTTACTCGGAGATAAAAGAGCAATTCAACAGGTATAGATTCAGGGTTTTGTGTAATTACCTGAAAAAATAATTCGAGAACACGAATTGCAAACCTTTCCTCATTCAATCTCAGCTGATTTAGTGATTCAAGGAGAGCACTATAGCGAAGGAGGGAGAAAAGTAGTTTGAATAAAATTGAATGAGAAGAAAAGTTTTTGAGAGGAGAAGATTTGGAAGTGTTTCAAAATTTCAGGCTTCCGCCAATTCTCGATTTCGAATCCATTGAAAGGGTTTCTATTTGAGATTGCATTCAAGATTGGAAATTTGGGGGTGTTTCAAATTTTTAACTACCGCCAATTCTTGGCGCTGAAATTAGGTTTGCTTAATATTTTTGATAAGAAGACAGAAATACCCCCAAGGTTAGATCTGTAATCACCTATTTAATGCAATTTCAATAGAACCTACCTACATATTTTTCTTTTTTCTTTTTCATTATTCCTATAAGAATATACAGAAAATAAATCATTCACTTTCAAAAGCATCCAGAAATATTTTTATTTCCTACTTCTATACTACCCATATTTTATTTCTATATTTTCACTTCTTTTATTATTAGTTACTGCAATTTAAAGCGTGTTTTTAGTTTATACTCCATATTTCATGGTCAAAGTTAATTCAATTAATTTATTCTCAAATTTTGTCTTATGTAAATAATCAAGTGTTCTAAAGAGAATTAGTATTACATAGGAGTATTTTATTCCAATTTACATGAGGACCTGAGGTAGTCTTAATAATAATAAATTAAAATCATTTGGGAATTAATAATTCTGTTTACAAAGCCGATGATACTTGATATAGCACTAATCTATTTAGAAATTCGAATAATAACACTAACTTTTTACAATATTTTGACTCTTTTTTTTTTCCTAAAAAAATATTAATCGACATCATCACACACAAGATTTATGGAATAAAAAAATTAGCACCAAATCAAGCAATGCTAGCCTTGCACATTTATACAACAAACTAAATATATCCAAAATTCATTTTAAAATGGAATAACAATTACATCTTTAACAGTACTACAAACTCTAGAAAAAATTGAAGGAAAAAAAAAAAGTTACAAACAAAATGACTCCTCCCTTTGCATGAAAACAAGATAAGAAAAAATTGAAAGAAAAAACTGCAGTAGTATACTGTAACAAAAGAATCTATCACAAGTAGCTCCCTATGTCATAGAACAAGTGGAATGTAAGAAGATCGAAAGATTGTTAATCATTCGATGATGAAGACGACGACGAAGCAACCTATGAAGATCTCATGTTTATTGTCAAAAGAAGCACACTGATTAACATAAAAAGAACCATCTCTGAATCAGAATGGCCTCCAAAGCTATTTACATGTTCAAATAGCTCAAGCGAACGCGAATGAAAGAATCGTCTCGCTCTACCACCAAGGAAAGCAGCATTTCTACATCCAGGAACAGATAAAGGTTAAGTCTTGATTTGCAAGAACAGGAGATCAACACAAATTGACAAACTGAGCTTGTTAAGACTGGCCTTAGGTTCGTTGGATGGTTGACTGCGTATGTAAGATGGACGATTTGGTGTAGCTCCAGCCATATTTCCTGTCCCTGCTACGTTCCGTTCTTCTCGTACTTTGTTGAATATGTGAGTGAAGTTCTCAGCTGACTGAGGGTCGTTTTCGTTCCATTCGCCAAATCTTGGAACAGCAGCTCCTTTATCAGGCTGTTGTTTATAGATGGAGTGAATTCAGTTGATAGATAGGTTTGTGGCAGATATGAGTTCTTTTTTTTAAATGTATCTCAGTTCTTTAGATGCTATATTAGATGCAGCATTCATTGTATAAGCGGGTTTTACGTATCCTTAACAGATGGAAAATTGGAATATCAGTGAGCTAACATGAGCTAAGCTTGCAAGCTAACTGAATTTTTCGTCTGAAATATAGACGAAAAGGCACAGTTTCAGATCAGGGGTCATTTCTCTATACTATATGTACAGCAGTGTCTCCAGATCTCTATACGTAAGAAACACATTATCCACACATATTCATACAAAATGTGCATCTATATACTATAAGAAGTCATAGGTTCTTATGATCTAGCTGATTTTCTTGTCTGAAATGGCATCGACGAATGTTCGTTGTGTGTTTACTGCGCAGCAGAGTACGTAACTAGATCTAAGTAGACAAAGACAATCACACATGCATATCCACACGGATCCATACAAGCCACACATAAGTAAACAGTAAGAAGTGATGTGTCCTAATTATGATTAATTGCACTCTCATATGATGGAAAGACAAACAACATAGTATGTGAAAATCTTACACTTTCGTCTCCTCGGACGTGCCTCAGTCTGGATCTACCAGGTGTACCATGACTAATATCATTGTTTCTTCCTTCCCAAGCAGGAGAACCATTGCCCCTACCAGCTTTAGGCTGATAATGTGGATGAAGTGGTGACCGTTCAAAGCTTAGCTCTGATCCTGCACTAGGACGGGCCGAACGAGCTGGTCTCTGCACACGGCCACCATAACTCGATTCGTTAACACTTTTCTGGCCCATATTTTCATTCACACTCCTAGGGTTACTCAGCTGCCTAAAATCATCATCTTCCCTGCTCACTGTTGGCCTCACAGCTCCCCTCTCAACCGGCTCGTCTGCTTTAGTTCTCATTTTTGGTTGAGGAGCAGGAGCAACAGGAGGTGGACCAATCTTACCAAACATCTCCGGATTCTCTTGAGGGTCATTTGGATTTATCATCATCTTCCCACCACCTCGATTTTTCCTCGCCTTGTCGAAGAAAACTGTGTAAGGAACATTGTCTTCGTTTTCCCAGTTGCCAAATTTTGGCACATTTGAACGCTGGTTTTCCAACAACATATACAGATGTTAATCCCTTTGATTATATAAGTGACATTACATCAAATGATACACATAATAATTGTAAACAATATAGCAAATGCAGTTTAAGGATGTCAAATTAGAAGAATAAATTCACCAAGAACACATTAATTCACACGTCAAAACAGATAATTGTAAATTGTAATGTATTTTCAAATTAAAAATCACATTAACTTTTGATCATATATGTAATTTTTCCCCCTTGAGCTGATCAATGTTGAAAATACCAACATGCTGACTATTTTCATTTTCTAACATCAATCAAAAGTTCAAATAATTTCCATCAAGAACCAAACACATACACCCCAACATACAGAACATTCATTGATTATAGAAAACAAACATTAAATCAATGTTTTTGATGAACATTAAGTAAACATAAATAAGGCAAAAACAAAACAAGAAGACATTCAAAACAGAAAAAAACACCACCAAAAGATTCATACCTGCAACATAACACAAGAACACACAGTATGACAAGAAAGATAACATGATCAATACGTTTTTTAAAAGATAAATTCACAGTGACAGAAAAACCAAAAATCCCACAATTCTGTTTTCATAAGAAATACAAAAGAAAAGGGAAATGAAAACTCACAGTCATTGTTGTTCAGCAGGAAAATCCCAGAAAGGTAGAATCTTTGTTGAGAATTGAAGAAAGAGAGGTGGTAGTTCTGAGAAGGTGCCAGCAAGTAGAGGGAGAGAGAGAGATGGAAATGGGTATGAAAAAGGGTGAAATATATTATAAGTAGAGAGAGAAGAAGAAGAGAGAGAGAGAGGAGAGAGGGAGAGGTTGATCAACCATTGACCGAGCTCCACAGGTAATGGTTGACTATTCGCCATCGCTCTTCTCCCCCTTACCCAGTCTTCACTCGTCTGGAATTTTTCTTACCCTGTTTTTTCAGCTGCAACTAAACATCTAAACTAGAGAAACTTTTTTCTTTTTAATTTATTTAATTTGGACAAACACCAATTTACCGAATAAAAGATGATAATGATTAGTTAAAATGGTAAATGTACTTTACGAAATGTTTACGTTCAGTTTTTTATTTTTGTTATTTGTTTTTTCTTTAATTTAATTTTAGGGATATAATTATAATTTTACTCTTGTGATTTAGGGTATAATTTATCTCTATGGTTTAAAATTTAGTATAATTGTGATTTTATCCTTGTGGTTTAACTGTTAAAGGTATAATTTATCTAGTCATTTAAATATAATAAATTTAAAAATAAAACAAAAAATAATATTAATAAAGAAGCAGAAATTAATTAAGAAGAGTGTGGACCAAGGTTATACCAATACAATTGATAACCCTGATTGTACCCTAATCATTCCCTTAAAAGATTATTAGTGCTCTTTAAACCGATGATTTATCACTTAGAAAAATAGAGTTGGGCCTCCATTGAGCTTAAGTACCCAAACTTAGCTCAAAGCTTATACTTAAGTCCAATAATAATAATATGTACCGCTAAAATGCACTACCGTTTTAATCCCATAATTACGTTATGGGCTCATTCCATGTTTAAGATATACAATGTCCATTAATTAAGTTACTGACAATTACATTCATTAATATCTCATCCGAGAGTAGTACCACTCAACCTCATTATCATGTCGGAATAAATGCAGGTGGGTTTACATGATAATCCTTATGAGCTCCTCGAGGGAACATCATCAACCTATATTGGACACGGATTCCTTCTACAATCAACATCACACCATAAAGACAGCACTATTTCCCAACTCACCGAGTTTGTTGATTTAATTATATGTAAATCTCACCAATTGATGAATCAAATAAATACATACTGTCTTACATGTCGAGGTTATTGTATAGGGTTCAAGTTCTTCTATATAGACAGTACAAGTCGAACAATCTCAAGCGGTCTTGCTCAATACACACAAGTGCACTAATGTGATTCTATAGTCAAGACAAACTAATACCCAATCACACTACAACCATCCCGATAGAGAGTCCCTGTCTATCTTGGTTGTGAACATTTGTTTATACTGTACTTTATAAGGAAACCGATAATATGATCTTCTGCGTGTTGTCGCACAACATATTATCTACAGTATAAAGTAAGTGGACTATTGCATCGACATATAAATAAATTATAAAACGCAATCATTTGATCATATGATTCTCACTTCATATAAATTGTTACAATATTGTTTATACTAAAACTGCACTTTTAGTATACAATCCAACACTTATAGCCTTATAAATTTTGAATGCTAAAACTTAAATCCCAATTTTTAAATGATATGGAAAGTTAATTAGTATTAGGGATGTTTATTCTTATTATAGCTTATTAGCTTCCATGTGGAGCGTCTGTGCAAATTGGATTGCAGTTGTTTTATTTAAAGAAAATAAAGTACATGGAAAGTTGGATGAAGAAGACTCAGGACATTGTTTGAAAGCTTTAGAGAGTTCTCTTAACACTTATATTTGCTATCAATAAACTAGCCGGTACAAGGATTTAACATTGTATTGTCAAAGGGATTCTTAACTTCACTGGATCTACCTCATAAGTGTTTTCTTTCTGAAAGTGAATTTTAATAGGCAAAAACTCCTGTGCACCCGGGCCCACGGATCACATTCTAAAGAAAAAAAAATATTAATGAAAAGTGTATACCCTTTAGAACAAAATGATTTACCTTTTATCAATTAAGTGTATACCCTTTAAACCAAAGCAATGTATCCTTACCCATAATACTAAATTTCTAAAGGCGCACGGAATGTGTTCCCGTGCGCCCGGACGCACGCAAGCCTCACTCATTCTAATATGTTATATCATCTTGTGTCTATATATAATGACTGTGAACTTTTTTATGAAGCATATGGAGTATAACTTTTTATTTATTTCATGGCATGAAATGGCAAATGAGATCACCTGTTACACTCTCATGTTTCATCTAATATTCCATATATTAAAATCTTGACACGTGTCACAATCAATGGCCAAAATTCAATACTTGCCTCAAGGGTTTAATGGTAAATTGTAGGGTATAGTTTTATTACTTTATGGAATACCAATAGAACATGGAAAATGTAACAGGGGATTCAAGTTGATGAAATAGTTGCTCTTAAAACTTATTATAGAAAATTATATCATGGAAAATTAAAACCAAAAAAATCACATTACATGATAAAGACGTGGATGTGACGTGCAACACACGTATACAACACTAGTTTTGTTAAGAGTCTTTTTATTGAATACACACCTCTTATTAAATAGATATTCCTTTTTATTTTTTAAATATTAATTTTATTGTATACACACCCCCTAAAACCCCAAATTTACCTTTTTTTTAATTTTAAGATGATACACATCCAACACCCTCAATAATATTTCCCCGCATCCTCCTCCTGCTAAATCTTAAAAAAAAAAAAAAGACAAATTATTTAATTTAAATAATAGTGAAATTAATTCTGATTTTTCTCTCTGGCTCACTTCCACGCCCACGACAACCTATACCCTCACATTCATGCAGATAATTGAAAAGATTTGTACAAACATGACAAATGTCTTTTTAAATTCTCACTATTCTCCAAAATTTGAATTTCGAAATTATTATTCTTATTCTTAACGATGTGGTTGATATTTTTGCCTTGAATTAGTTCTTGGAATAGTTCATGATTACGATAAGGATCATCATAACTATGTCATATGATGAATCTATGGCAACCTCAAGTGCAGTTATAGGATGTTGCAATCTTGCAGGACGACGACGACAAGTCTAAGTTGATCTGCTGATGATCTGTTTTGAAATGTGATGGTTTCATGGCCCATCAACTTGATTTCAAAAAATTAAATTAAACGGGATAATTTAAACTTTTAAAATATACATGTAAAATTTAAATATATAATAATAAGAGGCGTGAATTTAGCGGAACCCTTTTGTTAATCAAGTTATTATTGTAATAATCAATGGAGTAATAAATATTTACACCAAAGTCTTTTATACTTGATACATGCGTGGGAAGAAAAAATATATTCATTTATGATTAATTATTAAAGTAATATTTTGCAATATTTTTAAATAGATATAATATGATTTTAAAGTAATTAAAGTATAATTATTTATTAAAATAAAAGGTACAATGTTAATGTAGTTATATAATACCACTGCTTTATGAGTCAGATGAGGGGTGCAGTACCTACACCGTCTCACAGTAAGAAAATATTCATTCAAGATAATATATATTATCATTTTTCATGTGTATTAAAAATTATATATTCATAAAATTATTCATCCACAATTATCATTTTTATTTGTGGATTAATTATCATTTTTTCACTAAAATATTAAATATCCTTTTTATCCATCTCACAAAAATTAATTATTTCATAATATAGTGTCACACAATTTCCTATCATATTTATCATAAAAAGTAACCTTTTAAAAAGAAGCAAAATTATTTATTGCATATTATGTTGATTTTTTTAATTCTTTTTGCGCGTTAAAACAATAATTTCTCAGCTACAATTTGCATTGCATGTGTTGTAATTAATTATATTGATTAGTTTTATTTAATCATAAAAACAAATAAATAAATGGGGGAGGCCATCTTGTTTGGAGTTGTACATTTAGATGTTGAAAATGAGAGAAATGGACATTGACTTCCATAATCAAATATTTGTACGTGCTTCAACGTCTTGTACACCCAAATAAACTCTTCATTTTCCAACTTGTCACGTTATACTATTTAAATATTACCCTAACTTAGTAAGAGTCACCCTTCCATTATTTAATTATAATATTACATGAATAAAATATAACTAGTAGATAATTAAAGTATAATTTATTAAAATATCGTAAATACATTAAAGTGTAATTTTAAAAAAGTGCTAGTCAGGAGAAATTCTCCTTTAGTTAAATAATAATAATAGTAAATGTTTATTATTCGTTTGTTGGTGTTGCATCATATCTTTGAATAGTTGCCATGATGAGTTATATTCAGTGATACTGAAAGAAACGAGCAAGCTTATCGACACAAGTTTTATTATATTTTAGGGAAAATAGATTTAACTTTGCCAATTTTAAATTTAATCCACAAGTTTTTCACTTTTTGAAAATAGTTCATTATATTTGTAAAATTTTGAAAATCGTCCATTATATTTGAAAATTTTGAAAATGATCCGTATTGTTTACTAAGTTCATCAAAACCGTCCGTTTCAACAGGTTTATTATTCTAAAAAATAAAAATATAAAAAAAAATATATAATATTTTTAAAAAAATAGTCTCGACTAAGAATTTATATTATATCAAATATTTAGTCAAATTTGCTCCAACTTAAGTAATGAGATTAATATTATTTGTTTGGTATACGGAAGTGAAAAATAAAAAGTGAGATAAAATTGACTAAATAAAAATATGACATAGGTTAATTGGGGTGAAAATATTCAAATGACCTGCTAATTACCAGCCACAGCAGGTCAAAGGACCAAAATATTGAATTTTATAAAGTTAATGGACTAATTTCAAAACTGTTATAAAGTTAGGGGACTAATTTCAAAATTGAAAAAGTTAATGAACTAATTTTAAAATGAGTGAAAGTTAGTGGACGAAAAAATCTATTTTCCATATATTTTAATTCTATAACCATTTAATTACATAATTAGAAATGTTTTGTATATTCATGCAGTAAGACCCATAAAAAGTTAACTAAGCTAGTTTTTGTATCGTATGTTCATGAATTTTGCAAAATGATGTTCCATCACCTCAAAAATTCTATATAATGAATAATTAGAGCTAGTATCATTAATACGACTGCAAGCCGATTACCATTGTTCTTTTGAAGTTAGTCTGCATGCTCGAATTAAACTTATGAGTATGACTTGGGTGAAACCAATCCCACCAAATGAATTGGTGGAACTTGTGGTCCCCATTCTTTTCAATTAATGCAATTAATTAATATGTGGTCCCCTTACAATTAATATTATTTTTTTTTATTTTTTTTTAATTTTATTATATTTAAAAGGCCATTATACCCTAAAACCATAAACTCTAAAAATAAAATATATCATAAACCACAAGGGTAAAATTACAATTATACCCTAAACTCTAAACCCTAGGGGACGAATATACCCTAAACCACAAGAGTAAAATTACAATTATACCCTAAACCCTCGGGGACGAATATATCCTAAACCACAAGGGTAAAATTACAATTATACCCTAAACCCTAAACCCTAGAGACAAATATACCCTAAACTACAAGGGTAAAATTACAATTATACCCTAAACTCTAAATCTTAGGGACGAATATACCCTAAACCACAAGGGTAAAATTACAATTACATCCTAAACCACAAAGGTGAAATTATATTATACCTACAAAATTAAATAAAAATCAGAAAATAATAAATAAAACAAAAAAAAAACAAAACGAAAAAAAAAAAAAACGAGAAAAAAAAGGAACCGATTGTAAATTGCGGTGAAATTGGGGTGTGGGACCTACGGTCGCACAAATTGTGAAAAAAAAGAATGGCGCATGCTAGTCATTGCCTAAATTTATAGACAAAGTCTCTTGTGAAACGCTACCTTCATGAGACGGTTTGTGAGAAGTGTTAAAGTATGTCGATTATTTAAATAAAGTATGTTAAATGGTTGTTAATGTATGTTTTTTAAAGTATGTTGGATTATGTATTAAAGTATGATGTTAGTGTGTTATAATTTGATTTATTATCGACATACTTTAACCACAAATAAGCACACTTTAACCACAAATAAGCATACTTTAGTGACGGGTTGACCCGTCTCACATCCGTCTCACCAATAACCCGTCTCACAAGAGACTTACCCAAACTTATATTCCACTTAATTGACCATCTAATTTTCAATTTACACTTTAATAAAATTAAATGTGGCCTATTTTCCCTTTTTTCATGTCCTATATACTCAAGAAAAAGTATAATATTATCATGGTACTGGAGTCGAAAATCATTTTCATCAAATAAGTAGTCACATATTCAATTTGATACTTAGCATTTCGACGTGATGCCAAAAAATTTTTCATTCTAAGTTTCCAATTTATCACCTTACAAGAACTAGCAGATCCATCAATTTTAATTCATCAAATTATTAGGAACAAATTAAATATATATACTTCAAAGAGTTTATTATCCATCCATGTTTGCAGCATTTAGAGAGGTGGTATTTGAACTAACAAAAGACCCCACCCGATAGCAAGCTATGTAGATTTCTTGAAAGTCAGCCACATATTAAAGGACGTGTCTTGTACTGGATAATAATAAAAAAAAATTAGAAAATTCATTTGGGTAACAGTGAGACATATGACATGTCCGAGCCGATGAAATCGTATTTAATGGCACAGAAAATTAATGGCAAAGATAATCCGAGCCGATGAAATCGTATTTATTTGTAGAATGTTCAGTCTCTTTTGCGTTTCTGGTTAATAAATTATTGATCATTAATGTAAAACAATAATAATGTCATGAAATCAATAAGTATTTTTCCATTACTATTTTTTTGTTTTATTTAAATTTTAATACTTATATTATTTATATTTGTATAGTTATTATTTAAATCATATGTCCAATATAAAATTGTATTTAAATATGATATTTGTAAAATTAATTTATAGTAAAGAAGTGGTTTCATATTGCATTAAAAAAAATCTATATATTAGTTATTTTCTCAAATTTCTTGTTAAAAAATTGATTTTGATATAAATTAGTATTAAATAAATTTTATTTATTTATTTTTTACCATTACTAGTAAATAGAATTAATGGAATAGTTGGTCTCTTATGTCCCCGGGTGCAAAAGGTGGGTAAGGTTACAATATTTTGTTAAAGGATATACTACAGTTTAATTAATAAGGGTAGAGAATATTGCAATACCAGTCCCACCCGTCACAATCTCATTTGAGTTTGGACCCAATAGACTTGGATTCAATTCCAAAGATTTTTTTTTTCCTACAATAATAGTCCCCCCGTTAAGTTTTCTGTTATTCCTACTATTTATCTTATTGTGCCAATAGGCAAATATACTCAATTCACAACTATCAAATATCAATATCAATACTTAAACTACATTATTTTTATTTTAACCAAAACACCAAAAAGGGACCCTTTTACCCTCACCCACCCCACTTGTTATTCCACCCCCACCCCCTCCGTGTCCACACCCCCTCCTAGATGGTACCCCTTCCCCCATGACCACATCCCCCTCCCAGCTGGCATTCCACCCCCCTCCTTCGTGACCACAGCCCCCTTCCAGCTATAAGCGAAATTTGATCACGTGACTACACAACCAACCATCCCGCTGGTTATCGTCGACGAAAGGTGGTCGTCTTGGCCTGATTCTTCTCTCCCGCTAGTTATCGTCAACTCCAACCCACCACTCCCCGCTTTGACCTAATTCTTCTCTCGTATGGGTAACGAAAATTTTAACACACTCGACCCAAGGTCTCTGTCGTTATCATTTTCTGCTGGGTGTCGCCGACATCTCATTCAACGGCGGTAGTCAACGCCCTTGAACTCGGCGATAATGAACGGCCTTCTATTATGTCTTTATCTGCGACAATCAAGGTGTAGAGCCCTCAGTTCATTCACGGTGGCAAGGTGTTCAACGGCTCAAGGTGTATTGAGGAATCCACAGTCGTACCTAGTATCAGGGGCGTCAGCTTCTCCAATTTCCGGTAAGGTCCCCAACTCTTCATTTTTATTTGCATACTGGCACTACTAGGTTGATTTGACTGAATCTGCTTCTTTGTTGAACTAATATCACTCGTCTCGATCTATTGTGCTATATTTGAGATTTCCTTGATATTTAGTATGATGTACACCCGATTTTTTTTTTGTAATTGTCCTCTGCCCCCAATGCAGAATGTAGTTTATTAGACTTTTTGGATAATGTTGAGAGTGGAATTTCACGCATTATAGGTCTCACATTACACCACTTTTGTTAGAATATGACCATACTTTTGTGTAAGATTGTGTATTTTCATATCTTGCGTAATTAAGATGCTACTAAGGTATTTTGTTGAGTTTTAGGTGAAAAAATGATCAAAAGTGCAAAGTTGGAGAAAAGGTGCAATTTGTGCAATGATGCTGAAACGCACGTCCAACTTTTGCAATCTTTCTGTATTCTTATGGAGCTCAAAATTATTCATGTGATATATGGTTGGAAATCCACGGAAGAGAGGATCGTTTTGATGTAAAGAACACCCCAATTGGAATCCAAACGAGAAAGTTATGATCAAAGTGCTAACGTCGCGCATGCTGTACCGAGCAGCCACTTTGCATGACTTTTTACATATTCAAATGTTATAGTTTTTGATATTTCTTTATATGGATAGAAAGCCAAGGAAAATAGGAACGCGTGAGCCAAAAAATCACTCAATTCGGAATTCGTATAAAGAAGTTATGCTCAAAACGATGAAGTCGCGCAGTGTAATCTCCGCAGCTCGGGAGGTCGCTCGGCTCGAGCGGGACCTACTTTTTGCGAATTTCCAGCCGAGCTGGGGTTCCACGGAGCCTACACGACGTTTCCGTTCCATCCATATGCTTCTCGGCTGGTTTGGGGGCTGCTCGGCCATGAGCTCGGCTCGAGCAAGGTGCCGAGTGGCCCAAAATCGGGCCCAGACGAGACCTGTTCGATGCAGCAGCGTATATATACCCTCAAGTCGCGATTCTGAAGCAGTTTCGATCGCGAAAAAGTCCTGCAACAGTCCAAGAGAGATCAAGGGAGATCGATACACAAATTGGAGAGAACCCATCCATAATTCATCATCAATCCACACCCTCCACAAGGGGATCACCCCCTACCATCCACATCCATCCCATCATCCATCCACACCGAAGGAGATTCAAGGGCTATTAAAGAGGAAGATCAGTCAATTGGAGAGATGGAGGAGGAATCTGAGACAACTCCAACACTAGGTTTTTCTATTCCTTTCTTTAATTTTCTTTTGTCTTGATTTGTGGTATGAATTGCTTAGTCATGAGTGTTGCTTGTAACCTCATAGGCTAATTTCACAGTTCTAGGGTTTGATGGTTTGATTTGATTGATTTGGGAACCTAGACCAAAGATTTGGATTTTACGCAGTTGATATTTTGATTTTACTTATTTTATTAAAACATGCTTTTCTGATTCGTAACGTCTTCATAATATATTCATGACATCTGCTATAATGCTTGAACAAGTGTTAGCTTGTATGCGTTCATAATTGGTATTGTCTATTTGTTAGGAATTGAAGTAGTTCCGCTATAAACACTTTAATTCCATGAACTGGTAAATCAAATACTTGAATTGTTTAGTGGAACAATGCAATTAGACATTCAAGTAGGAAGTGGATGGAACCTTGTAGTAATTCCAGAAAATATCTTGTTAGTCGAACTTACCATCCGGAGGTATTGTTGTTTGCTTGGATTAGTATCTAGGAATAAGGCTTGGTAATATTCGCGCACCTTAGGATTTACCAGAATATACTGTTAGCTTAAAATTGGATCATATCTGGTGGGTTAACGGGATTAGGTGGTGTATTTTCATTGAAACTGCATAAATGAACAATTGAAGGTCTAGTAACTCAAATTAATTGGTCTATACCTGATACCTTAGAACTGTTGATTCTCTCTTGAATTAAACTTAAATTCTTTCTTTTGTGATTTTATTTATTTAGTTATTTATTATTTTTAGTCTCTTAGATAATTAATTAAAAAATCTTAGAAAATTGGTTACCCTATTCTGATTAAGCTAGTATAATTAGAAAATAAATAGTTAGTTGTCTCTTGGGTTCGATAAATAAACTTGGTCACTTACCGCTACAATTGATATCCTTCATACTTGGGGATTAAATTGGAGTGCGCAGAAAACGCCTATCAGATAACATCGAGATTCTGTTTAAGTTGTGTATAGATGATAATTGATGTTTAAGAGGTGCCAAGCCAATTTTAGTTTCACTTTCGTAGTTCATTTGGATTAAATTAGTTATTTAAGTGGACGACTGATAGTGAACTCTTGATACATGGTTTGAACTCATTTATATTCGATAATAATCATTGATTATTTTCTTTGTTGTTGGTATCCCCTTACACTGTGTTGTAGTGAAAATTTTAGCTACCTACTATTTATTGAATGAAGTAGGTGACAAGGTAATTGTACTTCACAAAAGATGTTGGTTATTTTCCCCTTGGCAGTTACAGTTAAATATGGTGAATCAGATTATTGATGTGCATATTAATGAAGTATGGAATGTTGCCGAATATATCAGTGGATAAATCAGATTATTTTCCCCTTTTACCCTATCTTATTCCCTTCTCATACTTACTCCATTCTCATTACTACACAAAGGTGGAAAATCACTCCAAAAATATTTCATCCTTCATATTCACCATCACCTATTTTCCATCCACCGGAGTAGGAGATCAAGAGTTGCTACTTGGATTGGAGACGGAGATCCTGGCGGAGATCATGATTGAAGAATGTGAGTCCTATACAAGGGTTCTTTATTTTTCACTTATTTATCTCTGTTATTTTAGACCAATGTTTAGGATATTTTATATCTTTGTAATTTGACCTCATAAATCTATGGACTAAGTTTCTTTATTGCTAATGTTAGGGCATTAGCCGTTTCTACCATACTGATAAAGTTAGGGCATTAACTGTTTCTACCATACTGATAAAGTTAATTGCAAAACGGGAGAATTTCATAATAATAATAATAATAAAATAAAATAAATCATAATTAATTAAATTTAATAGTCATAGCATAAGGATAAGTTCAAATTTTAAAATAAAGACACCTCACCAAAATAAACTCAAATATAGTGTGTATATCTGAGGAAATTCTTCGACATGTATATATACTTTGGCCTAATATGAGATTCAAAGATGATAAACAATAGATTAGCTTGCAAATTCAAAATGCAGTTTGAGACAAATAGTTAATGTCTATACAATGATTTGAATTAATTAATATTATAACTGCAGCAAAAGTAATTCCAAATTTGTAAGAAATTCATGTTTTTCTTAAGCATTCAAGAATTTTTTTTTAATAATTCTCTGAATTTTACCTTGTTATGTTAATACCTATCTACCTCAGCTCCAGCGCAACTCATCAACAAATTTTTATCCAAATAAAGCTTTCCTTTGAATTTGAACAATAACAAGAAATGTATCTTTAAATTACCAAACAACACAACATTAATCAATTTTTTTTTTAAAATAATAACTTATCATGTAAAAGAAATAAGGGTAATTTAACGATTTGAAAACACTCAACCAAATTTTGTTCAAGGAAAATAGAAGTGTTTTTTTTGAATCACAACCAAAACCTCGTGTGTTGTGTAATCCCAAATACTGAAGTACTACATGAGTTTTTACACTTTCTTTATTTAAATGTCCTACAAAGTTATATATACTAAAAAATAAAATTAAAAGAAATCATTCTTTTATTCAACAAAAGTTATTATAATTTTAAATTTATCACTAATTTTTCACAGACATATCATTACTTTATTTTTTTATATTATTTAAAAATAATATAATATCATTTGAGTCAATAAAATTTTGAAAATTTAAGGTGAAAGGAAAAGTAACCTTAAAATGGTGTCTATTAGATTAAAGTGTGTCTATGAATAAGTGCGATCAAAGGCTGTGATTGTTGAATTAGTTGTGTCTTTTCATTAAAAGACATATGGTTTTAAATTCAAAATTTAATCCAATGGTCGCATCATTTCACGTAAAGACGCCTTAAAATCTATAAATAGGTCCTCCAATTCCATAATCCTTAACTTGATTTGAACTCCGAACTCGAATAACTCCGAACACATTTACGTAATTAAAGTCTTGGTCTCTAAATACTTTTTAAGTCGTCCTACTCCTAAGGTGAGTTCATAATATCGGTTGGTTCGCCGTATCTTGTAATTTGTAGTGCTACTAATATCACAAGATGTGAGTCGTTGTATATTGGAGATGATTGCCATCGAACCGTAAGCACCAGAGCTGGACAATTTCGTCTTAAGGAGAAAAAGTCTAACTCTTGACTCGACTCAAATTCTGTTCTTATTTTTCAGACATAATCACATTTTTCTAGTCAACATTTTATACCGAAACCCAAATATACCCAACATAAAATTAATTAAAAACCAAGTATTTTTCTTAAACAAAAACAATTAAACAATGTTTGGAAGGGGGAGTATAATGCTACCGACTACCGTTCACGCTTGCTTCCCCTCTCAACCCAAAACATGCTACTATAAAAGTATTCTCTCTTAAACCTTTTTGAATGATGAGCAGTGCATTTCTTCCTTTCTTGCCCTGTAAAGCATAACCATCCCACTAATCCCCAGAAAAGACTGTTCTTTTACGCTTAATCAAGTGATTACCTAAAGAAAACGGGTTTTTTTTTTTTTTTTTCTTTTCTTTTCTCAGCAGCTAATTTTTGCAGATCTGTGGCCTTAACCCCTTGAGTTTTGGTGAATGGCTAACCTCTGAGAAATGGGGTTTTCATTTTTTTCACAATTTCCGGTGTCACTTGTTTGATAGCAGAGTTTAATAAGTGGAAAATTAAGCAACCTTCATTTTTCGCAGCTTCTGCAGTTGTTTTTCAAAGTTATTTTTCTGCATTTGATCTGGGGGGAAAAGGGTTCGAAGATTACTTCTTGGTTTGTCATTTCTTGAAAAAATTAGCCCGAATACGAATTGGGGCTCACTTATTTTTCTATGAACATCTTCTCCAATTCAAAAAAGCTTAAACTTGTTTAGTGTGGAGAAATAATTGTGGTACTTCTGTAGCAAAGATGATCCCTTTGTTCTTTTTGGTTGTTTGTGCTGAGGGTTTAGTTGCATTTCTTTTAATGGTGAAGATTGGGCCATTGAGGGAGCTTGTAATGAAGGGTTTGGATCAAGTGAAGATGAGAAGAGCAACAGTTTTGACAATTGCTGGCACTATTTTTGTCATCCTTTTATCTAACTTATGTAGCATTCTCAAGATTCAAAACAAAGGGGCAAAACATGGTACAATGACGCCTATGGATCAAGTTCTTTGGAGGACCAACTTGCTGGAGGCAACTCTAATGGGTGTGGATTTCATTCTTGCATTCAATTTCTTGTTCTTGTTCTGATTCATGATTCATATTCAATGTGCTATGACAATCCCTTCCTTATCTTATCTTGGTTTTAAGGAAGTATTTATGATTTTGGTGATTCTTAATCCATGTTAATTTGCTTGTGCTGTCCATTTAATCTCTTATAATTTTGGTCTGAGGATTTTATGATGGTTTCTTGTTGTGATTCTTTATTTAGCTAATAAATATCTTTAGAGAGTGATTGTTCATAAACTCAATACATGGGTTAATTAGGCTTTTAAAATATGATAAACCATATGTGTAAATAAATACTGCATTGGTTTGTCAACGAGCTCTTGGGATATTGTAGTTCACCTCCCCTAAGAGTTGTAATCCTCTACGCCCGTAGGTTTAAGCAACAGACTCGAAATAAAAAGAAGCCTGCATAAGTGTAATTAGCGCACAACTCGTCTAACTTTTTAACAATTACTAGTGAAAGAGCCTAATTGGATTAATTTTACCTACATTACCACTCTGTAAAAAAATAGAGTAAAATGCTACTATTCATGCTACTGAGGTTCTATAGAACACCATGATTGAAATTAGCTGGTGATATAGCCTAAGTTAATTTAACATGAACAGTTTGCATTAATGTGAGATGCACTTTAACTCCTAAAAAATTGGAGTGGGCTGGTTTTATGATGATTATAAATGGAACATTGAGAAGAATTTGAAGAAACGAAGAATGGGAACGGGTGAGGTATATTGGAAAAATTGAAGAACTTCCTGGTGTTAATATGTAGAGAAATATAGAGTTTGCCTCCTAACTTTCGTGTTTATGTTTTTCATATGTGGGCATAGTCTTTTAATTTGAGTTGGCTTGTTTTTGAATTAGATTGACAGAGGTTAGAACCATATGTGGTGTTTGTTCAACTGGCAACCAGGCAGATGCTTAGACAAAAAAATCCTCCTAATTTCTCTGCAGATCGATTCTAAATGTTAGATGTATTAAAGGTTTATTCTCTGGATGCTTTCTTATAATTTGATGAAATGGTGACCAGATTCAGACAAATTGGATCATCCATGTTTTATTGTGGTCCAAGAATCACAGCAACAATGGTTCGACTTATGACTTCATATTTGCAGTTTGTCTCTCTTCTCTCTTCAGTGATATATAGGATCAGATGATGTTTGAGTAGGTGGGTGGGGTGGGGTAGGGTGGTGGTGATTGATCATTCATAATTTAGTTTGATTGCAATAACCCGATTTTCTCAACGAATACCAAAGATTATGCGATGATTGTAACTATGTAATGTAGACAACATGAATCAACAGTGTATTTAGCTAATGTCACTTCTTGATCTTGCAGGCTTTTCTCTTTTCCTCGGATTTCTAATCGATCGTATGCATCACTACGTGCAAAAACTGATAAAATTAAGAAGCAAAACAGGAGCTTCAAAGCAAGAAGTAGAGAAGCTTGAGAAAGAGAAAATGGAGCTCAAGGAAAAGGAAGAAAAATCCACTGCAGAAATCAAGCGATTACAGAAGGAGATATCTACTTTAAACGAGAATCTGAATAAGCTTAAATCGGAATCAGCTGACAAATCCAAGAAAGTCGAAACTGCAGAAGCTCATGTTGCTGCTCTCCAGAAACAAGCTGCAGATCTACTTCTAGAGTACGACAGATTGTTGGAAGACAATCAAAATCTTCAGAATCAAGCTCTTGGATTTCGGAATTGAGCATTCATTGGCCGGATAAGTGGATTGGAGCGCCCCGTCTGGTAAACTGCAGGCATACCGATGATTTGTTCTTGTAACTTTCTGAACATTTTGCAGATTCAGTTATTGAATGCTGTTTAAATATATTTTTGATGATATATTGATCCAAGTTGGGACATAGGATTGTAAGCTTTCACCAGTAGTCACCACACGAGCACGCCCCGTTCTTGAAGTGATGGAATCTCTTCATGTCCCTCACGATTATCTCTCGTTTGGTTACAATGGAGATGAACTTTATTGCCTCATGGCAGTCTCCGCAGACTCTTAGGTTTTTCGTCACCACCAGTCTCGTCCCCGGTCCAGTGTTCAAAATCCCAAAAGCAATAGCCAGTCTCTCACTGTGATTCTGCAGCATCCTTGCTTTCTCCGTCTCTTCAACATTGTGCAGCACAAATTCTGTCTTTGGTACATAACCCATAGCTCTCATTTCATGCTCCATCTCCTCCAGTAACCCCATCATCTCCTCGTACTGAGCATGGCTCTTGTCTTCGACAAGAAACGAGTAGAGTCGCCCGTTCACTTCCACAACACTGAATCCAGGGGCCTTCTTCATCCCTGCTGTTTTCATCACCTTTCTCACCATAGCAACTTCATCCCACTTCCTTGCTGTGGCGAAGAAATTGGAAACAAGCGTGTAAATTCCAGGAGCGTCGGGTTTTAGTTCTAGAACCTTCTTCGCTGCCATCTCTCCTGTCAGAAACTTCTTATGATTCAGACAGCCTGACAGAAGAGCAACCCATACAGCAACCCCTGGTTCACCTTCCATGGCTTCAATCAGACTCTGAGCTTCCTCAACTCTTCCAGCTCTAGCTAATAGATCAATCAAACTAACATAATGTTTTTCCATTGGCTGGATCTTGTAATCTTTGATCATGACATTGAACCAGTACTGCCCTTGCTCAACTAATCCAGAATGACTCACTGCTGAGAGAAGAGAAGCAAACGTAGCGTGATCTGGTTCGATATAACTCTCTGTCATCCGATGGAAAACCGACAGGGCCTTCTCTCCTTCTCCATGAATACCAAAACTTGCAATGATGGTATTCCAGAGGACAACGTCTCTACAACTCATCCTTTCAAACAGTACATGAGCACTTGACAATGATCCACATTTAGCATACATGTCAATTAATGCAGTACCAAGAACTTGATCCAACTCGAGTCTTCTTCGAATGATGTATCCATGTATCTCTTTCCCCAATTTTGAAAACCCCACTTGAGAACAAGCCAGAAGTGCGCTAAAGAGTGAGATCACGTCTGGCTTAAATCCGAACCTCTGCATCTCAGTTAATGTCTCCAGTGCATCCACAGCATAACCATTCTTAGCATATCCAGATACCAAAGTACTCCAAGTAACAACATTTCTGTAACTCATGGCTTTGAAAATGGTGGAAGCTATGTCTAATTTTCCACTCTTGGCATACATGTCAATAATGCTGGTCTGAATCACAACATCCATTGAAACACCTCTTCTTATGATGTATCCATGCACAGAGTGAGCCATTTTCATGTCATCAAGGTTAGTACAGCCCTGTATCACAGCCAACATCACAACACCATCACCTTCCACTCCCTCTTTCTGCATCCATCGATACACATCTATCGCCTCGCCCACCCTCCCACACTTGACAAACCCTGTGATCATCGTGCTCCAAGACACTACATCCCGTCTACTCATCCCGTGAAACACTCTCATCGCCTCATCCATTTTCCCACACCTCGCGTACAAATTCAAGACAGATGAACCCACAAAAATATCATCCTCGTATCCACACTCCACCGCGGTTTTGGATGTGGTATACATACAAGAACCAACACTTAAAAAAGAATTAAGACGAATAGAGAGAGAGAGAGTAGTGAACTATGATGCCCGCAAGGCTACTCGTGCAGTGAGTTCCTTGACTTGCTTCCTCAACCGTTCTGGGTTGCAGAAAAAATCGACAAAAACACTCCGCTGAAGTGCCATTCTTGAGAATGAATTCACCATGTTTGGTTTTAAAAAAACAGTCCCAACAACGAATGAATGAAGCATTGTCATTTTGGCTCGAGCAATACCTCACTCTTCTTTGATTTTTTGTGATTCACATCTTCAACTGCAGTTGACGGCTTAGCATTGGCCTTTTCCATTTCATCCAGCTCCTTCATTAAGGTCTAGAGACGGATAGTTGGATGGATGGAAGCATAAAAACACACAAGAATTTGGTAAATATAATGAAATTTTAGAGGGCTTTTTTGCAACACAAATAGAGAAAAAGTAGCATTTACCCAGGGCATAAGTTTAGGATGTGCAGTTGTAGATGATGCAAATAATAATTGCTGCAAACTTTGTACAAGAGTACACCTGAAACAATTTCACAACATTTGAATAATGCGCTAAAATCATGCGATTTTCTTAGAAAAACATTAAAACAAGTGCAAGGGCAAAATCATATTTGGTTGATAGAAGTTTATATGATGCAACCCTTGCACAATGATATCACAACGAACTCCAGAGAAGTATAGGAGCTTAATGAGAATTCAACTAATTGGGGGTTCATAAAGACAGTCATGGAGGGAATTCTACGTGAAATTTCAGATAAAAAGTTCAAGAGGTCATTCCAGGACTTTACAGACCCTATGGGATTTAGGAAAGAAATCTACAGTATATCTACGGAAGGACCTCTAAGAATGAATATACATGACAGCTGACCCATGACCGCAAAATCACTCCAATAGGAAACATCATATAAACAAGCAAATAGTCAATAAAATAACTTACAGTTCATTAATACATCTGTTTCTATCCTCAGGAAGGGCATATTCGAGGTCAGATTGCAAAGTCCTTAGCTCTGATTGAATGTTAGACATTTGTTGAACAATTTCAGGAACGGATACATATGTTGGTAAACCAGCTTGAGCATCTAAAAGATCACAATTTGGTGATAGAAGTCCTTCAAAAAAATTTTTTTTATGAAGAAATAGCAATATGCCTTTTGAGATATCTTACTTGAATAGATGCTGAGAAGATCTCTAACACCATGGAGAAAAGTGTCACGATCATCGACTGCTCCTTGTTCAGGTGCATCAGAGGCAGCTTGAACCAATGCCATACAACGACTCGGAGGAAATCAAGCAAAAGACAGATCACATAAACTGAAGTAGTATGTACTAATTAGCAAAAAACATAAGAAAATAGGAAAGGTCAATTTCATAATTTTGAGCAGCATTCTTAATTGAACTAAGTGCATTCATACCACTCGACCTTCACTTGCTCACAGGTATCCTTGGAGTTCCAATTCAATTACTTCTAGTAAAGAATAGGCTCCAAGCATGGTCTTCTTTTCCAACTGGCAGGCTAATTTCAAAAATTGATGCCGGGATAGCTGACAAATCAAATGATTTATAAACTGCGTAGAGTAAAATAATACCAGAAGTGAGCAAAGATAAACGTATTCCAAGAATAAAAAGCTTTAGAAAGACCTAAAGAATAAAATAATTAATTCCATTTCATTACATTTGGGAAAGGGATGCAGTTTACAAATTATTGATGATAAAACTTCATTCTCAGTACTGCAAAAGATCATAAAAACTTCTGTTATCTTCTCATTAATGAAAATTTCACTTTCCTATACGTGTACCAAATCTGTCCTCTTCTATTTAAGGAGTATAAGTTGATGAATCTTATTTGTGATTTACTCATTTCCTAGTAAATACAGGGAAAATGCAACAAGCAAATCATACAAAATGAAAATAAGGGCAACATGGCTTTAAAGTGACACTGCCACCCCCACCACCAATTAGTGATTCCAAAATCGAGAACTGATCACGTTTATTCAAATGGGACTCAAAGAAGTTATTTGCAGATATCACAAAGAGTGGTGTGATCTAGATTTAAGGTGCAATCCAAATTTTAAAGAAAGATTTTTGTTTTTGAAGAAATATTAATAGGAAGAGACATAGATTGTATCTACATATTTAACTTGATTCTCAGGTTTACTTGTAATCATTTTTGAATTTTGCTGACATAAAAACTCTGTTACGGCTTACACGAATCTAAGATTGCTAAGGCTTGCGCTTGAGTTGTGCCTTTCTATATTTAACATAATAGGATTTCTTTTTACACTACTACAATTAAACTTGCATAGCTATTGGCTAAAATTGTTAAAATAACAACATAAGACACCTGGAACAAACAACTGGCTGTGCCCATCTGGAGATTTCCTCAGAAAAATTAAGAATGAACATAGTTTACACGAACAGATTTTGAATATCTAAGATTAAACATCCTTATACATGCAACATGAGAAAATACTTGCATGCATAACATGCTAAACTTACCGCTTTTTGCCGATTAATATAAATTCTTGACGCATGACCTTTAGATCGTAATCCCCTACGTAGGTGAGGAAATTAAATAATCAATTAACAGCTAGCATCACTAAAAATCTCACTGAAAAATAGTATCTAGGAGATGATGATTTATACCTTGCAAGATGTACATGTCTTGAAGTTGAGCCAGCTCCCAACGAAGATCAAAAAATTTTCTGTAGAAAAGGTGACATTAAGCAAACTATAAAGTACCTATGATAGAATGTTGATGCAGTTGACAGAAAAGATGGCATTTAGATCCTATAATGCATGTGATATCCACTTATTTATGAGCAGGATACCAGACAATCTATGGGTTTTTACCAAGAAACAACATATCAAACTCACTACATCAACTTCTTCACAGAGAAAGAAAAAGCATAAAGGCACTAACTAACAAAAAACCAATCACTGGATTAACATTTACAGACAATGACTAGAACACTGAGAGAGCACATACAGGATCGGGAAAGTATCAATCCAATTCATGTTACATCACACCTATCTCTCAGAGTATGATTATTTGAATCCAATAACTATTGGTTAAACTTCAGTTGTTGAAAGTATTTACCTCAGACGACAACTTCGCTTCTTTGCGATATAAAGTTGAAAGTTCTCCAGCAAGTTCGGCATGTTTTCTCCTGTTTCAGGATTTAACATTAATAAGAAATTTACAAATACCAAAAACAAGATATTACTATTTTTCAAATAAAATGGATATCAAAACCTTCCACTGGTGATATATCCTCTATGTTTCAGATATACAAGAGTGGTTGGAGAGTACACTCTAATAATCCGATAATTGATATGATATTCACTGAGTAAGAACAGCAGTTTAATGATCCACCATCAATATCCTCTCCACCAAAAAGACTACTACAAACCTCCTTACAAACATAGATCTGATTCATATCTATCAATTTGATGGGTTAACACTTTTCTTTCAAAAATGCAAAAGAAGCATGATTCTCTGCATACAACTCTCATAACATTTATAAATGGATTAAACTAGAATGATGAGTATGCTCTCCCTTCGTAAGAATAAATTTAGACATCAGGAAAGATCTAAAACTTCTGGTCCCCCAGCTTTCCCTTTACGAAAAGGTCCTTAAAATCGTAACACTCTTTTCCTACCAATAGATGTTAATGGACCATAATGAAGGTTAGGATGATTATTTTTATCTTCCACATGAGGAGTTACTTTCTTCTAACAAAGGTTACATCTTCAAATGCAAGCCAGAAAACTATTTAATATAAATATTTTGTCAAGAAACAAATCTAAAAACCAAGAGTGTCTTTTCTTGGTGAAGCAGTGATCACTTAAGATAAAATGCAAGAAAAGAAAAAAAAATCAGGAAGGTGGTCTTCTACCGAAGAGAATGAAGGTCAAGATGGATGTGAGCTTCATCTGACTTCACTTGAGCTTTAAGTGTCATGAGGAGGGCTTGCTGTTTAGCATTCTCAACTTGAGCTTCCACCCACTGTCTTTCACTTGTTCCAAATCTGGCACAAGAACTGACTGGCATGAGTAATCAGCAAACAAATATTCATTGCAGCACAACAAAAAAATCACTTCTTATAAACGTGGAAAATATTTATAGAAGGCTGTCATTATGTATCATACATACAATGTGATAAATAATAATACTGTGGGAAGATGAGTCCACTACCAATGCACAGCTACAAATAAAGCAAATTTTTATATGAGTGTCTCATGCAAATAAATGGACATACATGGACCGAAGCCGCTGCAATTCAGAAGTCGTTTATGCTGCGCATTTTCTGAATCTGGAAAAAATCAATCAAATAAATTGGTTTTAGAATGTTGCGCACAACTTTTTTCCCCCCCGATGCACACTAATTAATCTGGGGAGGCCAGTATCCTCTACCCACTAGTAGAGTCCACATTTCAAGCCAGAGCTTTGCGCTATGGATTGACCCTAAATTGTTGGTTGCAGCCCACGGATTTTGAACTTGGGTCCTTAGGGAGTTTCAAGTCCTCACCGCTAGGCCAACCCCACACAACAAATAATTAATTGCACACTGCTTGACATGTTTCTTAGTATCTGAGTAAGTACAACTCATGACTATGTGTGCATAAATTAAAGGGATCTGATTTATCAGCTGAACAAGTCTTTTTATGATAACTATCACAGACATCTAAACCAAATTACAAGCTCCCAAAACTCATTATTATCAACAAACGTTTAATTAGTTCCAGGTGAGTTATAAATTTGAGCACTGTTCCAAATTTAATTGTCCAACACGGTTCATCATAAGCATGAATAGACCCCACTCTGTGTAATTAGAAAATAACCTAGCATTGAACCCTAGTGGAAGAAAGGATAACACAAGTTACTACCAAGGCGATTAACCTACTGAAGCAAAAATAGTACGGTTTACATTAGAAAAAACATTATTTCTGAGGCGGAAGACCATTGAAATATGAATGGCAGACAACCACAACAGTTTCATAGAACTATTACTCAAAAATTTGAAGAATTCTGCTCAAAATCAAAGGGGTTAAGTTCCCCTACATAGCCAATAAAAGCATGAACTCCTCATGTTGGAAGAAAGCTTTAAATTGTACAAAAAATTCCGGATTGTATACATCTGTGAAAATTTGCATAATCTGGTGACAGTGTGATTGAATCAGGAAGATTATTAGTGTCTAATTCAATGAAAATATTTTAAATTACAATAATTTTAAAGTTTTAAATATTTTCAGTTTTTCAGTCTTCCAGAGAAAAACTGAACACATATGCATGCACTCTATACAACACAACCTGTACTGTATGCAAGAGAGAGAGATGTGGCGGGGGGTTACAGACAAAAACATATACCTCGTACCAAGGCATTTGAAATCTCATTGAGACTCACCCAAGAGCATTTAGATTTTCCCTCTTCGACCACTAATCTGTAAGGACCCTATCAGCAGCAACATGATCAACCAAAAGAAGTAAAGCAAAACAAACCAATTAGATTACATCCCATAGAAGTCGTAATGATGATTTTCTTATCCATTACAAACAAACTGTGCAACAACCCCTTGTAAGCAGTTAAAATTTACAATCCAATTAAATGGCAACACGTGGATTTTATTGATTAAATATTAATTTATTTTGGAATTTAAATAAATTAATTCCTAAAGTAAATTAATAAATAATTAATGATTAATTTGAGCCAAATAAATCAAATGGACTTAAATTAAAATGAGGCCTGACCCAAGTCAATTAAGCCCAAATTAAATGGGGCCTGACCCAAGTCAAACAGGTCCAGATGAATTAAATCAAGCCCAAGTCAAGTAGGCCCGATTGTGGTTTAATTAAATTGGAGTCCAAGCCCATCAAGTGTGGCCCAATGACCTGGACCTCCATTCTCACCTATAAAAAGGGGTCTCCACCATTCATTCAACGGAGACAGACATTCGAGCAGCTGAAGACAAGACGCTCCTGAAGAGATCGAGAACACGAGCAGCGCTCCCTCAAATCTTCAAGTCTTCAAGTGATCTTCAAGCTCCGATCAAAGAAAAAGCGAAGAACGAGTAAAGAACCTCAAGCGATCTTCAAATCTTCGAAGCTCCAAGTGAAGAACGTTCGAGGATCTTCAAGCCTTCAAACGGTCTTCGAATCTTCAAAGCTTCAAGCCTTCAAGCGGCCTTCAAAGCTTCAAGTCTTTAAGTGATCTTCGAATCTTCAAAGGCTTAAAGCAAGAATCTTCAAGTCTTCAAGTGATCTTCAAATCATCAAATCTTCAAACTTTCAAGTCTTCAAGCTCAAGACCTTCGAGGATCTTCAAAGCTCCAAATCTTCAAGCCTCAAAAGCTTCAAGTTTTCAAATCTTCAAGCCTCCAAAGCTTCAAGCACAAGATCTTCAAGCTTCAAGTCAAGAACAACCATCAATCCGGGATCAAGGCTTTAAGTCCCCCAGATCAAGTGTTCTTCACAAAAGCTCTCCAGTCAACGTTCAATCCGAACAAAGGTTCAACACTTCCAGATCAACGTACAAAACTACACACTCGAGCTTGGACAAGCTTCCTTTGAAGATCCAGCTCAACACACACGCTATTAACACAGTCAACATACACTTCAGTCAACACAATTCAAAGTCAACACACAAATCAAGTCAAAGCCACATTGGTTCGAGAGAAGAATCAGAGGATTGATTGAGATTGTAACTCGCTTACATATTCTTCAAATTAAATCCATCTCAAATTATCTTTGTACCCAATATTGTATTTATTTTATTATAAATACAAAATTTGTTGTTACAAATTTTGGCACGCCCAGTGGGACCATCTCTACCTCTCATCTCTTCTCTTTACAAACTCGAAAATATAAAGCATGACTCCTCTCAGGATTGCAATAAGAAGACCTTCTACCTTGAAGCATTCATAGCTGCAAACTGAAGAGATTAAAAAGATAACTCCACTCAAAATTGCGATAAGAAGGCTTGCTACATCAAAGCCTCCAGTGTTGCAAAATGAAAAGGTTGGAGTCGTTACAAGAAGTATTCCCGAAGGTTCCGTAGAGGCAAACCATATGGTGGGGATTACTTTCAACAAGCCATTGCATGGAGATAAGAGTGGTGAAAATGCTTATGCTTGCTCAACTTCTCGTTCAACACCAAGCTCGCCATCTGCCTCAACTGCAGCTGTAGTGATGACGACAAGTGCTGTAATGATCGAGGAACAACTCGCAAGTATGATGAGAGCCATTGAAGGACTCAACAAGCATATAGAAGCTCAAGACATAAAGATCTCCGTACTTATGAAGAAAATGGAGAATGTGGAGACAACTCGTGCAAATGAGAAACAAGTTGAGGATGAACACGAGGAGGAGGACTCTGCGAAACAACATCCATCTCAAACGAAACAAGTTGAAGAGAAATAGATAATTGAGAAAGAACTTTAGTACCAGGAGAGAAATTCATTCAACACACTTTTTTCTTATAAAACAAAGTGTTGTTTATTATGCTTCACTCAAAACCTCACCAAGCAAAAAATTTGGTGTGAATGTTAATTCAATTATCTAAAGCAAGTTCATTCCATATTCAAAAGCAAGAATTTCATACTACCATTTTGAAAGCCATTATTGTTGCTACCACCATTTCTCTTTTGCTGGTCCTCATTGCATCTGTAAGCACCTCAATGCCAATTATCAAATTCTTTTGCTGGTCCTTGGTGTATTTATGCAGTTCGTAACTGGAGCACAAATGGTAATTATGTCACTACAACATAAGTGTTTTTATGTAACACCCAAAAATTGTTACTTAACAATAAAAAAATGTTATTATAGATCATAAGTAATATTTTTTCGGTGTCGCTGTTGCCCCTATAACTATGTAAGATATCTCGTCAAAATTTAGAAATGATGAGTTAGTTGAAGTAGAAATGAAGTGACTCGAACATCAACATAGAAGCCATCCTTTTGATGGTTGAGAGAATTATCATAGAGACAATAAGATGGAGCTTTCTCGCAACCGATGAAACCCAAGAAGCAAACCCAAGTAATTAGAAGAGTAATTAGTATTTTGAAATTAACTCTTCTTACTGCTACTTTTAGGATACTTATTTTCCAGAATAGCTAAGAATTCTCATAATATGAGATAATAGTGCACCAACACTAAATTTTCTCATTTCCAAAAATTTCTCCATAGCTGCAGCCATAAGTTCAAAACACCTACCAGCTCTTGATAGTTAAAACTGATCTCATGACAGATGACAGCTCCCAATATGCTGGGTCTCCTAATAAGAAAAGCTAATTGCCTCTCACTTCAGACTGCATGTCAGTACTTATTCCATCCATTACTTGATGAGAAATAGTAGATTTCATTTCCCTTGAAGAACTATTTAGATATTGGCTGGGTCTCCTAATAAGAAAAGCTAATTGCCTCTCACTTCAGACTGCATGTCAGTACTTATTCCATCCATTACTTGATGAGAAATAGTAGATTTTATTTCCCTTGAAGAATTATTTAGTGGCTCATCTGGCCCTACGGGGCTGTTAGACTGAATAGGAGACGAAGCAAGTTTTCATTTAGTAAGATATGATCCAAACATTTACAAAAGGAAATTATCTCACATATTATGTACACAACTTTATCCGTCAGAACTTATTTAAGGAGATATCAACATAACCATAGAAGGAGGAGAACTCACAGCAAAGAAGGTAATATATAAGCTCCAGCAGTGCCACATTAGTGAGTTGGAAAACCAAATTAACAATCAAACCAAAGCATTGCAGACATAAAAACTTATATTTTTTTAGTCTTAACCACGTCGACTATAACAAATCACAAAGGTATTATAATAGATTGCATCAAACTAAATCCAAGATGCATGAATGAGAAGATTGTGATACCTTGAATAAGAAAGATTACAATACTCAATTGTTAGCATAATCTACTTTAGACAATTCAGAAATCAATATCTCACAAAAGTTTTAAATATTCTTATCACTGTAATAAAATTTAACAGCAGAACCAGAACTGGTTGGAAATGGTATCTTTCACCTTATACTCAGAATATACTATATTAGACTCAGAATATTATATGTTTATTAAAGTATAACTAATATAAATCAAGCAAATAAACGTGTGCATATCAACAAAAAGGAGTTGAAGTGTGAGGGGTACTCAAGTCAATAATGAAGCTATCCAACCTTTTCCCACAACAATCAATCATGAATAGACTATAGAGAAAGCATCCAATCATCGATACCAATGATCTTACTAATATATTTTCCCTCCCCATCTCTTCGATGACCCTAATTTTGCCTTTATTATTTACGCAAGAAAAGAAAAACAACTATATATGAATCAGGTTTAACATAAGTTATATGACACAAACATTTTCAACAAAGAAATTCTCACATATTATGTACACAAATTTCTTGGTCAAATTCAATAAGGGATTTCAAGGCATAAATTTGAATAAGATTATTTACAACATTTACTCTTCGTAGAGTACTTTAGAAACAATAATTTGAATAGGATACATATGAATATCAGGTTTAGCATATGTTAATATGATACAAACATTTTCAACAAAGAAATTCTCATATATTATGTACACAAATTTGTTGGTCAGAAACAATAAGGAAATTCAAGGCATAAATATGAATAGGATTATTTACAACATTTACTCTTCATAGAGTTTAGAAGCAATAATTTGAATAGGATTATCAAAACAAAGCTGAAATTCAAGTAAAATCAACAATACAAACAAATCAGTTTAGTTTCTTACACTTTAAAGCCAAATAAGGATAATTGATAAGAGCTGGTTTATCCTATTCTCCAAAAATAGCAACTGAGACACAACTACGACCAGTTTTGACAATATGCTTTTATAAACCATTACAAAACGCGAGCTTGTCAAAATTATAGTGAAGCCACAAAACATGATAATTAGAGCTAACTATTCTATCAACTAACACAGTTCCAAAAAATTCGGTGCCAAATGCTTTACAACAAAAAAAAAATCAGTTCACGAAAATTGATTTTCTAGGTTCATTCTATAAATTCATAATAAAATAAAAACAAACAATAGGGAGTATATAATAATGTCTAACCTTTTTGAGCAGCTGAATGTGTTAGATATGATTTGCTTCTGCAAAATCATACCTCAGACAACAAAAAAATCAATCAAGCCTTCAACTTAATCAGAGCCTATAATTAAATTAAAGCATCCATAAAACATTTTCGTTGACGCAATTGTGGAAGAAGAAAACATAAAAAAAAGACCGATTTAAGATCTTTCTTGTTGAAGGATTTAGAAAGGGATTTGTTCTGTAAGGTTGTGGATGCCGCGCATATCCGATCTTCAAGTGTTCACCAACTGCAGAATTTTCACTGGCGGGGACTGGGGAAATCTTATCATCGAGTTATTCCAATATTCAAGAGACATTTCCATAATCAATTTGTATTACTGTAAACAAAATGTCCACATTCATGATCATCTCTTGTACTTACAGTGTTCAAAGTATCAGAATTATTACAAAATGTAGTATATACCTCCGATAATCCATGTTAGGAACATCAAATTTATCCGGCCGGATATCTATCTTGTTGACTATACTCTATAAAGGAAAAACATGCTCCATTCAATTTCCATGGGTACAATTAAAATGACAAAAAAATCCAGAAAACAAAAGCATTTCACATAACCTGACGCAGGAGAAGCCTCCTAGCTGAAGCAGATATCTTGTCCTCACTTATTTATCCTGAATCAGATTCGTCATGGAACCACCCCACTGATCTCTATTGGATCTCTAAGCTTCTTGCACAATTAGAGAAATCCCTATGCATTCAATATATTCACACGAATAAGAAAATTAGAACACTAAAATCCTGGAACAGAACACACGTATCATCAAAACCACACACAATTAAAAATTAAGAAACTAATAAACTAATAAATTTCTAGGCTAAAAGACGTAAATTACTGAAGAAGGTCAAAAGACTGACTGCATACATAAACTAATAAATTAAGAAACGGAATATAGAATAGTGATAGATACGTTGAATTTAAAATTAATTAATTAAATAAAATAATTAGTGAGGATAGATTTGGAAATTAGAAAAATTGTTTGGATAAAAAGGTCTAAAAAAGTTTCCCAATCTCTTGTCTCTTTTAATTTATTAGGATTAGGATTAGGATAGGATAATAAATACGTAACATTAGAGTTATATAAGTTTGAATTTTTTTTTATGAAAATTAAATCTAAATTTATGAATAATATAAATTTTGAAAAAAGAATAATAGAATTAGTGGAGAGGAGAGAGATGAAGCATTCATCATTATTATTTTTTTTGTCGTTACATGTGATATGTGTGAATGCATTCTTCAAAGCATTCTTTGATCTAAGGCCTTAAATTGAGTATGCTTTCATCTAGGCTGCATACATAGGCCCAGTGGCCCCAAGGCATAGCTCAAGTGGTAGAGAAGATGGTAGAAACACCATCCAGCTGAGCTTGGTTGCTGCAAGATGGGGGTTCGAGTGGGTTACACCATTTTTACATAGGCCCCAATGTACATTGAGGCTATTACTTCAACTCTACGTATGAGGCAGCTTTTCAGGCGACACGATCGCATACAGTAAAGCACCAGCAGCAACATATTATGCTTGGACCGGCGGCTCAGGTAGGTTTTGATTTTTAAATTAGTGATTCTGTATTGAACGGCGAAAATTGCACATTGTAATCTTCAATGGATGGATTGACCCCGGGTCATGGAAGTAGGCCTCCAAATTGGTTATGTTTATATACGCAAGAATGCGCCTTATTTTATTTTATTTTGCAATAGGCCATAAATTCTCAGTCCGGGCCTGTTGGCCCATAATAACTCCCGATTTTAAAGCCACATAGTACTTTTCATGAGATCCATTAAAAGTATATATCCCTTTTCCTAATTCAGTGTTTCTAAAATTGCAAAAACCCTAGTTTCTCTGATACCCTCGCCCCGCCGATACTTCGATGGATTGGTAGTCCCCACCACCGCAGCTGATCGTGTCGTGGGTCGTTTGTATAATTGGTAATCCTTATTTGCTTATGTTGGTGGGGTTCAAGATTAGTTTACTGTTTTAGATTTCTTTTAAATCTTACTTTTCTTGAGACAATCCTCGATCTATGATGGGTTTTTTCGACTTTGAGTCCCTGTGGCTCAGATCTGTCTGAGTTCATATAGTGCTTGTTGCTTACTATTTGTTTCAGTGTTACCTTTCCTCTTGCGCAAATTATCTGCGGATGAGATTAGTGAAATATTGATATTGGTAAAATAGTTACTTTTTGTTGTTGAATTTTTTTCGAGTATTATTGAACTGTATATTAGCGGGCTTATGTATTGATGAAGAGATAAGTGATTTTTCGGCTTTTACTAAAACATTGAACCTCTTATTTGTTTGGTATTTGTTAAACATAGTTTCTTTTTGCTGTCGTTTTTGTTTTACGTGGAACTAGTGTTTGTGTCGCCATATATTTATTCTATTCTATATATTGGGAGGATTCTGGTTTATGGATGTTTGATTTCCATTTTTATCTTATTTGCTATGCCTAATACTGACTCCCTCAGTTTTGTGAATGGTTGTGTAATATAAACTGTTATTTAGAATTCATATTTGGACATAGTTCTGTGGAAACCTGGTTTCCAAAAGTTGCATCTGTGTTGGGAGTTTTTGTTTGTTTCAGTGCTTGGTATTTGTGGATTGATATTTACCTTTAGATATTACATTTTCCTCATAGAAATCTGATCTTCCAACGAATCTTGTGCATTTTTTTCTTATCCGTATTTTTTACCATCGCAATGTTTGATTTTATACCCACATGGACATCCTATAAACTCCGTCCAACCTCACTAGCCCTATTATTACCATAACCAGAGATTGACTGGCCATTGGTCGTGATTATACAGCTGTTTGCCTGTAATATAGGTCTATCCTATATGAATTTATTATACCTTTTTTGTTCATGTTTATCTTGCAGCAAGTTATTTTCATCGTGTAGGTTCCCTTGTCTCCTTATTTTAATATCGAATTCCCTTTGCAACAGCGCCAAAGAATCCCGCTTTTCCTCTCTTCGGATATCATCATCGTTTCATCTTTGTAAGTTTTTGGAATTCATGCTGATTGCATTTCATATCATCCATAGATTTGTCCTTCAATTTTATCCCAATTTACATATATGTAGTTTTGGTTCGCCTATTCCCTTTAATTTTCTTTCTACGATTTGTGTTCTGCCCTATCTTTTATACTTTGGTGTGCTGTTTTTGCTCGTTTGTAACACAATTGTACGGATATCAGCTTTAGAAAGTAAAGATTTAGTACTTTTTGTATCACCTCATATTAAATTGAAATAATTAAACGAAACGCTTATGAAGAATTTTTTTTTGCAATTCTCTAGTCCAAACCATGTTATGAACTGTGATGTTTATCCCAAACACTCTAATTCTTTGAGTTTTGTTTATTCTTCTTTTGTATTACTAGTCTCTTGATTATAATATTAAATCTTCTATATATTCCATAGGTCTTTGTGCTTCCTGTTATATGAAAATATAAACTTTTATGTTTTTGTTTTTGTGAATTAAGATCTATTTGTTTAAAAATTTCCTCAGAAGTCTTCTCTTTGTTGGTTCTCTACTTAGATCTGCCTCTGCCTTTTTGCTATGGAAAGGAAATGGCCGCCACTAGAGGATTGCCACCAAATGCAAAGTGGTTTGCTTGGACCGTACTTGATCAAACAATCTTGGGAAGACAATATTGATCCCAATTCACCCCATGCCCAGAAACTCTTTATATGTAAGAGTTACCTCACAGCAGTGCGAAAAAGCAGGGTATGTTTGCTGATTCTCTCGTGTAATTTTTGTTTATTTCAATTTCTAGATGATTGAAATTATTATCTTGATGTTCTATTTTGTAAATATGAACAAATTAAAATGAAATTCCTTAATAAATTGGGTTTTCTGAATTGACATGTTTAATTTTCATAAATTGTGTTGTCAAGTGATTTCCTAATTCCATTCGTTGAAAATTTTGGAACTGAAAATGGAGGGGTGGCTGAGTAGGAGATTATTATTTTTTGTTATTATGTATTAGAATTTGTGTTGTTGAGTCTTTTTGATTATTTACTTTGGTAAATTGGGTTTCAGAATCATGTTCGGATACATTTAATTGACGCAATAGTTTGAATTGCTTGTGATAGGGTTATGATGTGTATGAGGGCCCTCTAGGTGGTAGTTTTGTTGGAGCACATGAGAGGGAGTATAGCTGCCCTTTGGTTATAGATTTGGCAGAATTTCTAGTTGATCACATCACTCAAAAGGTAAGATATTTTCTGTTCTAACCCTACATCGTCAATTAAAATTTTCTAATAGAATCTTGACAGACTGGAAAAGCCCACAAATTAGTGCACATTCGGAAGGTTGTTATGATGGTGAATAGGGGGGTTTTGCTCACTATCTCCGCAAAAGAAGAGACAGAGGAGGTACCTGAGGTGGTGTATTTAGGGTCGGTTTTCATGCAGGGCTTCTCTAAGCAGGAATTCGTGCTTTTGGAATGCTTCATTAAGCCTGATGAAGATGCCCCTGAATCTCAATCTCTGATATGTAGGGATGGCAATTTAGACTGCACCTCCTTTGCCCCGTACCGCCATACCCCGTTTGGGCCAGATCAGATCCACCTCACACCGTTAACGTGGCCGCCCGATGCATCGCCCCCGCCCAGTTCACGTCCTGGTCCTAGTATCTTCCCTTCCCGCCCTGCCCCGCCCCCGCCTTATTAAATTATGTTATTTATGTATTGCGAAAATATATTTAGTCTCATATATTTACTTTCCTATCATTTAGTAATTAGGATTTCCAAGGTTTGCAATGGATATTTTACCTATGAAATAGTTCTTTTATTTATGATATGGTTGTAATGAACTTATTATTGATATTGTGGTTTGTAATGAAAAATATTATTGGTATTGATGCTGTAGTTTTTAAAATGATGTGCTTTTTTGCGGTGGATATTTGATGACTTTAGGTGAATAAAATTTTGAAATGTACATTTTTTATATATACGCGCCAATTTAAATCGGGCGTGGCGGATATGAAAAAACTAATATTTAAAAATAATAAATAATTATTTATCTTTAGGCTAATATTTACTCTAAAAATTGGGATGTGTCATTAACTTTAAAAAGTTGGTTTTGTAAAATTTGAAATGTACCTATTTTATATATACACGCCAATTTTAATCGGGCGTGGCGGAAAAAACTAATAAAACTAATATTTAAAAACTAGTAAATAATTATTTATCTTTAGGCCAATATTTAATCTAAAAAATGGGATGTATCATTAACTTTAAAAAGTTGGTTTTGTTCCAGAACGCATTAGGTGGGTACGTGTATAATATTTTATAAAGAGTAAACATTTTATAAAGAGTGTATTTTACTCCGTCCGCCCGAATGAGGGTCCGTTCCAAAGATGGTCATTTCCTTTTTTACATATATGAGACCCACCCACTCTTACTAATACAACTAAAATATGGGGTCCACACTCCCACTAATACAATTATCCAATATGCATTAAATAATAATACTCTTTAATCAACGTGCACAAAAGTAAAATGTTCTAATTGAAGAGGACGGAGGAAGTATTTAATAAGGATATAATTTTTTTATTGGAAAAGTTAGCTAAAATTAGAACAATATAAATGTTTAAGGATATAATTTTTTTTATTGGAAAGATCAGCTAAAATACGAACAATATAGTTGTTTAATTAATAATAAAAAACGAACAATATAAACATTTGATTAAAAAAATATAAAAAATTCAAAAAATAAAATATAAATATTTTTATACTAAATAATACAATTTTTTAAAAATACAGAATTTGGGAACACGATGTTTCGGTGGCACATAAGTTTCTGCCAACTTTATACTGAAATATAGTATACTTTATATATATATATATATATATATATATATTCTCCCTTAAGAAGAATTTAATTTTAATGAAGCGTCATCACCAGAAATTAATCTCAATTATTTTAATTTTTAATTAAAATTAAAAATCTCAATTATTTTAATTATTAAATAAAATTTAATGTAGCTAAATAATATACTCCATTCGTCCCACCATAAGGGTAGTTTTTGCATTTTTGCACGTAGATTAAGGAATTTTATTATTTAATATGCAGTGGGTAGTTGTATTAGTTGAAGTGTGGGTCTCATATTTTAATTGTATTAGTGTGTATGGATGAATTCCATGTATGTAAAAAAGAAAATGTGACTCTTAGGGTGAGACGCTCAAAATGGAAAAGGTTATTTTTTGTGTCTCAATATTAACTGTAAAACCTTGGATCATGACAATTAAGTCAATCTTATTGATGAATGACATGAATCATTGATTGCATTTTTTTATTTAAATAATCATTGCAATAAGATGGTGTAGATCATCGCCTTGCAATACAACATTTAGCACTAACCAATTCCCCTTACTTTTTCATTGTAATGGGTATCGCTACATCGACTGTGCTAGAAAATACGACAATGAAAAAGAGGTTTATATCCAACAAACAATTCTGCACCACATTAGTTCTAAACATATTTGTGTGTGTTCATGAGACTCATCTGGAGTTAATTTCTTTTTTCAGATTGGTGTGGCTTTGAAGAAGTTATTAGATGATGGAGCCGTGAAAAGAAATGATTTGTTTATTACTTGGTGTACGGTAATTTAATGATTTTGTGTGTTCAGATTTTGGGCAAAAGGTCACCCCGGCCTTATTCACAAGGATCAAATACACCCTCAAACTATTTTTTCAAACATCTAAACCCTTCAACTTTCTTTTTGGATCAACTTTATCATTTATCTTCTATCAACAAAGCAAATTGAATTTTGTTAATTAAAATATTTAACAACACTCTATTGGTGGGCCATGGTTATAATTAAAAAATTAAGACCACCCAATACCGGTATCCCATTACGACGCAGGATCATCACCGGCCGCCAGCAACATCTAAACCCTTCTCCACTACTTATCAAATCAAATATTAAAATTAATTATATTTGGATTCTATAAGAATTTTTTAAAGATAAATATTAAATATTTTAAATATTTATCATCTAGTTATAAATTTAGAGATAATTATATTTTAAAATAATTAAATAAAAATAAATATATAATAATTAATTAAATTAATTCAAATAAACCACAAATTGACACGTCACCACGAAAGCTTCTGAAAGCGACACGTAGGCTAAAAAATACTCTCAATTAGTATATTAAAGATTGAATTATAGAATAGGTAAAAATTGATAGTACTAAAGATTGTAATATTTTGTCTTTTAAATATATTGAAGAAAAAAAACTCAAATTTCCATATTTATCAGGTAATAATCATTTATTTATTATAAATTTATTACTACACTTACAATAATCTTGAACAAAAATAAAATATAAAAAAATTACACTAAAATTGAAAATAAAAAAATTATATTAAAATATAAAATAAAGTTCATATAATTTTTTATTATTGAAAAAGAGTCACACAATACATATGAATAATAATTAATAAAGTAAAAGAATAAAACATAAAAATAAAATATACTATAAATGAGTGATAGACCATTTTTACCTGCAACTTGGGATGACCTGGGTCATGTGTGAACCCAGGTCAGCTAAGAATCCCCCTTATTTTTAAATAAGAAAATTCAATTTGCTCTACTGACGAGAAGATCAATGATAAATTTGATCCGAAAAGAAAGTTAAAGGGTTTGGTTGTAAAAAAAATAGTTTGAGGGGCATTTGATCCAAATGAATAAGATGAGGGTCTTACATGACCTTTTGCCCTTAGATTTTTAACCAACTTATTAGTCTTGGTTTGACATATTAAATATCAGCTAAAATTAAGACAATTTTCATAGCATGTAGATCACTAAATGAGTAGCCTAGTTTGAGTGATGACTAGACTTTATGGTAAACGGTCACTTAGACATTTTGCAGCATGTGTCAACTTAATTAGAACTTTCAGACTTGAAAAAAATTGATTTTGATTTACTGTTATCTTTATGTTACTACACTTTGCCAAATTTGACATGGATTCAAAATTAGTTTGTCTATCAGTTTATGATAGACTTAGAAGTCATCTTCTTTGACATGAAGATTAGAAATCAGTTTTCCCTAAATATATTGGCATGTTTCATATAAATGTAAGTTGTTATGATAATATTGTGGTTCTTCACTTTCATCAAGTGCTGCTATTAGGATTAAATCCTTTTTGTGTTAAAGAAGAAACATGTAATGATATCTAGAACTTTTGTTTGTTTTTAAAATCATACAAAGCATGTAAATCACACTCACAAAAGAAGGTTACAATCTGGATTGGAGTTTATCTCACTTCTTACTGAATCAAAATACTGAGATATCTCACTTAATTGATTACAAGGGATGATACATATAACCAATTACCTATCTCATAGAATTTATTTCGTGGTTGTTAAGGTTTGTTTTATATTGTGCTGCAAATTTTTCAGCATAGATGTTGTTAATGCTTACAGAATTTATTTTGTTGATTATTATGGTGTTCTTATGTTGTATTAAATCTTATATACTAGGTGAGGTAGTTTCTACTCTTCTTATTATATTTTTGTTTTTTTACCCTAAAAGAAGAAAACATATATTACAATTTTTTTTAAATCTACTATTTACATTGTATATTACTCTATCCGTCATACGTATTATTACCCACATTTTATTTTGGGGTGTCCACGTATTTTTACCCATTCCATTTATAGTAAAAATACATAATATTTTATTACCTAATTTTTACATTCCCAACAACTTTAATTACTTTTTTACACTTTATTCATCATTCTCAATAAAAACTAATAATTATTTATGTATAAAAGAAATAAAAGATAAACAAAAAAAAGAGATATTTACCTCAAATAAGAAGGATTGACCTACAAATAAGATCAAATATGATAATAATTAAACCTAAAAATAATATTAATCAAATAAAAGTATAAAAGAAGATAAAATAAACTAAATTATAAAAATAGAGTTTATAAATTTTTTTTTAAAAAACACACAAAAATCGAAGAGATAAAAAAATAAGATAACAAAAATAAAAATTATAATGATACATTTAAAGACAATGGTTGAGCCTACATATAAGATCATATATAAAAGTATAAAAGACAAAACAAATTAATGTAGATTATAAATAATATGAAAGTAGAACTATAAAAGAGAAGAAAAAGAATAAGCATTTGAGAAAAAAAATAATAATAAAAAGATGATTAAAAAGAAAAATAAAAGAATGAATATTAAAATATAAAAATAGGGTTTATAGAATTATTATAAAGCAAACACAAAAACTAAATAGAAAAAAGATAGACAAAAAAAGAATATACCTCAAATAAGAATTATTGGACATACAAATAAGATCAAAATATAATAATAATTAAACCTAAAATAATAACAATCAAATAAAAGTATAAAAGAAGATATATAAATTAAATTATAAAATAGAGTTTATAGAATTATTATTAAAAAAATACAAAAATCAAAGAGAAAAAAATTTGTCAACAAAAAATTTAAAAATATGATAATACCTTTAAGGAGAATGAATGAACATACATATAAAATCATATAAAAGTATAAAAGACAAAATAAATTAGAGTACATTATAAATAATATGAAAGTAGAATCTATAAAAGAGAAGCAAAAGAAGAATAGAGAAAAAATAATAATAATAAGATGATTAAAAAAAAACAAAAGATAGAACATTAAAATATAAAAATATTATTCATAGAATTATTATAAGAAAAACACAAAAATTGAAGGAAAAAAAAAGATAGTAAAAAAAAATGAATGATACTTGTATAATGATACCTTTAAAGAGAATGATTTAACTCACATATACGATCAAATAAAAGTATAAAAAACAAACAAATTAGAGTAAATTATAAATATTATGAAAATAGAATATGTAAAAGAGAACACAAAGAATAAGCATTAGAGAAAAAAATGATTAAAAAGAAGAATAAAAGATAAAATATAAAAATAGGGTTCATATATAGATTTATTTATTATAAAACAACCACAAAAATTAAAGAAAGAAAAGATAAACAAAAAAAAAAGAGAATATTACCTCAAATAAGAGTGATTGACCTACAAATAAGATTAAATATGATAATAATTAAACCTAAAAATAATATCATTCAAATAAAAGTATAAAAAAGATAAAATAAACTAAATTATAAAAATAGAGTTTATAGAATTATTAAAAAAAACACACAAAAATCAAAGATATAAAAAATAAGATAACAAAAAATAAAAATTATAATGATACCTATATAGAGAATGGTTGAACCTACATACAAGATCATATATAAAAGTATAAAAGACAAAACAAATTAAAGTAGATTATAAATAATATGAAAGTAGAATTTAAAATAGAAGAAAAATAAGAAGCATTTGAGAAAAAAATAATAATAATAAGATGATTAAAAAGAAGAATAAAAGAAAGAATATAAAAATATAAAAATAGGGTTTATAGAATTATTTTAAAGCTAACACGAAAATTAAAGAGAAAAAAGATAGACAAAAAAAGAATATACATCAAATAAGAATTATTGGACCTACAAATAAAATCAATTATGATAATATTAAACCTAAAAATAATAACAATTAAATAAAAGTATAAAAGAAAAGAAAAGAAATTAAATTATGATAATAGAGTTTATAGAATTATTATTAAAAAAACAAAAAAATGAAAGAGAAAAAAATAAGACAACAAAAAATAAAAAAATATAATAATACCTTCCTTCCAGTAGAATGATTAAACCTACATATAAGATCATATAAAAGTATAAAAGACAAAATAAATTAGAGTAGATTATAAATAATATGAAAGTAGAATCTATAAATGAGAAGCAAAAGAAGAAGCATTAGAGAAAATAATAATAAAAAGATGACTCATAGAATTTTTATAAAGAAAACACAAAAATTGAAGAAAAAAAAGATAGACAAAAAATAAAAGAATGATACCTCAAAGGACATTGTTTGGGCCTACAAATAAGATCAATTATGAGAATGATTGGACCTAAAAAATAATATCGAAAAAAAGTATAAAAGAAGATAAAATAAAATAAATTATTAAAATGAAATAGAATTATTAAAAAAACGCACGAAGAGAAGAGAAAGGATAAAAAAAAATAAAAAATTATAATGATACCTTTAAGGAGAATGATTGAACCTGCATATAAGATCAAATAAAAGTATAAAAAGATAAAACAAATTAGAGTAGATTATAAATAATATGAAAGTAGAATTTGTAAAGGAGAAGAAAACGAAGAAGCATTAGAGAGAAAAAAAAATGATGATAAAAAAGAAGAACGAAATTAAATTATAAAAATTAAATATATAGAATTATTAAAAAAACACATGAAGATAAAAAAAATAATAACAAAAAATTAAAAAGTATAATGATACCTTTAAGGAGAATGATTGAACCTCATCAAATTAAAGTATAAAAGATAAACAAATTAAAGTAGATTATAAATATAAATAATATGAAAGTAGAATTTGTAAAAAAAATAAAAAGAAGAAGCATTAGAAAAAAAAATAAAAAAATAAAAAGAGAATTAAAAAGAAGAACAAAAGAAAAAATTAAAAAGTATAATGATATCTTTAAGGAGAACGATTGAACCTACATATAATCAAATAAAAATATAAAAGATAAAACAAATTAAAGTAGATTATAAATAATATGAAAGTAGAATTTGTAAAAAAAAAAAAAGTAGAAGCATTAGAGAAAAAATAAAAAGAGGATTAAAAAGAAGAACAAAAAAAACTAAAAAGTAACGATTGAACTTGTATATAATCAAATAAAAGATAAAACAAATTAGAGTAGATTATAAATAATATGAAAGTAGAATATGTAAATGAGAAGAAAAATAAAAAGCATTAGTGAGGAAAAATAAAAAGAGGGATAGAGTAAGAATTTGATTAAGCAATGAAAAAAATTTATATAGCATTATTTTAAAGAATGAACGATTGTGATTGAAAACAAATATTTATAGAGACGATTATATTGAAAATAAAATTAATATATTAATTAAAATTAAGCATATATTTATTTAAGATTAATCGAATTTGAAAAAATATTTTTCATATTTATCACTTTATAGTATCCAATAATAAATTTAAAATTTAAATAATAAAATCCATTATTAATATAATAATAATCTATAAAAAGCATTAAGTGAATGATTAATATTAAAATTAAATCGAATGGTTAAGATTAAAATTAAAATAGTTTTAAACAAAGTAAAATTGAAAACAAAAATAGAAATTCAAATTTATATATGTATAGATATAAAATGTCTTAGTCTTGGTGCCATTATAAATGGATAAAAATACCTTAGATGTAAAGAGTACTCCCTCCGTCCCGCGAAGTATTTCGCGTATTGGTGTGCGCGGAGTTTAAGAAAATTTTGTATTTTTATGTATAAAGTAAGAAAGAGAATATATATTTTAGTTGATTTAATGAAAAAGGTGTGTAAAGTTATTGAGAGATGTGGAAAAAGTGTGTAAAGTTTTTGGGAGATGTGAAAAAGTAAGTATTATATTGGGATATGTGTAAAAAGTGAGTATTAGTATAATGTATTTTTTACCAAATTTAGTAAAAGTAAAGTGTGAAATACTTTGAGGGACAGATGAAAAAGGAAAGTGTGAAATACTTTGGGGGACGGAGGGAGTATTATTTACATTCTAGAGTATAAGATAGGGCGTATGGGCTGTTAGGGCTAGGGAGAGTGGGGGCAAGTGCGTTTGGTATTTATACACCTACCGCTCTTCCCTAGGTTTCATCTAAATGGAAATTCTGAGATAATAACCAACGTCAGGTGCCCTGGCCAAACTGCCTGCAAATACGAAGATGTTAAATCTGTTTCCACAACGGGTTCGGATTCAATTCAATTCGGAAACCATGACGAAGAAGATAGATGGATCTGCTTCCAAGCAGCTTTGGATTGCTGAAGCCAATCTTTTTGGTTTTAATATCGTTCCATGATTGCCTCGGTTCCAAAACTATTGTGGATCTACAATTCCAAGTACGGGTACATCTTTTAGATTCCTTGAGCACATCTTTTTTTCTTTTTTATTTTGTCACTACTTGTTTGTTCAATTTTTTTTGGTTGGGCTTTTCACAATCCAAATTAATTTGTTAATTTTTTTTGGATTTTTTTTATAGTTCATCCAATTTTAGATTTATTGGATTATAATTTTTATAATGATGTGTTTTAACATATTAAACTCATAAATAAAATAAAATAATATCAAACTTTTTTTCATTATTTGCAAAAATTAATTTAAATATGTTAAATTCAAATTCACATATTAGTGCCCTTTCCACCAGTGCCGGTGATGCCCCATTTCACCTAATGGGCTTTTTAATTCCTGCATTTGCACCTAGACATTTGCATTTCACATATTACTGGGCTGGCATTTGCATATAATATTACTGGGCTGGCTTTTTAATTACTGCATTTGCATTTCACATATTACTGGGCTGGCTTTTTAATTCCTGCATTTGCGTTCAGCCCAGACAACCCTTGAGGGCTTTCCAAGAAGTAAGCCGCACAGAGAAGAAAAACCAGGCTCGAAGGTATGCAATCAGGATCCCTCATCCGAAATTTTAAGTTTCAACCTCGAAAATGATATTTTACTTATTAGAGTGGTTACAGAACCCTCATCCCAAATTTTAAGTTTCAACCTTGAATTTGAGATTTTACTTATTACAGTTGTTACAGAATCCTCATCCCAAATTTTAAGTTTCACCCTTGAATATGAGATATTACTTATTTTAAGTTTCACCCTTGAATATGAGATTTTACTTATTAGATTTTTAGAGTTGTTACAGAACCCTCATCCCACCCAAATTCTTCACATTTAAGGAGAAACTTTACTTGCTTCAACCATGAATTCACCCTTGAATTAATAAGAGTTGCTACAGAGAGAAATTTTACATTTACATTCTTCACATTTTAGGAGAAATTTTACTTGCTTCACTCTTGATTAATTACATAATAGGGTTGCTACAGTACCCTCATTTAGGAGAAATTTTACTTGCTCCACTCTTGAATACATCATACAAGATGCATAGAAAACGAAGAGATAGTCAATGTGAAATCTTCATGTGCTCCATGTCTTTTAATTGTCTTCTTCTTATGACTCATATTTCTAAATGTCACTTAATAGGATCAAATGTCACTTAATAGGATCAAAATCTGAGGTGGGATTCTTTATTGTATCGTTCTCAGTGTACCCAAAACTCAAAACCCTTACAAAATTCTTGGATTTATGTTTAAGTAATGGAAATTGCTAAATGTATTTTTGTGTAAACTCACGCAAGTCACTCAATGAAGATATAAATCATTTCTTGATGTTAGATATTAGTTTATGCGTGTATGCAAGCAATGAAGACATAAATCATTTCTTGATGTTGATATTAATTTATTCGTGTATGTAAGGAATGACATGCTCGGTTAATATATTGGGTTTTGTGTTTCTTCGCAAGTGTCGTATTAATCTTAGTGTTCGATGTTTTGTCCAAATGAAATCTTGAATACTGTTTCTGCCTTGGTTTTTTTATCTTGAATTTATTTATTTCGATTTGTTTCAGATGCATCGTCGTCATTCTCCTCGTCGTCGTCATGCTCCTCGTCGTCGTGCTCCTCCTCCTCTTGCTCCCATGCCGCCGCCTCCTTCTCGTCATGTCATTGTGATTCCGGAATGTCATTGTGATTCCGGACGAGAACGATCCTTATTTCTATGTGAGTTTATTTCTAATACATTTTTTATAAAACTTTTAAATATTATGTTCACTTGTGTAATTATTTTTTATAGGATATTTATCATTCGGGTCTGGAGAGCTTTTTTTCTTGGAAGAATTGGAGCCTTGGAGTTGGCAATCAAGGAAATAACAGTACTATTTCGTTTTCACTCTAATTGATTTCGTTTATTATTTAAATTTTTTTTATAAATAATAATAGTTAATTATCAGTCCAATTGATTTCGTTTATTATTAAATTTTTTTATAAATAATAGTTAATCATCTATAGATATATGCTATGCTTTTGCCGTGGGTGAGCACATCTTTGGAAGAAGTGGCCATACTCTCTCGGAGCAGGGGGTTTTGAATTACTATGCACCCCTGACACTACAGGTACCACGATGCGGAGTAATACGCTTGGGTTTGCGAGCTACTATAAGGACTTTTACCTTTTTCTCACTCAGTGTGGAGTATACATTGATATTCAAATGCCATGGACAGGCACTAAAGTTGTTTTTGCTGCGCCAGTATTTCCTAATGTGGTAGGTTTACTAATGTGTGTTCTACTAATAATTTTAGATTTTTTGTATTTTTTAGTCTGAATTTATTTTTATTCATTCCTTTTTACAACTAAAATGAATTTATTTCTACCCTAATTTTATCCATTTTTTGTATTAATTTTAATATCATATCAACTAATTTGCTCATCTTAATTTGCAGAGAGGAAAAATATTCATCACTGAATATTTTTTTCATCCGATTGACAACAACGTGTTACGTTGGATTCGCCAGTATAATTCATTCCCAACTCACATGTACGTCTCGTTTGAGTTTGGTATATGGAGCGGAATTGTAAGTATTATGTTTATAATATTTTGTTATATTATATTATGATTATTATATTATATTATATTATATTATGATTACGATTTTTTTTCAAGGTCGGGGTCAAGGAATTTACCGCTACTCTCCGTGGGTTAGAAACTGGATAGATTTTATAGAAGCCAACCAGGTAGTAGGAACACATGTTGGCTTGTTCTCCCATGCCGTAGCAATAGTGGGTTGTGGGAAAGAGGGAGGAGAAAAATACTTTTGGTTGAAAAATTCTTGGGGCCATAGAGTTCATCATGATGGACTCTTCAAGATGCTAAGGTCAGATTTGAAATTCTTCTCTACAGTGAGAAATATCACTGTTTCTTAAAAGGCTGTTGGATTTGAAGTTCCATCTGTTATTGATCATTGTATTTTGTGAATGGTTTATTTTAAGTGGAAAGGGTAAAAAGTGACCACTTTTGGATAACTGTAATTTTAAGTGGCTACATTTGTTATACATAATTTTTTGTAGCCACTTTGAAATGAATTGGCCAAAATGCCCTTGTGGGGGACCCACTTTTCAGGTGGTTGCAGATGAGATTCTACACTTTTTTGACCCAAAGTACAGTAAAGGAAACAGATTATTCTTTATTTCTGAATAAAGTGTGGAAATACAATACCTAATACTCCCTCCGTCCCCCAAAGTATTTCACACTTTCCTTTTCCATCCGTCCCTCAAAGTATTTCACACTTCACTTTTACTAAAAATGGTAATGAATACACTATAATAATACTTACTTTTTACACATATCCCAACAAAATACTCACTTTTTCACCCATTCCAATAACTTTACACATCTTTTTCATTAAATTAACTAAAATATTTCTTCTCTTTCTTACTTTATACTTAAAAAGTCAAAATTTTCTTAAACTCCGCGCACACAAATACGTGAAATACATCGGGGGACGGAGGGAGTACTTAGTATTACTATGTAGGTATGTGCTCCCGCAGCTCCCCCATATCCATACAAAATAATGAGGATTAATATATAGTGGAAAGTGGAAAATGGGGGTGGTCGTCCAACACTTATTAAAATTTTTTGTACTAGAGGTTGAGCATTTGGGAGTAAATTTCTAGTAATTTTGGAGAGAATTAAGATATTGGGTAGCAGGTGTACAAGGTATGTTAAAACAAGTTTTATAGTTGTGATGCTCTAATTTTATAATTGTTGACATGACTCATGAGTGTATTCTAATTATTCAACGTTTTTATAATATAATAGAAAAAATTGTATGACTTGTAGAATAATTTTGTAACATTCAAAAGTTTTTCTCTCTTAAATCTTCACCACTCATGTTACATCTTGGTTTTTTTAATTAATCTTTTCAAATTTGTTAAACAATGGTGAGTAGGCCGAATAGATTCAATTGCTGGGTCAAGTAGAACAACATTGTGGGCCGAATAGAACACCCGTTGGCCGAAATGCTCAAAAAATGATCTTTTATTTTCTGAAACTTAGTATGCCGAATAGAAGAAGTTAGTGGGCCGAATAGAATAGCTTGGTGGGCTGAATAGAGAAATCGTTGGCCGAATAGCCCAAAAAAATTCTTTAAATTTTAGAAAGTTAGTAGGCCGAATAGAACAACGTTGGTAGGCCGAATAGAACAACTTTGTGGGCCGAATAAAACACCCGTTGGCCGAAATGCCCAAAAAATGATCTTTTATTTTCTGAAACTTAGTAGGCCGAATAGAAGAAGTTAGTGGGCCGAATAGAATAGCTTGGTGGGCCGAATAGAGAAACCGTTGGCCGAATAGAGAAATCGTTGGTAGGCCGAATAGAAAATCAATGTGGGCCGAATAGAGCAAGTTACTAGGCCGAATAGGAGACACTTTTGGGCCGAATAGAGGAATAATTGGCCGAATAGAAGAAAAAAATACTGACACATTTTAATGTGTGTCAAGGGTTTAGGGTTTTGTTGAAACAATGTAGGTTTGCATACATTAATTTGTTGACTGGATAGAATACAAATTTAGTACAAATTTTCTAAGATTTAATGATGCAACTAATTATCTAATCTTTTAATGTTGATGTCATTAAAGTTGTTTTTGAAAAAAATGTGCAGATGAGTTATAGAAAAGTTGGGATGCGTTGGGGTGGAGCATGAGAAGGATTGCAATACATAGGTGGAGTGGTGAACTGGTTGTTCTTGCCAGAGGCCAGTTTGTGTTATAGTAGCTTGCTAAAAGAAATTCATGACATAGTGCAAGCTGATTTGGGGCATTGGGATTATGTAGTTCATTCTCTAGTTGATTACAATGGCCGTTTGTTCAAATATAAGATAAAGAATGATGCACGTGTGGCAGAAGTGTTCAAGTGTGTTGATGATGTCGGAATGATGTACGTCACACTCCGTCCTATCAGGGGTGCAGGGAGTAGTATGATTTTAGGGATGGGTTATGATGACGGAGGTGCTGGTACGAGCAATGACCCACGTACGAGGGCAAATTCTTGTGGGAGGCATGATTTTGATTTGAATGTGGAGTGTTGTCCGGCCTCAGAGATGCAGTGTGCTGGTTTTAGAGAATATGTAGATGCAGAATCTGGTGCTGTCTCTGGTGAGGGTGCGGAGGACGTAGACGGTTGTAATGATGATGATGATGACCCCGGGAATAGAACGGTGGAAGAAGGGGATCGCATACAGCAGGATACTAATCAGTCTTCTAGCGAAAGCGATGATGGTGCTGAGGAGAGAAGACACCAATTGTATGAAGAAATATGTGATTACATACGTAAGAGAGGAGGGCCTAGCTTTCTTGAACCGATTAATCGTGAGTTGCGCCGTCCTGAAATGCAGTCAGAAGAGTTGCGTAGTGCACGGCCCAACACCCGTCCTTGGTTGATTCCAGGTATGGAAACTATGTTTAGTTATAATAGAAATAGAACTAAAGTATATTTGTAGATGAAACTAATGCACCTGCCACGTTCATAGGCATGCCGATTGAAGCAGAGAGAGTAGATCAACTGACTGACCTTGAGATTGATGCGTCTGGTGTTATTGAAAAGAACAGTGTATTTGAGACAAAAGAGAAGATCCAGACAGCAGTAGGCATGTATAACTTGCGGCACGGAGTGGAGACCTATGTTGAAAGATCTAGCACGACAAGGTACAACGTTGTATGTAATATGAAGAGTCAAACAAGCTGTCCATTTAAGTTGCACGCAAGAATGAGCTCTGGGTTGTGGAGAGTGGTTAAATTCGTCGAACATCTTGGTTGTTTAAATGATCCATACAAATCTGCTCCTACACAGGTGTCGTCCAAAGTAATCGGTCAATATTTTGTTGCTAGGCAGTTTGATAAGGTTCATGGCCTCCGACCCAGTGCGATGAGAGATGAGATCAGGACTGATTTTGGATTCAACATTAGCTACAATATAGCGTTAAAGGCGAAACACTACGCTGTTGGACACACGTATAGGGATCACGATAGCTCATACGAATTGCTCCCTGCTTATGTATCAGTTGGAATCCAAAAATCTCGGTACGTACACCCGAATATCTGTCGATGAAGATGATCGTTTAAAGTTTACATTTTATGCACTTGGAGCATCGAGGCGGGGGTTTTTAGAGTCTGGTCGTCCGGTCATTGTCATTGACGGCACTCATACGAAGGGTAGTCACAGAGGAACCGTGTTTGTCGCAGTCACGCATGATCTAAACCATCAGATATTTTCACTCGCCTTAGGCACTGGCGATGTTGAGAGCAACATGTCGTGGACGTGGTTTCTAGAGAGGTTACGCGAGGCCTACGGATGTCCACGAGACCTGTTGATAGTTTCTGACGGTCATGCCAGTATTGCACACGCTATTTTTACTGTGTATCCTGATGCCCATCACGGTCTATGTGGCTACAATTTAAAGCACAAATTGGCTGGCTTTGGAAAGAACATTTTATATACATTCCATCGTGCGATGGATGTATACCTACCGAGAGATTTTGATAAGTGAGTCAGCCAACATATTACACTTTTGTAATTTTTTATACAAGAACGAGCTGGTACAATGTCTTTTTTAACCTAATTTTACCACTCCTACATTGTTATTTGCAGGATAATGGACTTACTGAGATGTAGGACACGATCGCAGGAGTTAATAGAGTTGATTGGGTCGTGGGGATATGAGAGATGGTCAAGGGTGCATTGTCCTGTCAATATATACGAGTTTATGACCTCAAATGCAGCTGAGTCGTATAACAACGCCATCCTTTGGGCGCGGAAACTACCTATCTGCACAATGCTAGAGGTTTGTCGGACTATCACTGAGAGGTGATTTTACGAACGTCGAACAGCAGCTGAACAACGGAGTACCATCCTATGTCAGCGTCTCCATGACGAACTAGTGGAACTTTCTCAATCAACCCAAAAGCTAGAATTTTCCATGCTCATTGAAAATAAGTTTGCGATCAAGGATGCTAGTAATATATTCATTGTTGATCTGAACTACTACACCTGCACATGTCAGAAGTTCCAGAAAGAACTTGTTCCATGCATTCATGCGATGAAGGCAATCGAGTACGCAATCATTACCTTACTTGCATTGTTATCATTTTTATGTGTCTCTTACACTATACGTTGTACAGTGCTTGCGGTTTGCCAGCCAGCGGTTTTGTGTCTCCAGCTTATCATAACACGAGTGTCGTGAATATGTGACGTGGTCCAGTATTGCCTGTTCCCCACTACACTCAGTGGGACACACCCGAAGGAGTCCTGTCACAGAGGGTGAACCCCCCGCTGCCACACAGATAGGCCGGGCGACCACGAATGTCTCGTATAAGGTCAGAGATCGCACTCAGTGGGACACACCCGAAGGAGTCCTGTCACAGAGGGTGAAACCCCCGCTGCCACACAGACAGGCCGGGCGACCACGAATGTCTCGTATAAGGTCAGGGATCGAGTCGTCCAGGACACGTCACAAAGAGCATGTGTGCTCAAGATGTCGACAGTCAGGTCACAATCGTAAAAATTGTACTGGAGTGGCGTGCTCACAAGATAATCCACCTCCTCCTATCATAGATAATCCTAACCACCGTATACGTAGACAAAAAAATATGGGAAATGTGGTGAAATTGGGCATACACGTCTACGTTGTCCTTCTTAAACAAAATTAAAATTAACTAAGTTCATCCTGTTCTAGCACACTGAAAGATCATGAAGGCAACTTGTTTACGGAAGCGCAGGATGTGATCAGGGGTGTCCCAGTTAAAGTTCCTTACTAACAGTCCCTCTATGGTTCTCAGACAGGCTGGTCCGCAACTCGAACCATCCTCTTGCTTGAAACAATACTCTCTGGGAGCTGGTGATAGCGGGAATGTGTACGGGACCCCGGAGGAGTCAAGCTCGCGCATCAGAGCTGGGATGACACGTCTGTATGGTAGAGTCTCCAATATCCGGCGCTCCTTCATTTCGGGCTCGTCATCCCATCTATGCCGAAACGAGTCAAAACAAATTAATTTCATTGGCTTTGTAAGGACCGCACATGGGTAGTAGTGCCCTGAGGTGTGGACAATGAACAATAACTGCCAAAGAAAGTTAAAAGGAATGCATACATTAGATGTAAAAACACTAGAGTCATTCTAGGGGATATTATCATGTAATTGAACAAATGGTTAGGATATAATAGCACATCACAATCAATCCAGGATCTCGATCCCCTCCACACCGGCAATAAACCTCGGGCGTACTGACGGAGATCTATCAACAATTCATCAGTTATGTTGGCATATGTCGATCTATCATCCCTAAACTGACCCGTGTGATCATTCCATACTGCTTGTACTCGGACCTTACACGAGAATCATTTCATAATATTAGTCTCAAAAAATTAAATACCAAATTTGTCACAATCAATTGTAATGAATTAATTTACTTACAGAGAACTCCATGTCCATAATGCAGTAGGTGCCAACCTCCGGATGCACGTGTACACCTATGTCAGAGGGTCGCTCCGATAATAAGCGGAGGTATGCATCCAGGTGCTGAAAATCCATCGAATAAAATTAACAATTGATGACATAATAAAAATATTTACAACATTTTATATAAACACGAACTAAATATTTCTGACCTCATTGGAAAACCAAACACTGGGGTTCTCCATCTCAGTGAAAAAGGAAGTCCCTACTCTAAAACTAAGACCAACGTCGATCCTGCATTCAATAATTCATTAAAATCAATGCACATTGTCGCCTCCACCGGTCTAGTAGGGGAATGTCTAACCCCTGACCTCGCGCTGGTTGGCTCAGCTTCAGACATTCGGGTCTGCGCAAGATCTGATCGAAGGCGCCTAATCTCAACCGTAAGTGCCTGTCGAAAATAATGAGCTGTTTGATGCTCAGACACAACCTGACAAGCAAGGTGGTGTAAAAACTCATCCTGTTGATCCAGCCTACGAAAGACCCTTTCTTGGAAATCCTGATCATAACCCTGGTCGTGCTGATCAACTCGGTATGCGTCCCTAAACCCACTCCCATGAAAACCTGGGAATCATTCATCCTATCGTCAAGGTGCTGCTGCGCGTCTGCGTCGTAATGATGTTGTTCGTCATGATCTTTCATAAATCGAGCATTCCCAGCCAGCACTCGGATCATAGGAACCGGGCTCAACATACGTCTTCTCCCCTGAAGCATATCCGCTGTGGTCAGGACTGGGAGTACAGCGAGGTTGGTAGGAATGAGGATCCCGATTTGTCATCCAAGCCGCAACATCATCCGCCCGCTGGCCCCTCCACGCATAATCAACAGCCACGCCCGTATAGTACCGCTGATCCCATTACTGGTTTACGTGTGACATATGTGGTTTACGTGTGTTGTTCGTTATGGGACTCTGTTTTCGGGATAGACTCGGTTTACGTGTGACAGGTTTGGGCGTACGAGCGTCTACCTGCCGTTGCTGCACCGTATGGCCATGTCCCCCACGGTAGGTTGAATTTAAGGTCACTCTGCTTGCGATGGATTTTTCGCACATGGAAGAGGGTTGATAGGACTCTGTTGGATCAGGTATGACTTATTAATCCATTTTGTGAAGACAGATATGTTTTATATTGTTTCTTATGTAATTGTTTATTTTGAATCAGGCTCTTGTTGTGGTTGATTTTCCGATAATCCTTCCTGATGAGCGTAGACAAGGGTATTGGATTGGCATAGAGGATGATCCTTTGGAGGGGTTGATCATGGGGATGTACACCAAGTCATTCTCTAAAACCAGCACAAAGGCTGTCCGAGCATACGATCCTACCAGTAATCCATGGGATCAGCGGTACTATACGGGTGTGGCTGTTGATGATGCGTGGAGGGGCCAGCGGGCGGATGATGCTGCGGCTTGGATGACAAATCGGGATCCCCATTCCTACCAACCTCGCTGTACTCCCAGTCCTGACCACAGCGGATATGCTTCAGGGGAGACGACGTATGTTGAGCCCGGTTCCTATGATCCGAGTGCTGGCTGGCATGCTCGATTTATGAAAGATCATGACGAACAACATCATTACGACGCAGACGCGCATCAACACCTTGACGATAGGATGAATGATTCCCCAGGTTTTAATAGGAGTGGGTTTAGGGACGCATACCGAGTTGATCAGCACGACCAGGGATATGATCAGGATTTCCAAGAAAGGGTCTTTCGTAGGCTGGATCAACAGGATGAGTTTTTACACCACCTTGCTTGTCAGGTTGTGTCTGAGCATCAAACAGCTCATTATTTTCGACATGCACTTACGGTTGAGATTAGGCACCTTCGATCAGATCTTGCGCAGACCCGGATGTCTGAAGCTGAGCCAACCAGTGCGAGGTCAGGGGTTAGACATTCCCCTACTAGACCGGTGGAGGCGCTCAGTCCGATGGCCCCACACCCAGGGGTGATGAAGAGGGTATCATGCGGTCTAAGAGGCAACGAAATCCAGCTGCAGCGTTACAGTCTCCATTTACCACGACAGATCGAGAGCGGCGATGGGAACTGTACCGCATATTTATTTCAAGCAGAGAACTGTAAGTGCTACGCCAGTAGTGTAGACGTTATCATATATTACTTTAAACAATGTGCATTGATTTTAATGAATTATTGAATGCAGGATCGACGTTGGTCTTAGTTTTAGAGTAGGGACTTCCTTTTTCACTGAGATGGAGAACCCCAATGTTTGGTTTTCCAATGAGGTCAGAAATATTTAGTTCGTGTTTATATAAAATGTTGTAAATATTTTTATTATGTCATTAATTGTTAATTTTATTCGATGGATTTTCAGCACCTGGATGCATACCTCCGCTTATTATCGGAGCGACCCTCTGACATAGGTGTACACGTGCATCCGGAGGTTGGCACCTACTGCATTATGGACATGGAGTTCTCTGTAAGTAAATTAATTCATTACAATTGACTGTGACAAATTTGGTATTTAATTTTTTGAGACTAATATTATGAAATGATTCTCGTGTAAGGTCCGAGTACAAGCAGTATGGAATGAGCACAAGGGTCAGTTTAGGGATGATAGATCGACATATGCCAACATAACTGATGAATTGTTGATAGATCTCCGTCAGTACGCCCGAGGTTTATTGCCGGTGTGGAGGGGGTCGAGATCCTGGATTGATTGTGATGTGGTATTATATCCTAACCCTTGGTTCAATTAGATGATAATATCCCCTAGAATGACTCTAGTGTTTTTACATCTAAGGTATGCATTCCTTTTAACTTTCTTTGTCAGTTATTGTTCATTGTCCACACCTCAGGGCACTACTACCCATGTGCGGTCCTTACAAAGCCAATTAAATTAATTTGTTTTGACTCGTTTCGGCATAGATGGGATGACGAGCCCGAAATGAAGGAGCGCCGGATATTGGAGACTCTACCATACAGACGTGTCATCCCAGCTCTGATGCGCGAGCTTGACTCCTCCGGGGTCCCGCACACATTCCCGCTGTCACCAGCTCCCAGAGAGTATTGTTTCAAGCAAGAGGATGGTTCGAGTTGCGGACCAGCCTGTCTGAGAACCATAGAGGGACTGTTAGTAAGGAACTTTAACTGGGACACCCCTGATCACATCCTGCGCTTCCGTAAACAAGTTGCCTTCATGATCTTTCAGTGTGCTAGAACAGGATGAACTTAGTTAATTTTAATTTTGTTTAAGAAGGACAACGTAGACGTGTATGCCCAATTTCACCACATTTCCCATATTTTTTTGTCTACGTATACGGTGGTTAGGATTATCTATGATAGGAGGAGGTGGATTATCTTGTGAGCACGCCACTCCAGTACAATTTTTACGATTGTGACCTGACTGTCGACATCTTGAGCACACATGTTCTTTGTGACGTGTCCTGGACGACTCGATCCCTGACCTTATACGAGACATTCGTGGTTGCCCGGCCTGTCTGTGTGGCAGCGGGGGTTCACCCTCTGTGACAGGACTTCTTCGGGTGTGTCCCACTGAGTGTAGTGGGGAACAGGCAATACTGGACCACGCCACATTTTCACGACACTCGTGTTATGATAAGCTGGAGACACAAAACCGCTGGCTGGCAAACCGCAAGCACTGTACAACGTATAGTGTAAGAGACACATAAAAATGATAACAATGCAAGTAAGTAAGGTAATGACTGCGTACTCGATTGCCTTCATCGCATGAATGCATGGAACAAGTTCTTTCTGGAACTTCTGACATGTGCAGGTGTAGTAGTTCAGATCAACAGTGAATATATTACTAGCATCCTTGATCGCAAACTTATTTTCAATGAGCATGGAAAATTCTAGCTTTTGGGCTGATTGAGAAAGTTCCACTAGTTCGTCATGGAGACGCTGACATAGGATGGTACTCCGTTGTTCAGCTGATGTTCGACGTTCGTAAAACCACCTCTCAGTGGTAGTCCGACAAACCTCTAGCATTGTGCAGATAGGTAGCTTCCGCTCCCAAAGGATGGCATTGTTATACGACTCAGCTGCATTTGAGGTCATAAACTCGTATCTATTGACAGGACAATGCACCCTTGACCATCTCTCATATCCCCACGACCCAATCAACTCCATTAACTCCTGCGATCGTGTCCCACATCTCAGTAAGTCCATCATCCTGCAAATAACAATGTAGGAGTGGTAAAATTAGGTTAAAAAAGACATTGTACCATCTCGTTCTTGTATAAAAAATTACAAAAGTGTAATATGTTGGCTGACTCACTTATCAAAATCTCTCGGTAGGTATACATCCATCGCACGATGGAATGTATATAATACGTTCTTTCCAAAGCCAGCCAATCTGTGCTTTAAATGGTAGCCACATAGACCGTGATGGGCATCAGGATACACAGTAGAAATAGCGTGTGCAATACTGGCATGACCGTCAAAAACTATCAACAGGTCTCGTGGACATCCGTAGGCCTCGCGTAACCTCTCTAGAAACCACGTCCACAACATGTTGCTCTCAACATCGCCAGTGCCTAAGGCGAGTGAAAATATCTGATGGTTTGGATCATGCGTGACTGCGACAAACACGGTTCCTCTGTGACTACCCTTCGTATGAGTGCCGTCAATGACAATGACCGGACGACCAGACTCTAAAAACCCCCGCCTCGATGCTCCAAGTGCATAAAATGTAAACTTTAAACGATCATCTTCATCGACAGATATTCGGGTGTACGTACCGAGATTTGTGGATTCCAACTGATACATGTAAGCAGGGAGCAATTCGTATGAGCTATCGTGATCCCTATACGTGTGTCCAACAGCGTAGTGTTTCGCCTTTAACGCTATATTGTAGCTAATGTTGAATCCAAAATCAGTCCTGATCTCATCTCTCATCGCACTGGGTCGGAGGCCATGAACCTTATCAAACTGCCTAGCAACAAAATATTGACCGATTACTTTGGACGACACCTGTGTAGGAGCAGATCTGTATGGATCATTTAAACAACCAAGATGTTCGACGAATTTAACCACTCTCCACAACCCAGAGCTCATTCTTGCGTGCAACTTAAATGGACAGCCTGTTTGACCCTTCATGTTACATACAACGTTGTACCTTGTCGTGCTAGATCTTTCAACATAGGTCTCCACTTCGTGCCGCAAGTTATACATGTCTACTGCTGTCTGGATCTTCTCTTTTGTCTCAAATACACTGTTCTTTTCAATAACACCAGACGCATCAATCTCAAAGCCAGTCAGCTGATCTACTCTCTCTGCTTCAATCGGCATGCCTATGAACGTGGCAGGTGCATTAGTTTAATCTACAAATATACTTTAGTTCTATTTCTATTATAACTAAACATAGTTTCCATACCTGGAACCAACCAAGGACGGGTGTTGGGCCGTGCACTACGCAACTCTTCTGACTGCATTTAAGGACGGCGCAACTCACGATTAATCGGTTCAAGAAAGCTAGGCCCTCCTCTCTTACGTATGTAATCACATATTTCTTCATACAATTGGTGTCTTCTCTCCTCAGCACCATCATCGCTTTCGCTAGAAGACTGATTAGTATCTTGCTGTATGCGATCCCTTTCTTCCACCGTTCTATTCCCGGGGTCATCATCATCATCATTACAACCGTCTACGTCCTCCGCACCCTCACCAGAGACAGCACCAGATTCTGCATCTACATATTCTCTAAAACCAGCACACTGCATCTCTGAGGCCGGACAACACTCCACATTCAAATCAAAATCATGCCTCCCACAAGAATTTGCCCTCGTACGTGGGTCATTGCTCGTACCAGCACCTCCGTCATCATAACCCATCCCTAAAACCATACTACTCCCTGCACCCGTGATAGGACGGAGTGTGACGTACATCATTCCGACATCATCAACACACTTGAACACTTCTGCCACACGTGCATCATTCTTTATCTTATATTTGAACAAACGGCCATTGTAATCAACTAGAGAATGAACTACATAACCCCAATGCCCCAAATCAGCTTGCACTATGTCATGAATTTCTTTTAGCAAGCTACTATAACACAAACTGGCCTCTGGCAAGAACAACCAGTTCACCACTCCACCTATGTATTGCAATCCTTCCCATGCTCCACCCCAACGCATCCCAGCTTTTCTATAACTCATCTGCACATTTTTTCAAAAACAACTTTAATGACATCAACATTAAAAGATTAGATAATTAGTTGCATCATTAAATCTTAGAAAATTTGTACTAAATTTGTATTCTATCCAGTCAACAAATTAATGGATGCAAACCTACACTGTTTCAACAAAACCCTAAACCCTTGACACACCTTAAAATGTGTCAGTATATTTTTCTTATATTCGGCCAATTATTCCTCTATTCGGCCCAAAAGTGTCTCCTATTGGGCCTAGTAACTTGCTCTATTCGGCCCACATTGATTTTCTATTCGGCCTACCAACGGTTTCTCTATTCGGCCCACCAAGCTATTCTATTCGGCCCACTAACTTCTTCTATTCGGCCTACTAAGTTTCAGAAAATAAAAGATCATTTTTTGAGCATTTCGGCCAACGTGTGTTTTATTCGACCCACAAAGTTGTTCTATTCGGCCTACCAACGTTGTTCTATTCGGCCTAGTAACTTTCTGAAATTTAAAGAATTTTTTTGGACTATTCGGCCAACGGTTTTTCTATTCGGCCCACCAAGCTATTCTATTCGTCCCACTAACTTCTTCTATTCGGCCTACTAAGTTTCAGAAAATAAAAGATCATTTTTTGGGCATTTCGGCCAACGGGTATTCTATTCGGCCCACAAAGTTGTTCTACTCGGCCCAGCAACTGAATCTATTCGGCCTACTCACCATTGTTTAACAAATTTGAAAAGATTAATTAAAAAAACCAAGATGTAACATGAGTGGTGAAGATTTAAGAGAGAAAAACTTTTGAATGTTACAAAATTATTCTACAAGTCATACAATTTTTCTATTCTATTATAAAAACGTTGAATAATTAGAATACACTCATGAGTCATGTCAACAATTATAAAATTAGAGCATCACAACTATAAAACTTGTTTTAACATACCTTGTACATCTGCTACCCAATATCTTAATTCTCTCCAAAATTACTGAAAATTTGCTCCCAAATGCTCAACCTCTAGTACAAAAATTTTTAATAAGTGTTGGATGACCACCCCCATTTTCCACTTTCCACTATATATTATCCTCATTATTTTGTATGGATATGAGGGAGCTGCGGGAGCACATACCTACATAGTAGTACTAGGTATTAGGTATTGTACTTCCACACTTTATTCAGAAATAAAGAAGAATCCGATTCCTTTACTGTACTTTGGGTCAAAAAAGTGTGGAATCTCATCTGCAACCAGCTGAAAAGTGGGTCCCCACAAGGGCATTTTGGCCAATTCATTTCAAAGTGGCTAGAAAAAATTATGTATAACAAATGTGGCCATTTAAAATTACAGATATCCAAAAGTGGCCACTTTTTACCCTTTCCACTTGTTTTAATTTGCTGTCTATTTAAAAGGCTGTTGGATTTGAAGTTCCATCACATCAACAGATGTTATTGATCATTGTATTTTGTGAATAGTTTGTTTTAATTTGCTGGGACCTTATTACTGCTTTTGTGATATAAAATTGTAAAATATGTTTTGTTTTGATTGATCAGTAGTGTTTATTAGGAAAAAAATGTGAGATTTTGTAGAGAAGTTCTTCTTTGATTGATTAGTTGTATTAATAAAAAGTATATTTGAATATATTGAATTCTAGTAGGGCTGTTTTATTGAATATATGTTGAGAAAAATAAGGGATTTAGTTTTCACATGCAGAAATTTACTTTGAAAACATAAATAAAAACATAAGATTTAATGATTACAAATTACTTGAATTGGTTCAAATTTTATACGTGCACCATGCTTCCACACTAGCTTTAATCATCTGTCATCAAGTACAGCATTGATATTGTAACAAAGTTCCTTGGAGGGTGAGGTGGACATACAATAAAAAAGAATGTAGACGAATAGAGAGAGAGAGATAGTGAACTATGATGCCCGCAAGGCTACTCTTCATCGCCTGAATCCAAGTCCAACAAGCTAGTGCAGGCTTTGATGGCCACCGTGAAAATGGAGCTCAAGTAAAAGGAAGAAAAATCCACTGCAGAAATCAAGCGATTACAGAAGGAGATATCTACTTTAAACGAGAATCTGAATAAGCTTAAATCGGAATCAGCTGATAAATCCAAGAAAGTCGAAACTGCAGAAGCTCATGTTACTGCTCTCCAGAAACAAGCTGCAGATCTACTTCTAGAGTATGACAGATTGTTGGAAGACAATCAAAATCTTCAGAATCAAGCTCTTGGATTTCAGAATTGAGCATTCATTGGTCGGATAAGTCCCCGTCTGGTAAACTGCAGGCACACCGATGATTTGTTCTTGTAACTTTCTGAACATTTTGCAGATTTCAGTTACTGAATGCTGTTTAAATATCTTTTTGATGATATATTGTAACATCCCATAATTTCACCATTATATTCTATTGTGGCCCGATTCGTAAAAGCCCATAAACGAGTCTATTATTCCAGCCCAGCCCAGCCCATTCTTGTCAATCAGCCGTGAGTTTATAGAATAAGAAGCAGAAAACATATGTCTTACTCCCCAAGAAAACAATCGTTATCCTTAAGGAAATGATCTTTCCTTCATATCAATTCCCCTATCTAAGGAAGTTTGTTAAATCCTGCAACAAGATATATCTTTTAAAATTTGCACAGCCGCAATAAATAAATATATTGGCAGCCTTGTTCTTCATATTCTCACAAAAAAAACATTCTATTTCACGGCTGCGAATCAAGAGCGAGAAGGTAAGGGTTCACTCTTCCTTTTCGCTTTCTCTTCTTTCTTTCCTTTTCTTTTCTTTTCAGTTTTCTTTCTACTTCTAACAATAAACCAGAACCCTAATGTTTTCAATCCACAATCCTTGCATGTAAATTCTGCAGACTAGTTTATGATGGTAGTATTGTGTTGGTAATGATCAGTTATATACGTGTAGGTTTCGAAGGTGACTCGGAGCGTGACGTTTAGTATACACGTTTAAACTTCACAAGTGTTTAAGGTGGGGATTCTCTCATCCTATATGTGTTACATTATTTCGTATGTGATAGTTGAAATTACTTGGAATATGTGAATGGAATGTATTACACGGGTAAGGGCTGTAATGGTGCCTTACTATTACATGGGTATGGGCTGTGAATAAGTGCCATACTATAGCATGGGTAAGGGTCGTGAAGGGGTGCCTTACCAACGAATCGATATCGTATTACATGAATAATGGGCCGAAAGGTGCCTTATTTGACACGACAGGATTATTGACATGAAAGGATTGTATTGTAAGTGAAATTGATTATTGCACATGGATTAATTGATATGTATAAGTATGATAAAATCTTCACTGAGCTTGTGGTTGCTCACCCCAATCTATCTCCCCCTTTCAGGTTAGCGTGGCGGTAGTGTACGAGTGGGGGCGCGTTGGCAAGAGGAGACTTAAGAAATGTTTTAATAAAAATTCAGTTATATGTTGCATGTTTTCAAAATCTCTACTTAAAGAATGTGATTTAAAATCGTGGTATTGTGTTGCAGTATGAGTTAATTGTTGGGATTTTATCTACTTTATATGTTTAAGATGTGATACACGATATATGTTGCGGGATCTATTTAAGAATAAATTATTCAGTGGGTTCTGTTTCTTTTCATTTGTGTTTTGATGTATGTTTGCAGGGTATGAATTTTCAAAAAATAAACTTATTGTCCTTCTCTTTAAAAGTTCGACATAAATTCTTTCAATATTCTTTAAGGACTAAGTTTCAGAAACTTATAGGACCTAGTCCTAATTTAACTTCTTTTACTTTGCATTATTTGTTTAAGTTTTGATGAAACTTATAGGACTTGCTCATATTGTAATTTCTTCTTGTTTATAGAAAAAAAAAAGGTTGGTCATACCCTATTTAATGCATACTTGAGAAAAAAAATTATGTAAAATCTATTTACTCCCTCCGTCCCAACTCCAACTTCACACTTTCCGTTTTGGTCCGTCCCAAATTTAACTTCACACTTCCATAAAAGGAAAAAGCAACAAACTAATATCCCTCTAACATACTTTAATTTCAAATTTGCCATCACCTTTTTAACACACATAACATACTTTATCATTTATTTATTACCCAAAAATACCATACTACCCTCAAAAGTAAGCCAAAAAGTGACTTTTCTTAAACTCCATATTTACAGTAAATGTGAACTTGAATTTGGGACGGAGGGAGTATTAAATTTTGGGGTGTGACAGAATGGTATCAGAGCAGGTATACGGTTCTGTATACTTGCTAAAAAAAATTCCGCATATATGTGATTTACGTGGCTTGCATGATATTATTTTGCTATTGAAAAAAAAAATTTAATAAAAGTCTCTCGCTACGCATCCACCGAGTACGACGCCCGCTTCATCAAGGTATGAAAGTATTTATGATTTCAAGTTTAGTTTTAAAAAAAAATTCAGAATTTACATGCTCATGTTAATGCGAGATTTGAGTATTGTATGCTAGCTATTGAACTTAAATTTGTTTATATGCTCTTGTATGCTATAGAAGAATAACTTGTATATACCTCTATAGTGCTAGTTCATGATATGATATTTTAAGAAGATAGTATGATTAATTAGCTTTATGGACGACATTTGCAACAAGCTAAAGTTATTTATGGTGGAAATTGAAGGATGCCTCCAAGAAGAGACGTTCACCCTCAAAACGTTCCAAATGTTCAGAATGTCCAACATCCTCAGAACGCACCAAATGCTCCAAACGCTGATGCTGATGCTCATACAAAGATAGTACATGAGTTTCGCCAAAACCATCCACCCTTCTTCAAGGGGAGTGAAGGGCCCGAGTACGTGGAGGAGTGGCTACGAGCACTTGAGAGAATTTTTCGTCTCTTAAGGTGCAATGATGAGCAGCGTGTGATCTGCGCGTCCTATCAATTTATCGAAGATGCCGACCACTGGTGGGACGGATACTGGGAGATGAGACCTAATGAGAACAGGGAAGCTATTACTTGGGCAGAGTTTAAGGATATAGTAATGGCAAACTACTATCCTCAGGTTTACCGCAATAATATGGAGCATGAATTTTACAATCTCCAGCAAGGGAATATGACCGTAATTGAGTATGAGCGGCGGTTCAATCAGCTGCGCCGATCAGCTCCACAGCTGGTCAACACTGAGGAGAAACGAGCTAAGAAGTTCCTGGATGGACTGCACCAGGACATACAAGAATCAATGTCTTCACTACCTGATATGAGCTATGCCGACACGTTTATGAGGGCCCAGAAAGTTGAAGCTTGCTTACTGAAAGGGCGAGCAAATGGAGAGCCTTGGCAAAAGAGGAAGGGAAAACTTTGACCAAGGCGATAGCAATGGCAATGAAGAACAAGACAAGGTTGAAGGAGACCCAAATTCAGATACTCAACAAGCTCCAAGACCCTCATGTGCTAAGTGTGGAAGAAACCATGGAGGCGAATGCTTGTATGGACAAGGAGTATGCTATAAATGCCGTGAGCCGGGGCATAAAGCTCAACAATGCCCAAAGCGAGATGCCTGTGATTTTGGAGGAAGAGATGGGCGACAAGCAAAGTATCCACGCTCTAGCGGAAGTGGTAAGTTGTTTTGAATTTCGAGGACGAAATTTTTATTAGAAGGGTAGGATGTAACATCCCATAATTTCACCATTATATTCTATTGTGGCCCGATTCGTAAAAGCCCATAAACGAGTCTATTATTCCAGCCCAACCCATTCTTGTCAATCAGCCATGAGTTTATAGAATAAGAAGCAGAAAACATATGTCTTACTCCCCAAGAAAACAATCGTTATCCTTAAGGAAAGGATCTTTCCTTCATATCAATTCCCCTATCTAAGAAAGTTTGTTAAATCCTGCAACAAGATATATCTTTTAAAATTTGCACAGCCGCAATAAATAAATATATTGGCAGTCTTGTTCTTCATATTCTCACAAAAAAAAAACATTATATTTCACGGCTGCGAATCAAGAGCGAGAAGGTAAGGGTTCACTCTTCCTTTTCGCTTTCTCTTCTTTCTTTCCTTTTCTTTTCTTTTCCGTTTTCTTTCTAATTCTAACAATAAACCAGAACCCTAATATTTTCAATCCACAATCCTTGCGTGTAAATTCTGCAGACTAGTTTACGATGGTAGTATTGTGTTGGCGCTGAACAGGCATTGTTCAACAATGGTTTGAGCTGCGGCGTGCTTCGAGATAAAGTACGTGAACGATTGCTCGCAGCCCCTCCATCTTCATCGCTCTCTGGTGATTTGTTCAGTCCAATGTTGAAGAGAGATGATTCGAAGTGGTGAGGAATTGGAATTTCGTAACACTGATGTATTCGTATTCGTAGACGAGCATGTTCTCCTCTCCTTGGACGCATCATCCAAGTAGCCTTCACCGCTGGATATGTTGATATGGCGGTGAATGGAAAGCTAAAGGGTGATGAGATGATAAATAGGCTGTTCATTTTCAGCAACATGGAATTTGACAAGGCGTCGGCAGCGCAATGGGAGACGGACTACGAGGCTATTGTGAGGAAGTTCAAAAAGAAAGGGTACAGTACTTGTGTCCTGGAGAATGTGCTCTGGAATCGAGGGCCACCTGTGGCGGGGAACCAGCCAGGGGTTGTGCTAGTCAGTGGATTTTCGAAGAAAATGTTGACAATTTTCCTGGACAAAGGTGGAGTTATTGATACGAAGGCTAACATTTCTGAGATATGGATCCGGAGGCTGCTATGAAAGCTGCCATTTCTGGGGAGGAGTATCAAAAACTGGTTGTTGTTGATTGATTTTTTCATTTTATCAGAATCCCCAATCAGTTTGAAAATAGCGTCTAACCATGTCATTCTACTATATTTTTTGAGATGCACATTTGATCTTTAAATCATTATTTTTATTCAGGTTTGGGATCTATAAATTTGAAATATAAGCAAAGTATGCACCATGAATGCTGAATGTGTAATTTACATGTCTATTATACCTCCCAAATTAATTTTGGCTCATGGCAAGAATCAGTTAATGAAATAGAAAATGAAATATACCATTGAAATAAGTGCTTGACACTGCAAGTTTACTAAAAATAAAGTCATGTACAAGGTTACTCTTTTTTATAAATTGAGTTACTCTTTTTGATAAATTAGGTTACTCATTTGATTTGACATTATGAAAATTCTGAAATTAAAGTTACTCTTTTTTTATAAATTGGGTTACTCTTTTTGATAAATTAGGTTACTCCTTTGATTTGACATTATGAAAATAAAAAATAAAGTTATGAACTGTGATTAAATTGTACACAATTTTAAGTTGATAGGCACTCTATAAAATTAATTAAATTACTCTTTGAAACTAATGGAATCATTTTTTGAAATTAAAATATAGATAATTATGTAAAAATAATTAGATCACTCTTTCAAATTAATTGGATTACTCTTTCTAATTAATTGGGTTACTCTTTATAATAATTTGGATTACTCTTTCATTTGAGATCCTGATTTGTTTATGTATATATTGTTTTGTTTGGTCAACATTTTCTAGATCACTTTTTTCTATTAATTGGTTTACTTCTTATAATAATTTGGTCACTGTATAAAAATAATTAGGTTACATTTTTTTGAAATTAATTAGATTACTCCTTATAATGAATTTAGTTACACTAGAGAAAAAATGTTAGATACTCTATACAAATATTTAGGTTATTCTTTAGAATTACTTAGGTTACTCTATAGAAAAAAATTTAAATCACTTTATAAAAATACTTAGGTTATTCTTTAGAATTATTTAAATTACTCTTTATTATTAATTAGGTTACTCTATTGAAAAAATTATACTCACTTTTTGCAATTTTATAATTAGTTGGATATAAAATTACCTTTTCGGTGTAGCAAAACTCAGCAAGTTTCAACCTAATTGGACATAAAATCGCCTTATTCTTTGCTGCAGCAAAACATAGCAAGTTTCAAGCTCTTGAGGTGAGGGAGTACTATTCATCTTATGATTACAAAAGTGATAATTTTGTTAACGATGAACACGAGTAACAAATTAATTTCAAAGAGTAATGGATATGAAAAGTTGACAACATCATGGACCTCCCAAAAGGTCACAACACAGGTCTGAATAATGGATATGAAAAGTTTCATGTTGCATTACTTCATAGATCACCAGAAAAGAAGCTAAGAATTTGATGTACAAAATGACAATCTACTAAATCTTTACAAATAGTTATTTCCTCTGTAGTTATTGATGTACAAATGTGGGACTGCTCTAAAGAATGTTATACCAAATTAGTCAATGAAGATGAGAAGTTACTGTGGCCGCGTAAACGCCCGTTTTTTTGGCTTTCGAGTAGTAGTAAGCGCGAGCCACGGTGTGACTATCAAGATAGATTTTCTTTGTGACTTCCCATCCCTTTTTGTTGACACTATTTGGATCCATCAATGTACCTTAAGCCAAACTTTTTAGCTGGTTCTTCATAGTATGTCTCAGCTGCCAATCTGTACCCAAGGGTATGATTTGCATGAAGAGGAAATGATATACTCCAATTTATTCAATCTGCCCAATCTGTTGAGAAGAGGTAGAAGATCTTCATGCTTTGCCAAAATATATACTCCAATTTATTCAAAAGTGATCATGTTAAAAATAAAATTGTGCCACAGATGCGAGTTTCAAAGGATAGTGGTTGTGCAGATGGTGAAAGAATGATGAAAATTGTTTAGGAGCAATTATCATTCAGCAATAACTAACAAAAATTAATATTAATATTGAATTAATTCAAGATCTCAAGAATATTGGTAATGAGAGATTTGAAGATTAATTATTGAAGACCGCTGCCTCTATCGCTCCCCCACCACTTCTCCTTCCAGCGGTCCGCCCACCCATGGAGCCCTCCTCTTCACCCAGCAGTTGTCCAGAGACTTCCCCAACCTATCCATTCTATCTACACAAGTTACCTCTAATTAAATTCTGATTAATTCACACATGGCCGCCACAACATACCATAAGAAAAACGAGACGGCAGCTGCAGCTCAGCGATTGCGCAAGGTGGACGTTGGCGCCGGATGAAAGAGAGTATCAATTAGAACAAATATGATTACAGCCATGGAGGGCTGAATTGCGTGTAGTCTCCTGCGGATTGGAAGCTAAGCATCATTAGAAAGAAATTGGAGATGGAAGTTTGAGAAATTTGGGGTTGCTGCTTCGGTTGAAAGGAGAGAATTTGTTCAGGTTTGAGCTATTTTGAAGAGAGGAAGAAATCCGGTAGCAACCCGACAATCATTAAAGGAAGGTGATTGGGATCCAGTTCTACCAATTTTTGGTAGGATCGGTCCTATGGTAGTCTCTCACATTAATTTTTATTATTATTAAGAATAAGGGTAATTTGAATATTTTCAACATGTCTATTTTTGTAAAATTATAAGTGGGGTGTGTATACAATAATAAGGGGTGTGGAAATAGTTCAACCCTTTTTTATATATATAATTGATATTTATTTTAGGCAACCAGTAAAATTAGAGATTTATTACTAAGAAATACATATTTTGATTATAATTGTACTTAAATACAATGAAAAAAATGTAATACTAACAATTATATAAATATACAGCAAAGAGAAAAATTGCGCCTATGTGGTTGCACATTTTTTTAGAAAAACAGGGAGAATAATAAATAGTTTTCAATTGTATTATGTAATAATAAAGTAACATTTTAAAAAAATACAAGTCAAGATTTTTTCAAATAATTAGAATATATGTAGATAGATATTAACTTTCTACATGATTTAGTTATACGTCATATTATCAAAAGTCAAATGTTATAATTTATTGCAAATTATTTCAATTGATGAAAGGAATTGTTTAGTTATAAGAAGAAGAAAAAATCTCCTTAATTAATGTTGTTACATTATATAACACAGATTATTTAATTATAAAAATAAGAATAATATTTAAATGATCCGCGTTGTACGCGGGTTTCATACTAGTATATATATATATATATATATATATATATATATATATATATATATATATCTTCCAAAAACTATATTAAAGACATAGTATATACAAAAAGTATAAGAAAATATAAAGTAATAATGGGGCCAGCTATTTGCACCCCTAAATTACTGAACGTACCCCAAAATATTTAAATTGACATAATTATCCTTATAAAATTTATATATGTTCGATTGCAACAACCGAACAGTTATCCATTTTATCTGTTCGGTTGCAGCAACCGAACAGAATAAAAAAACTCATATATCTTATCTATTCAGTTGCAGCAACCGAACAGAACAAAGAATTCAATTATCTTATGTGTTCGGTTGCAGCAACATAACAGAAAAGTTTTATAGATATCATCATCTTTGTTTAAAGATAGATGATATCTATAAAACTTATCTGTTATCTTATCTGTTGGGTAATTAAAAAAAATAACAAATTTTGTTTTGTTCGATTGCTGCAACTGAACAGATAACATGAATGAATTCTTTGTTGTGATCGGTTGCTGCAACCGAACAAATAATAGATGAATTCTTTATTCTGTTCGATTGTTGCAACCGAACAGTTTGCTAGATGACTATTCGGTTACAACAACCGAACAGATATAAATTTTATAAGGATAATTATATCAATTTAAATATTTTTAGAGTACGTTCAGTAATTTTGGGGTGCAGATAGCCGCTCCCATTAATAATACTAATTGTTTATGGATTATCAATTATCTCCTCTCATTCAATAATATAATATAGTTTAAGCTTTTAAAAAATATAAATATATAATATAGTTGAAAAAAAAACTAATATAATCATAAAATATAAACGGATAACTACAAACATTTGTGTAAATGAGTTTACACACATTAATATGTAAACTCTATTATTTTTTAGTACATAAAAAATTACTTTTTAGGATATAAATTGTTACTTTTCTAAATTAAAAAAATACTCTTCAAATTTTTGTAAATCCTGATTTTCGATTACTTTTTAGTTCATGAAAAATTAGTTTTTTCGATAACTTTTTAGTTCATGAAAAATTAATTTTTAAAGACATAATTATTACTTTTCTATATAAAAATTATTATTCTTTAAGAAGTAATTTTTTATATATTAAAAAGTATTTTTAAAAAATAGGATTTATATCTAAATTCAATTTACATGAAACTCCCTAAAAATTGAGGATTAGATTTAAAAGGGAACTTGGAAACTCGAGGAAATTGAGAAAATAAACGATATTGAAAGAGATCGGTGTGAGTGAATGAATCTAAATTCAGGGTATTGCTGTACATGACGTGTGGCGATCGATTCAGGCCCCACAACAACCGTGTCGTGCATGAGTCGATGAGGCCATCGATTTAGGCCGTGCATGAGTCAGAGTCACGCGATCAAATTTTTAATTATATTTTCAAATCAATATTTTCTCTTCTTTTTTATTTCATCTTAATTTCTCATTTTTACCATCTTCATACAATTACAATTTAACCTTTTTTTTCTTATTCAAATTTATAATTATATTCTTAATTTTTTCATTTTGTACGTGTGTGTTTTACTCTTTCAATTTTTTTCGTTTCAGTTAAAAAATTATTTATGCTACTATTCTTTTTATCTCCTTAAATTTTAAATACAATAACTACAAAATGAGATTTTACATAAATAAAAAAATTATAGTCATTCTCCTTCAGAAATCAACTATTTACACTCTCGAAATCATTACCCATTTACTAAATATACCCCAATGTATTTTAATATTTCCTCCATCCGCCCGAAAGAGGGCATTTTACTTTTGTTCACCTTGATTAAGGAGTATTATTATTTAATGTGTCGTGGGTAGTTGTATTAGTGGGAGTATGGGCTCCATATATTAATTGTATTAGTGGGTGTGTGTGGGTCCCATGTGTGTAAAAAAGGAAATGACCCTCTTTAGGACGGACAACCAAAATGAAAAAAATACCCTCTTTCGAGGGGACAGAGGGAGTAAAACATATGCATATATTACTGAACATATACTCCAATAAAGACAAATTTGACATTTTAATTATAAATTCAATTTTTAATTATGCCCGCATCATAGACAACGATGAAAAAGACGCCACAACGATCATCGATGAAGCTCTACACTTCTTCTAATCTGTCTATACACTCATACATCTAATCAATATAATTATTATTTTTAAAAAAAATAATAGTTTAAACTTTGAAGACAAGAGTATGAAAGAAGTTGAAATGCTGCTAGATAAGTTATTGTCGTGCAATACAAGGGTAACCATGCTGCTTGAATTGCCTACGTCTAATCTTGCAATTGTAGGCATATAAAAAAACAACGAGGAAGATAAATTTCTAACGGAAGCTGGAAGGAATCCAGCTAAAGGAAGAATCCAATTTGTCAAAAAGTAATGGATCTCAACTCTAAGGAGGGTGATGGTTCGATCCTTAATACAAAGCCAGAAAATCTATTTGAATTGAGTTGAAGAACTATGAGATGAATACATATAGAGGTCGACTGTTCTTAAATGATTAGGGTTCTTCAATTAGGATTTAATAATAAGGAATAAGTTTAGAAATATGAGATATATGAATAATAGGGATCTAATTATATAGTAGTACTAATTTTTAATAAGGGTATTTATGTCTTTTTAATTAAGAATTTTTTAACTTAAATATTAATGGAATACCCGTCCCATAATGAAAATGAATTAAGAGGTGCTTTGGTATAAAATTATCCAATGAGACAAATTCACAATTCTTATTGAGAGGTAAATATATACATATCACAGAACTCCATCTTAAAATGAAATTCTATTAGTAGATTTGGGTTAAATAAAATAAATAAATAAAAAGAAGAAGATATTTTTCTGAATGGATCTCTCTCTCCATATTAAAGTGAATTCTCAATTTGGTCCTTCAAATATCATGTGTCACACAGTCTGTTGATGTAAAAGAATGAAATCCATAAACTGAGATGAGAAACGAGGGTGCAGTTACAATTATCCAAATGTATGAGGACTAGACAGTAATTAGGGTGGGTTGTGTGCAAAGTTGCCACAAGATAGCATACATAACAAATAGGTAAATAAAGAAGCAGGGAATCAACTAGGTAAGATATAAGCAACACAGCTTACTTGAATCCAAAGCCCTTTGTTTTCTAATCTCATATTTCAATTACAATGACAATAATCTAGCAATTTTCAGAAAAGAAACACTAAGAACCACCACAACAAAGTATTCATAACACCAAAATAAACCTTGTGGATCTGGAGGGTTGGCTGAAAATTGATATAATATCACAATCCAAGAAAGCATCACGCCTGATACTGCTTACACATCGGACCTCGACTCCAGTGCTAGTAATATCTTCTTTCTTGGACCCTGAAAAGATAATAGCAAACAACTATAAACATTACTAGATTTCAGGAAATTCTGAACTTCATGAAAAAATGAAAGCTTATATGAAAGAAGTTTTGTTAGAGTAGCCAGGGTGTTCTAAAATAATACGCTTATCATGTTTTGACCCATCAAACGTAGTAAACAAGATGAACAGAAAAATAAGTCCCTCCACCCTCCACATCTGAGATAGGTTATTATACCATTAATTGCCACTGGATAGTCACATTTTCTATACTAAGCTTTCTATGCCATTGCGTAGTCATATTTTTTTAATGCAGAATGATATCTGCAACAGACAGGAGAGAAATCCTTAAAAATTAACAAGCATATCCGTGTTATAATTGTCCTAATAAAAAAATAAGCTCTGATGAGGGAATCATGCTTTCATTAGCTTCAACAACTTTCTTCTATTATTTTAACTGAAAGATCAAATGTAATTAAGATCTGAATCCCTGACTGAAAATCAAGGCTAAAAGGCAATGAAAATAATTCCTCATCCTATACAGAGCCTATTAAGTTAATAAGTACCATCGGAACTCCCATAGCTTTAAGATCTTCATCACTCATGTGTACTAGGGCTGTCATATCAACCTGCCAAACCAACAGAACACTTTTATATTTGTATAAACATGGCAAATAGATCCATGAAATACATATATTGAAACAACAAATCAACATACTTCTTCAGCCTGAAATGAAATTGAGTATTTTTCAAGACCTAGGGACTTCAGGAAATTGTCCACTGCATCAACCTGCATCAATTATAAACCATTGCTGTAGATTATTATGATTGAAGATGCAAATGGAAGTAAAGGGACATGCCGTACACAACCCCACCTCCGTCATGGAGAAAGACAGAGAAGAGAGAATAGAACTTAGAAGCCAAGGAAATCTATCAAAGAAGACATTGTGGAGCTCTACTTACCTTCTGCTGATCTGCCTTCTTTTGAAGGGAGCTAGCAGCCTTTGTTTCTGTCACAGGAGCTCGGGCTATGACACTCTTCCTAGAAGGTTTATTGGCTTCAGGTGCAGGCTTTGGCCTAACTAGAGGGGGCTTGGACTCAACAGGATGTGAACGCAGTACACCAGAGAGCTGCTCACGTAAATCCCTTCCACCTCCAGAAACAGATCCCCTCGCTTGCTCAATACTTTTTCTTTGAAGCTTCAAGCGAAGATCTCTTGAACCAACTTTCCGACCTTCGGAGGTTGTTAATAATAAATCAGGTCATCTCAACCAAATTATTACAGATTACTGAATAATTAATTTTTTTTTAAAAATATTCATACTTGTGACTTGAGATTCATTGCCATCAAAAAGGTCATGTTCCCATTTATCATCATCTTCTCTTCGTCTGCATGAAATATTGAGTTTTGCTAATTAGGGGGACTTCATTCTCTCCTGGAAAGGAAAACAGTGATCTTCTAGATACTATTCCACAAGAAAGACAACCCTGCTTAGATATTCAATTGAACAGACATTTCACACTTAATCTTGCTGAGATTTTATAAGGGCTCTCTGTGTTGGAAAAATTACCAACCTATCTGAAGCATCAAACTCTGTACAAGAAGAAAGTGGCATTACTGTCCAAATTACACCCAGATTTTCTTACCAGGAAAGTATTAAGATATGAACTTTTGCATTTTCGATTACTACACAGTTCATCAGAATATCACACCAGAACCAGAAGAGAGAAGAATCAAATCTCTCTCTTAAATTAGCATAAACTATAAAGCATTACTAAAATCAACATATTCAGCCATTTACAGCCAAAGATTCAAGTTATAAATAATGAAGCTTTACTCCTTTCAACCTAACAGCAAAAGAAAAAGAATTACACCTAGTCTCTCAAAACAAAATAGTTAATCGGAATCAATTTGGAAAATTTTCCCCCAAACTAAATGAACAGAAATCGAAACCAATAAACTGCTAGTTTATCTTAATCCTTCAAGAAAGAGAATGAAAACATAAAAGGTAAAAGAAGTTAACCTCTTGCCGGAGATAGGTTTGCGGCCACCGAATCCGGCGGCAGCTCTACTGTCAAGACGGTCCTTGATTGATCTATTAGCTTGAGCTTCAATTTGATCAGCGTACATCGTGCAGAATAACTCAAATTTCTGCAGGAAAACCCTAGCCCCAAATTAATTAGCTAATCTCCAGCGTCTGAAGAGAACGTAAAATTATGCCACGGTTCTCAGAGAAGAAAACGATTAAAATTGAAACTCTAGGGCTTTACTATTTAGAACTAAAAACTATTTATATATGATTTAAAGTAGCAAATATTAGTATAAAAAAAATTACAATAAATTGTTCAATGCAGATAATGATGCCTAATGTGAAATAAGGGGTGAATGATAGAAAGAAGTTGCACCTGAGGTAATTCAAATAAGTTTGGAATGTTTTCAAGTTTAAAATATTAGGGTTAATTACAAGTGAAATTATTGTAAATTAATTTATTACTTTGAGAAATTGCAAATTAGAATATTATTTTTTAATGTAAAAAGTATTCAATATGTGATATTTTTCATAAAATGTAGGGATAAATATGGAGTTCTCTTTTAGAAATTTAGTGCATTTTTTAAATTGTATTTAAATTAGTGCGTTTTTTCAACAGTGTATTTAAAGATAAATTATTTTTTTCTCAATTTCTCGAAGATTAATTAATTAAATTTGCAATAGGGTAAGATTCATTATTTTTCTTGCCATCAACCCAAAAATTTAGGTGTGGAAAACAAATTTCCTTTGAATCGATAATATATTTTAATAAAAGATTATATTTGATTGATGAAAATAACAATAATCCAAATGAAGTATTTAATAAATCATTTGTATAAGAAATTAAAAAAAAAAATCTTTAATAAAAAATGAGCAGCTAATATATAAAATGAAACTATAGTTTCTTTCAAGACTTGCTCAAACTTATTTACTAATAAGTAATTGAGTTAAACATAAGTTGAATCAAGTAATTTGATATTTTTACATTTACTTTCAAGTTAACAAACTTAAATACTGTACACATATAAAGTTTACGCTCATATTAATCTATATAATTATAGTAATATTACAAATCTAAGTTCATTATGCATCTCTCATCTATGCATTGCACTATCTTCTCATATTGACACAGATGCTGAGAAATACAATAGAACTGGTGAAAAGTCGTCTTTCCCTAAGAAAATTTCAACAATTTCTCGTTTCATCGTTTCGTAGGGACCACGTTAATCTTCTCTGTATTGTTCCCAATTTTACGCGGAGAAGAGTCCAAAGAAAGGATTAGTCAATGCATTGTGTAACTCTATAGTAGCATGATTCAGTACCCCCATATCAACCTTTTCTTGAGGTAGCAACAGAAATTGCCTCCTTCCACTCTCTCAAATCCACACAGTTCAAGAAACTTGATACCTTCCTCAAATCTTCCAACTCGATCCTATTAAGAAGCAAAAATTTTGCACGAATTACACGTTCCGATCATTGATTTAGGAATACCACCGCGAGTCAAAGGCTCCGGAGCTATTAAGACTTGGTTTCGACTAAAAATATGAAATAGTCTTGAATTCAATCGAGCAGAATGAGCATTGGATGAGGTTAATCCCAAACTCGGTAAATAGCGATTCTATTGTCTCATGAACTTAATGAATATAACTATTTTGCTCTTAACGTGGTATTTTGTTACAAAGAGAAACAATATTACCCATCAAGTAGACTCTAGATTCGAGCTATACAAGTTATCGAGTTAAAGCTATGTGACTATATCATGCAAGTTATCTAGTGGAGTTTTGACACTACTTATAGTGAATCAACTAGTTTACACCCTTCGAAGAGGGGAAAAAGCCATATTTCAATGCTAGAGACTTAACAGAACAATGGATCAAAATGAGAAACTAAATCAAATTTCAGTTCTTACCTGAAATGATGGATTGCTTACGCGAATCTTTCTGAACTTTGCCTCATCAGGATTCTTGACGACATTTTTCACATAAATCAAGAGAGTTTGAAATGCCCTCACGGCTCTGGTACTATCATCCTGATACATCAGATGTTATATATGTTGTTGCAATGAGACGAGAACAACAGAAGAATGATGAGAAGTTTATTGAGCAAGACCACCTTATTTCGAAGCTTAATTGATCTCAAACATTCACCCATGCGATCCCTTGCTGAAGCACATCTTACAGGCAAAACAGCTGGATCAACGGGCTGTAAATCATAGAGAGAGAGAAAGAGAGAGAGAGAAGAGGCCATAAGATTAGCAATATGGATGAACACAATATTTTATAAATGAAGTACCATTAGGGCAACCTTTGTTATTTCTCGTGATTCAGTATCATGTTTCACAGGTACAGGCACTTCCTTGGGCAATCCAAGGACCCTCTGTCTTTCTAACTAGCTCAAATGAAGGGACACGAAACATGAAACAACCTAATCTCAGAAAAGGATATTCCAAGGAACAAAGAAATATTGTGAGTCGGATTGCATCTGATGCAGTTGTACCTTATCCTGCTGAAGTTTTTGACGAACATTTTCACGTGCTCGTTTCTTTTCTTCTTTCTCTGCTTTCTTCTGAGCTATAAACCTGAAATGCAGTAACAGAAAATGGAAGAATAAATATTAAATACTACAAGTAGCAGTGTAGCACCACAAATGCAAAATCCCTTATGGCAAACGTCCATTACCTTTTTCGTTCGGCTTCTTCTGAAATTTTCTTAGCCCCCAACAGTTCTTTACCTGCGCGGATCCTTTCCTACATGAAAATAACAAATGATAGAGGTAGCAATAATAGTCGAAAGATGTAAACCATGAAAGCATTAGCTTGCTAAAATTGACAGAGCCAGGATTTCTAATTTTGCTTTCTTATTCTCTCTTTCCAAAACATTCTAAGATGATGAAACAGATTGATACAAGAGAAATAAAGCAACAACAGGTACAATAAAGCAACAACAGGTACATGATGAGAATTGAGAGGTTATCCCAGTACTTTTTCCCTTTCTCTTTCTTGTTTCTTCTCTTGCTCTGCTCTCTTTTTACGTGCCTGATTCCTATAGTTAGGTGAATTCAAAAGGTGGGAAGAATCAAAAAGAAAAATAGATGAATTCAAAAGGTGGGAAGTACCAAAAATAAAATAAAATCTTCAAATAAGTAAGTTCTAGAACAAAAATGCAAACCTTAGTTCTTGTGCTTTCAACTTAACTTGTTCAGAAGTGTGAATGGGGCCAGACGCTTCAATATTGATGCTCTCTAGAACCTCAGACTCCTAATTTCATAACAGAGGGGTGAAACGATGCAATTATAACCGGAATAAGCGATTTGTCATTCTCAAGAAAAATGCAGCTTTTATAACAAACAATTATAAAGCAACCTACCATGGAAGTTTCTCCTGCGTCGTTCTCATGATCAATTATCCAATTTATAGCATCCTCAATGCTTGAATTTCCTGAACAAGTCTACCGCTCAATTTATGAAACAAACAATAAACCATGCAAGCAGTGAAGAAGATGATCCTCCAACAAGAAGTGGTGGGCTGCAGATAAGTTTTTCTCATTCACAAACTCATTCATCCAATAAGACATAGTAACATCAGATATGATCACTGATGAGATTCCATTATGTTTCAGTAGGGGGTTGAAGTTTTTGGCAACTGTCACAGCGCTTTCGCGAGCAAGATTTGATCAGAAAGAGATGCTTACAATTGAATATGAATAGCATCTAATAAGAGGACATAACATCAGCTAGGATAATCATCTATATCCATTAATCAGGCATATTAATGAGTTCCAAAGCAAAATTTTGTTCCTACTTTTATGCTTGACCTAACAACTAAGAAGTGCTATATTGAGCATATGAACTGTAGATTTAAAGCTTACACAAGCATAAATTTGGAGCTCGTTAATACTTCTCTCACAATTATACAATCTACTCTAGGTTCGTTATGTCATGATTCAAACTACCGACAAGAAAAACACTAAAAAGATTATTTGTATAACTTAATGTAATTCTAACTTTGGTTCATTCTGCACTCCTCAAATCAGGTTGATATCCACATTGTTCAAAGATATTTTCATTTTTTATTTCATAAGTTTCTTATAATTTAATCCACAACCATTGAACCAACAAGTACATTTATTCATTAAGTATATCAAGATCATTAGTCCTTTCTCTTAAAGTTAAATCACTACTCTCCATAAGCTCATAGAAAAAGACATCTAGTCATAGATTTATTATGTTGTTGAAACTTACCAGAAGAAGTGAGAGCCTTTCTGGCTAGAGCCTTGTGGAATCCCATAGCTTCAAGTTCTCCAAGCATGCTCTCATTAACTGCCATTCCTGAGTAGAATAGACACAAGCAAATCTAATAAATGAAGGAAAGAGAAACAATAAATATTAATTCTAGGTTACCACAGGATGGAGATCTCGTTTAATCTGCCACTCCAAAAATTTAAATTAAATATAAAAATTGGAGCTGGGATCCTCACGGAATTTGAAAATTACAAAATTGAAGTAGAGATAATTTCAGAAATAATACGTGATCAAAAGCTCATGTACTGAACCCACGTACGGAAATAAATTGCAAAGAAGGTAGAAATCAAACGCATTACGAAGGGTAGAGAGAGAGAAGGAGTACTGTTTCTGATTCACAAGCCTCGCAATGAAATTTTCATAGAAAGGGGGAGGAGAGGTATGATTATGTAAAGAGAAATCCGCCATTGGAAGCATTCAAATGCTGATTCCTTCTCCAACATTTGAGATTTGATCCTTTTATACCTATCCTAAACTCCTGCTTTTTCCAGATAAATTCATAAATTATTCATTTTTTCAAAATTAATTTGGGTTTCCTTTAACTTATACACTCAAGCCCATTAAGAAAGAAATATTTACAAAGCCCACAAATGAAGTGATGACATTGGCCCAATTGGTAATTACTGTTGGTAACAGATTATTTGATTTCTTTCCAAGAGATCATCATAGAATAAAAAGTGCCTTAGGAGGAACAGAGAAGGTTAAGAAATAATTTTTGTGTGAAGTTTTTCTCTTGGTTTCTCTCCGTTTCTTAATTTTGGTATATTTTTTTGAATTGGTCTCTTATAAATCGGGTTTATATTATAAATTTTTATAAACTTTGTGGTTCCCCTAAATTTAAATACCCTATCAATATATATGGAGTTTATATTAAGTGCACCAAGGTGCAAGGGTGCACCCACATGTGTATAATTTTTTATTATATTTTTTATACATGTTATTCTATTTTGTATACGTGTTTCTTAATAATTGTATATTTTTTTCACACTGAGTTTTCGATTAAAAAAACTAGCATCCATATGTGTATAACTTTTTATTCAATAGTATATACATGTTTTTTAATAATTTTATATTTTTTTACACTTAATTTTTTATTAAAAAAATAACAATTAAACTGTATACATTTTTTTCATAATTGTATATGTTTTGTTTATATTTGTATACATTTTTGAAAGTGGGTGCACCCTATCTTAGAGTGCACCCGGGTGCACAGTATAATTAGTCATATATATGATATACTAGGATTGGAAGGTATCCACAGAGTTTACACCGTGAATCCGGTTTACACAAGTGTTTGCGTATTTTTTTATTGTAAGATATAAAGATAAAGTGTGAACAGAAAAAAAAATAGAAAGTGTAGAGTTAAATTGCACATAAAGAGTGATATATTATTTTAAAAATTCAAAATATTATTATTATTAATTATTGTTAAATGAAAATATTAATTTGCTTAACTATATATTGTAAAATAGTTTTTCAAGAGCGCAACAAACAATATTAAGATTTAAAAATCTAGAAAACAAAGAATATAACTGCAGAAATGCAAAGGAAAGAATTATACTTAACTCCTTCTCCATGTATTTTTGTGGGGAGATTAAAGAAAATTGATTTTTAAGTATACTATGCAAGATAAATGAATAATTTTGAATAATTTAATGAAAAATTTTATTAAATCGTTGGGTAAATATAAAATTTTGGCATTATGGTTTTATGAATCATGTATAAATATTGTGTGGATTTTAAATTTATTTATCTCTCTTCACCCGAATTTTCATTTTCTATTCTAGTATTTTAATTTTAAATATAATAACCTCAAAAAATATTTTGATTTAAATTTGTTATCCTTCTTAACGCACATTCCATTATTTATACTCCCTAGGAAATGGATATTTTTACCTATTAATATGTGTACGAAAATTAAAAAGTATTATTTTTTAAATATATAATGTAAGAAAATATAGGGATAAATTGCTAATTTTGAGATAAAAAATAAATAAAGTTGTTAGAAATAATAAATAAAGTATATAAAAGTAAATTAAGTTGTTGGAATTGATGAACAAAGTGTAAATAATACCCCCTTCGTCCAGGGCACTGGGCAAAGGTGATCGTTTACTTTTTGTACGTAGATTAAAAAGTATTATTATTTTATTGGAAGGATGTGATGGGTAGTGGTGAATATTTTACTAAAAGGGGAAAATGTAACCTTTGAATGTGACGTCTTATGTAGTAAAATGAGATCTTTCGACGGTATAGAAAATGTAGGTAAGATATAGAATGTATTTTTATCATTTATGAAATAAATAAAAATACGTGGGACAACTTAAATAAATGGAAAATGAATAAAAATACGTTGGACCACTCAAAATGAAAAGTGATATAAATACGTGACAAGATAATTTTTTTACTACTACTCCCTCGGTCCCAGGAAAAGAGTTACATTTACTGTTTGCACGGAAATTAAGGAATATTGTATTTTAATGTGTAGTGGGTTGAGATATAAAGTATAATATTTTAATGTATAGTGGGTAAGTGTATTAGTGTTGTGTATGAGCCACATAAAATAAAGTGACTGTTTTGTGTGGGTCCTATTTACCAAAAAAGGAAATGTAATTCTTGTAGCAAAACGTCCTAATTCGTAAAATGTAACTCTTGTGGCGGGAGAGTGGGAGTATTTAAAAATATTATAATGCCTATAAAATTTGTAAAAGAAAATGAATAAATAAATAAATAATACGGTGTATATATAGCTGCTGATACACTTCGAGAATCGATTAGACGTTGGAATAGAACCACCCAGTACTTTTCCAGCACAGCGAAACCGATCATCAACAAACACAATAAGAATCGCAAAGAATTCAGAAATTATTGCTGAATAATTCCGAGAATAGCGATGGAGGGAGAGAATGGGAAGCGAAGGATAGAGCTGCTGTGCCCATCGGTTTCCAAAGCAGTTCAAATAATTACAGGGGAGGATCAGAAAGTGGACCTCGGGTCAATTGCTAGGGTTTTCAGGCTGGATCCGAATACAGTGAAGCTCAACGGCTACTTCATAAGTAGAGGAGCTGATCTCATAGCATATTCCGTCACGTGGAAGTCTCTCATTCGTTTCTTCTCCTCCCGCGGCTTACCCACCGGCGCCACCACCTCTGCTGCTCTCCTTGTCCATGGCAAGCTCTCCAAACTTGGCTCCAAACGTATCCACTTTGAATCTCTTCACTTCCCTGTTTTTTTTTTCTTTCCAATTTAAATTCAACTTAATTTAGCATTCATGAATCTGTTTGAAGCTTGTTTATGGGTGCTGTTCTGCCAAACGCCAGCTGTGTTGCGTACGTATAGAATATATATATATATATATATATATATATATATATATATGAAGATGAAAAATGAGTACTTTAGTAGGTAAGAAAAAGGGTACTCCTCAGCACGCGTAAGGGGGCTTTTGCTTTTTTTGAACGTAGATAGAGAAATATTATTATTTAATGTGTAGTTGGTAGTTGTATTAGTGAAAGTGTGAGCTCCATATTTTAATTGTATTATGTGTAAAAAAGGAGAGAGGACTCTTTGGGTGGGACGATCAAAATAGAAAAAAGACGGACGGAGGGAGTATAAATTACTCCTGTACCATAGAAATGTTTACGCATTTTCATTTTGAGCGTCTTATTAAAAGGTTTACATTTCCTTTTATAGTAATGGAACCCACGTAAAATATTTAAATATCTTCATGGGACCTACAATACTATACTAATACAACTATTCACCCCATATTAAAATATTATGTAATGCGGAGGAAGTATGCAGTATTCTTTTTATTATTACTGTGGTATTTTAAGGTGTTAATACTGTTATTATTTTGTAAACAAGGGAGTATAGTTGCGTTCCCCATCCCCTAGCGTTGGTGTTTGATGAAATGGATATAAGAGATTGAAACTAGTGAAGAAATGCATGTGTTCAGAAATGTGGTAGAATCAGTAGGTGTAGATGTTCCACTGTTGTTAGAATGCATGTTTGAGCAGGTGATTTTAACTGCTGTTTTTTTCTGAGTAATTAGGATCACAGGATGTTGAAGATGGTCGAAATGGGATTGTCAACATGAAAGAACGAGGCTATAGTAGAGAAAATAAACGTACAAAGCTTGAGCATTGTGGTTCACCCTGCAACGGGAGTGTTCCATGTATGTTATTCAATCTCGTCTTTCATTTCATATACAGCGTTTCGCCCCCTCTAATACTGCTGAGTTGCGTTTTAGGTTTAATCGAATCAAACAAGACAAGCCTGAAGAGAAAATGGCAATTAGACGACGAAGGCCATCTAAAGAGGACAAAATCTGATGATACTGTTTCCAGTAAGTGAGATATCTATAGTGATTTTGTGTCAAATTAGAGAGAAGATCATCACTAGCGTCTTTCCCAGGTCTAGGGCATGGTGCATTTTCTTGCAGTATTATCAGTAAGAGCTTGAAAAGAATGAGAGTTGACGAGATGGTGGCTCCCCAAGCTTCGAAGAAAATAAGATAAACTGAACCAGAGATGGTTGAGAAATACTCCCTTTAGATGAAATTAGTGCGTGTTTCCTAAATGTGTATAACCTGTACAAAGAATTCCTGTAGAGAAGACCACAGCAATCGAGCCTAAGCACGAGTCGAGCTTTCGAATACTTCACATGATGAATAAGATATCCACAGATTGTGTTACCAAATCAAGTAGTTTAAATTAATGGGAAAAAGAATAAGTGGTGTGTGATCTCAACAAGCAACTCAAGAACACAACACTAATCATTTTCATACTATCTAATAACTGTTCTTCAAGATACATAATCATACAAGTGTGATGGCTATCGAAAATAAAACTGCCAAGCAGCAGCAATACCTGCTACCAAGACGACATTTGTAATTAGCTTGTAATTTAAGGATGATTTTGGTGATGGCGATGATGGTTTTGGTGGCTCCCATGGCTTTCCTCGCAACTTGGCGAAAAGCTTCGACAGCATCAAGGTCAGCGGGCCTGTCTTTGTTGCAGCTGCAAGGAAAAGAAATTCGGTTCATTAAGAGAATCAGCAAGAACGATATATGAAGCAGGACAACGACACCTTTCAACGGGCTATACAAATGCAATGAGGGCAAGTTTCGTGTTATTAACAAGTCTAAACAGCAATATACGGAACAGAAGTACCAACATAGTATATATATTTCGCGAATGCCATTTGCTGTTGCCTTCCAATTCTAGGCATTAAAACCTGTGATCAAAGTGATTGTACCACTCCTATGAAGTTCTACTAAAAATTTTGTCAATATACCACACAAAGCATTCTTCATTAATCATTTCATGATAATGGAACCAAGTGCATTGTCTACAGTTGCTTAACTGCTGGGTAGGATGTCCACAACTCTGGTTTCAGAAAATTTTATTTTCATGTTCAACAGCGCATGTGTTTTTTCAACATACTACAATATCTAGCAACCTATAGATGCTCTTTTTAATATCGGAAAATAATTCAGCAAGCATACCAATGGAGAATAATTCAGCATACCATACAACATGTGTGCAATCAATCAAACAAGATACATGTGTGCAATCATTTCACAAGAATGTCTCACCTTTTCCCTTAAGACGTTTTTCTTCCTCACCCATGCGCCTCCGCAGTGCATTGAGGAGTGATCCGAAGTATAAAGCAAATACTGTGCACGTGATTGTTATGACATTATAAGGCATGCTAAAATCTGGAGTTGTCAAAGGCACAAGCAGTACTTCCGTGTATGAAAGAACCGGGACTTTTTCCTGGGATGAGAGCAAATGGTTTACTTAATGAAACGAAACTACACAACAGAACTCCAAAATGTGTTGCACATCAATACCTGTAACTTGGATAATATGGGTACTTTTATGAAATTATTATCAAAACTCATGTTTGCTGTGAAGTCAGCAAAGTGTACAACTGCTGATGGAATGTCAAAGCCCTGATTTGCATCTGGCGGATATTCATCAATATGAAGAAACCCCTGTTGTACCGGCAAGAAAGATTAACCCATTAATAAAAGGTGTTTCTGAGAGAAGAGCTGACAGAAACTAAATCCAAACTCAGCGCTCATTTAGATAGACGCATCATTTATATAGAAAAATAATGCAATGTTTAATGGAGCAGTCCTTAAAGAAATGCAATTTGAAGATAGTTTGCGAGCAACTCAGCAAAATCATAACTTTAATTGTTTTTGTACTGAATATGATCATTCATCAACAAACTCAGCATTTTACGGTGCCATGTTTACTTCTTTCAGAATCTTGAACTTAGCAATGGCCTATTTAGGTAAAGCTGCTGAACTTAACAAGGCATTTTTTCTCCAATATTACCAAAATTTGAGAGCAGCAAAACAGCACTTTTTACCATATTCTAAGCAATGATTGAAAGGATTAGAGGCCAGACTAAACAGTATTCAGATTTTTTGAGAAGCAAAAGTGCTATTGTTCAAACTCCTAACCCAGGAATTAATGTCTCATGATTATAATCACATAATGTTGATGAGCCAAATAATTGTATTAGCAATAATAATCAGCAGTCAAGACACAGAGAAAGTAAGAACATAAAAGTGAGAGAAGCTAAAGGTATCACAACTGCATCCATCATTGCCTCAACAAATAGATATGTATACTACATTAAGGTGCAGCGGTTGCTTATTTCCCTTGTTAAATTCATTTCCAACGACAGCAGACTAAAGCTTGTTTGACTTATGAATAAAGATAGTATAAATGGAGCATACCTTATCAAACTCCAAAGTCAATGCAACTGTTTTAACACTATAAGGTATTCTCAAGATTATTTCCATCACTCCAGGAGAGACCTTGTCTTCAGAAGGTGAAACATCTATTTTCTCAATGTTATCCATTGAAGATTGAAGTTCACCATCTAAGAACAATTCCAATGTATGATAATAGACTTTGACATACCAAGGCACCATTTGGAAAATACCCAATCTTAGCCAACATTCCACCTCATTGCAACTAGTTCTTCCTACACTGTTGTCCCCTGTAGATTTCATTGACATGGCTATAGCCCCCCTTTCATTACCACTTCCTAATAAGAATCTGCTAACCTGTAAGGGTGTCTGCTTACATGACCAGGTGACAGGTACTTTCCACCTTAACCCCAGATCAAATGGTTTAAATTCATTGTAATTCTCAACTGAATACTCATACAGGATAGAAGCCTCTTTCTGTAGGTTTCCCATTTCTTTTACAACCCTTTGGGGGGGAAGGGATAATTCAAATAGAGGATTATTCTGAAATCCCTCATGAGTAACAATCTCATTGTTTGATGCCTCAATTTCTTTCATTGATTTATCCTCTTCAGATACTAAATTCTGCTCAAGCTGGACATACACATTACATGAACTAGAAAGAGAGCATTTTCCAATGATTGTCCTGCCAAATAATGAGCCTAAACTCCAACTTGGGTGTGATTTCTTCCCAGAAAAGTTTGGTTGAAGTACAACTGTAAGAGTTTGTTCAAGCACGATCCCATTAACCATCTTAGAAGTCTCAAACTCATCTGATCTCAAATGCAACCTCTGGGAATGGTAATAACCCCTGTATATTGAAGGCCGGTCCATCAATGAAGAAAGCCCTGCTTTGTCTCTACAAGGAAGCAACTTCAACCAGGGTGTCAGATTCTCAGTGCAAACAGCTTCACGAGGCAACGTACCATAACGTAATTTTCCTGAAAGTGATTGGAAGCTCCACTGAGGCGCAGAAAAGCTCGTTGTATGCTCCAAGAAGTTGATTGAGGCACAGAAGAGCCCTGAAAGAGCATGGGTTAGATTCTTCCATGAATCATCAACCTGGTGTTGAGGAACATCAAAATCGGCCCATAATTCTACTCCTGGAGGCTTTGCATTGCTACTCGATATTGGATCAAATCCTCCCCACCGTTCATAATTCCAGCGACCTTGTGTGAAAGAGAGCTCCATCTCTCGAATATGGAATTTGTGAACCTGATTGTGAATGACAGTGATTCAATATACAAACCAGTTTATTCAGTTATGATGAATTGATCAGATGCCACCAGTTCAAAGGCTTAGTTTCAATTTCAAGCAATCAATAATTCTTAGCATTCATCTAAACATATAAAAGCTGAATCCGAACAAGTAAGCACACACAAAAGTAAGCTGTATATGGTAAAAGCATAATTAACCAATAAACATCGCAAACAATTCCCCAAAAAAAAATAAAAAAATCTATAATTAGATTAAAGATTAGTTGAAACTATATACTTTACCAGTTGATAGATGGATTTAGGGAAGATAAGATGGTGGCGGCCATATGTTTGAGTCGGCGGCGAACTGCTCTGGAAGTGGAAATGAGCCAACACTTTCCGATCGGGAAGTGGCCTCAACAACAACGCCTCCGTAAACTCTTCATTCAGTTCTTCTACTTTCGCCTCTTCTGCTGTCGATTCAGAGGCCGAAATAAGCAGTAGAAACAACAAGAAGCAGGATCTTAAGCGGCTCATTTGATCAGAGCCTTTCTAAAACGTAAACATTGAATACAAAATAGTTGATTCAATCGAGAACATTTTGGTGAGAGAATTTTCCGCCATTGGAGCTTCTTCGACCAAAGTGTTTGAACTCTCTGTAAACTCGATTTCGTTGGATGGATCCGGGTACTAAAGCCCGATTACTGGTTCGGGCCTATGATTCAATTTTATAGGGCTTTAATTTGAGCCCATACGAACACTTTACAATTAAAAAATGAACGGGATATAACGGGCCCAGTATTGGGCTAAAAATATATGGACTTTAATATGAGCCCATATGATGATATGATTAAAAAAAGTATTATAGCCAACATGAAATAATTCTAAAAAAACTATATATTGCCCATATATTAATTTATTTGATTGGTTAGGTATTATTAAATGCGAAAAATACATACATACAATAAAATACATAAATTAATATTTCATTTATTTGATTGGTTAGGTATTATTAAATGCGAAAAAAAATCATACGATAAAATACATAAATTGATATTGCATTTATTTGATTGGTTAGTTAGTGTTATTAAATGCAGTAAAATACATACGATAAAATACATAAATTGCCAAACTGTATAATTATTTTATTTGACGAGCTTACTTCGTTCAAATCTGTTGCACAGAGATTTTCTAGCATTTTTTTTAAGGCAAAAGCTCCTGTGCGCCCGGGGACACGGAAAGATGCTCCGTGTCCCCATGTGAACACAACCCTCCCCTCCAATCCTATTTAAACCTATGTATTGCTAGGGGTTTAAATTGTAAAGGGACATGAAAATTGTAAGCCCGAGTGCACAAGAGCCTCACTCTTTTTTTAATAGAACTTTGTGCTAATATAATTACCAAAATATCATTTGTAGTCATGTGTACGCTGTACATTAATTAATCAATAAAAACTTAACAGGTTGTTAACGAATTTAAGTGATATTTTTATAAAACTGCTGCTATTTTTTAATAAAAAAATGAATGGTATAGTTAAATATAGAAATATAATATACTCCGTCTCTAAAAAGCTTGCACCCCTCTTTTCGGCACGGAGATTAAGAAAGTGATAACTTTTAGGGGTATAATGGTATTTTTATATAATATGTAAATGATAAAGTATGGTAGGTAGAGATGGTTTTTTTGTAATTAAAGTGTACGGGGAAGGGTGATTGTTTTTTACTTTTTGCTTTTTTTGGAATGTGCAAACTTTTGTGGGACAGCCCAAAATGGAAAGTGTGACATCTGAAGTGAGACGGATTGAGTAGTATTTATTAAGAAATGGAGTACATATAAATTATTTAATTAAATTATTATAGTCTGTTACTGAATGCATAAATTTAAATCCGTGCTTGGATATCATCTCAATATATATAATTTAATTTGTTAAATCCTCAAATAGTAATAAATAATAATAATAATAAATTATATAAAATTTAAAATTAGGGAAAATTGATTTTTTCGTCCGTTAACTTTCTCTTATTTTGAAATTGATCCATCATTTTCCTCAATTTTGAAAACAGTCCATTATCTTTACCAAACTCAACTTTTTGGCCCTTTGACCTGCTATAGCAGGTGACCAACAGGTTTTGACAATAATATCTTCTAGATTTTGAAATTAGTCCATTAATTTTGTAGAATTCAACTTTTTAGTCCTACAACAGGTATTTCAGCCTTAAATTACTTGTATCATATCATTTTTCGCCAAATTTTTATTACTTTCTATTTTTCAAAATAGACATAGTCCATTACGACCATATCAGACCCATCATGCTTCCGTACATTAATTAAACAACCTTATTATCATAGCTAACCAACTTAAACAGTAATAGTACCTTTTTTATCGTCAATCCGGCGGGTATCCGGGAGAGGTTTTACAGCTGCTCCTCACAGCCAACCACGCGCCCCACAGTGTGATGGTTCAGTCCCGTTCCTTCAGCGGACCTCAGCACAATCCTGGTTCGTTTTCTACACCGGGTGTACAGGATGTTGCTACTGTTCTTTGCCGGAAAGTATGAAGTTTAAGGTTGAAAAAAATGGAAGGCTACATGAGGGCAGAAGCCCAAGATTATTTATTTATTGAATGGAGAATTTATTACACACTCATCCTCTCAGAACAAGAGGAGATAACTCCTTTAGCTACCTATTGTAGCTGCACTCAGAACACTCATACAAAGAAAGAAAATACAATGTTTATTCTAGAAAGAGAAAACAGAGGGTGATAGTCAATACCTTCTGCTTCCCCAACACACCTATTTATAGAGGCTTTCGAATTTGAAATCCGGATTTCAAAACCTCTTAACTTCTTTTGACGTCACTGCTTACTTTATTTGTCTGACGTCATTGCTTACGTTTTTCATTGGATTCCAACTTTAATAGCTGGCTGGTCCCATATCTTTATTGGATGCCAATTTTAGTGGTTGGCTAGTCCTCTCTCTTTATTGGATGCCCTTTGGTGGGCCACTCTTGTTGGTCACATGTATCTTACCCTTGCGGAAAGGTCACCTGACTCTTGCTTTTTTGAGGAGTCATTTGTCCTCTTTGGTGCCTGATGATTCTCCCGGCTCTTGGGTATTCCGAAGAGGTTTTACCCTCTTCTTTCCTCGTGTCTCCTTTGTTGGGGATGGATCAGCAGTTCTGATCATCCCTATGCCCAATCTTATCTTTTACCCAAATTCTGGTTCTGTTTGGGTGGAACAGCTTGTGCATACCTTGTTTGTCCATTGCCCAAAATGAGCCATGTTGCAGTATCTCCGATGAGTTTGTTTACTCACCAGAATCTTGTTTTTCCAGAGAAGTTCTTGTTTTTCTTGGAATGCCTTCTCTGCAAATCCTGTCTTTTTCCCTGTTAAAGTGTTCAACAGAAAGACCCATTCAAAGACTTGTGCTCGAACTTGAATGGGAACTTCACCTCCACCATGGCTTTGATGCAGGCATACAAACCCCTCGCTCTACGCGTAGAGATTTATTCTTCAGAAAATGTAGAAACCAAGACTGGTTCCTTTCCAGAAGACTCCTTGATCTTATTTGATGCTGAAACATCGGGTCTTCTTAGCTTGATGAAATGAAAGGCCTCGTGGTTGCCTTTCCCTACTGGTTCTGGAGCCGCACTGGTGAAGTAAAGCTCCAATACATCGCCTCTGGATAGAGTTGTGTTGTTTTCCCATGCCTTGAAGATTGTGCTTCTCAGCCATTCTGGCAATTTTGAAAGCTCTGGGAAACCTGGTGCAACAGTATATATCGAAGCTAGTGCTCCAAAATCATACCATTGTTTCACATCATTTGGATTTGATCCTTCTCGTATCCAAACTCGGGGATATTTCCCAGATGTATCCACCCGGCATTTCTCCGATCGGATTCCTTGTCTGGTATTCAATTTCTCCCAGCTGGCCTGGTATTCCTGCCAATAAGAGAAATCAGCTAAGTTAATACCAACCTTAGCAGTGCCTGTCATAGGCCTAAGGTTGATCTCTTCCTCTTTAACCCCAGAGGTGCTGGGTTGATTCGTCGACTCTAGATGTAACTCCAGGTCTTCGATTTTTTCTTCGACCAGTTCCTCTTTTGGAGGTTCCAATCTAGGACTTGTGCTAAAGGTACTTGAATCCCTTGCTCCGGGTTTAGAGTCTCGTTCTCGACTACTCTCCTTTTGTTGATTGCAATTGCTATCAACGGCCCAGAGGAGTGGCTCTCGTGTTGCTTCGAACAGACTTGCGCCGTTTCCAATGCAGTCTCGTATGCGATTAGACACTTTGGTCTGATCACTGTCTTGTATTCTTCCGGCACGCCTTGCATTGAGTGCCAGATTCTTGAATTCCCTTTGGAGCAACTCAAGGTTGTCCATCAGGTGTCTTGATACAGTCAGGATGGAGTCTATTTCAGCTCCTTCCATCTCTCGTCAGGAAATCTGCCAAAACATTATCAACAGATTTAATAATGACAATATTAAAATCATAATATTGGCATTCTGCTTGCCATCTTAAAAGTCTAGCATTTTCTAGTTTAAATTCAATTTTATTTTTTAAAAAGGCCTTGACGCTTGTGTTATCAATTTTAAGGATAAATTTCTTCGCGAGAAGAAATAACGGCCATTTCTTGAACGCCTTCCGAACCGCAAAGAACTCTTTTTCATTGATGTGCCACCTATTTGCTTCGTTCTCCGTAAAGAGTCCGCTACAGTATCTGCATGGCACTTCTCCTTCGGGTGTGGACTTAGTTAGAACCGCTGCCCACCAATGGTCACTGGCATCTGTGTAAAGTACCAGTTCATCCTCGTCATTTGGTATTGCCAACTTGGGGAGCTTCTTGCAAACCTCCTTTAGTTGTTTAACCATTACCTGATGTGATTCCTCCCATTTGAATTCAGCATCCTTTTTCAACAGAGGACTGAACACCTTCCTATATTGCGCCAGATTGTTGATGAACATTCCAGCAAAGTTGACAACTCCTAAGAAGCTTTGGAGTTGCTTCTTGTCCTTGAAATCTTCAGGAAATCCTTGTACTTTTTCTACAATGTGTGGTTGTAGAATAATTCCAGACTCATCGATCTCAACTCCAAGAAACTCGATCTGCCTTGTTGCAATTACTGCCTTATTTTCAGAAAGCACTAATCCTTCTTTGTGACATACTTCTAAAAATACTTCCAGATGCGCCAAGTGCTCCTTCATGTTCTTTGAGGCTATGAGCATGTCATCCACATAAACAAACATGAATGAGAAATAATCTTTGAAAAGATTATCCATCTTCCTTTGGTATATCTGAGGTGCGTTCGCCAAGCCCATAGGCATGACATTCCAGATATAATGACCTTGTGGTGTGGAGAAGGCTGTAAACTTCTTGCTTCCTTCTTCCATCCTAATCTGGTAGAATCCAGATTTGCAATCGAACTTGGAGAATACCTTGGCATTCTTGATACAGTTGACCAAGTGTTCCCTACTTGGTATGTAGTATCCGTCGAATTCTAAGATGTTGTTGATCCCTTTGTAGTTGATCACAAGTCTCGGCTTTCCCCGCTTGACTTCTCCATGATTTCGAACTAGAAATCCTGGACTGCTGTAAGGAGATACTCCTGGTGATATTAACTTAAGGTCCAGATGTTCTTTAAGTATCAACTGCATATCCTTTCGATCCTCTTGGTTCATCAGGATAGGCTTGTATCTTACGAACTCATGCTCCTTTCCTTCTTTTGCTTTAAGTGAAGCTTTGAGCTCGTTTTTCTCCCACCAGGCTAGAGGATCCTCATTGAAGTTCCTCTGTATCTTCTTTTTGACGTCTTCCAAAGATGTCTGTTCTTCGGTTGTAACGTCTTTCTGTAAGCTTTCTCCCAAGCTTTCTTTGAGAAGGTGGATATTATTTTCTTTTAGTTTCTCCATCTTCCATCCTCCTTTAGTCTCGGTTCTCATCTGAAGGACTGCTTCACCATATTTCCTCCGATCATTCATCTTTGGATGGCTAAGTTTTCCTTCATCACCACGCTTGCTGCGAAATGTGATTGGCATTTTTCTCTAAAATGCGTTACGCAGTTTTGGTGCGATGATCTTATGTTCACAAAGGGTTGTGAAAATAAGCCTTCTTGTTGCGTTTTCTTGGGTAAAACGCTTGAATGTCTGTAGGAAGTTGTTTCCTAACAGAATATCCATTCCGGTGTCGTGAAAATATATCGATGGAGTTTTCACCTTGTACCACGGGGTACGATCCGCTCCTCCAATCATGATTTCCCCTTGCTTGATTCCTCTGTTAAGGATTAGCACCATTTGTGAGAAATCCTTTCCTAGTACCGTTGACAATTCTTCACCTGAGTCTTTAGGAAAGACTCCTTCTTTTGCTGTGCAGATTTCGGCTCCCGAATCAACGTATGCCGCAAAATATTCTGCACGATACTCCTTATATATCATCCCTACAGTGATATATATTGAGAATGGACTAATGGCCATGGGCGGTTCAGAGCTTGTAAGCCTGAGCCTCTACTAGTAGACCTTGTATCTTTTTCCCTTGACCGTAAACTCCATTCCATCTTGTAATCTTTCCCAAGGTTTGTGATCCTCGAGAAATTCCAATCCCAGCACTAGTTGTTCTGGGAATCTTCCTGCTATTCCTTCAATAATTAGCTCAAGTTCTCCGAGTTTGAGCTGTCCTTGATATCTCCCAGTTGTTGGTTGTTGAAGATAATACAGGACATCACAAGGAATAGAGTTCTCCTTTTTTGTGATATCGAATATTACTTCGACTCCTCTCCATCCTTCTGGACATTTTAGTTCACCTTTAGTTGTGAACTTTTCCGGTTCCTAGATTACCTCCACGATTGGTTTCTTTCCCTATTTCTGGCTAACCATTCTGTCTTCTTGGAAAGAAATTCTTCTTTGTTCAAATCTGAGGCTGTTTTGTCTGCTCCAGATCGGCTTGTCCTTGATCCGCAAGTCCATATCGTGAATTGGCGGTAGCTCCATTATCTCTAGCCTAGTTGCACATGCAACTTTCTCGAACACTTCAGGTATCTCAATATACTCCTTCATTTGGAATAGATCCGAATGATGAGTGTTGGAGAGGGCATACGAGATACTGTATGTGATAGAGTAGGGCCTATTCCCTTCCTTCATCAAATCTTTGTTTTTGAAATCTTGATGAAGGGTAAGTGCCCTGTTGAAATCTCGGTCTGCCAGATTGTACGCGATCCTTGGATAAATGTAGGATGCTACTTTTCCTGTGTACAGATTTCCCGAGAGTCCTCCTAGGCATGCTTCTCTTGTGCTCTTGATTCTCTTATCAAAGACAGCAATATCGATTGGTGTATCGATACTTTCTTTGAATGTAGCTTTGATGAGAATCCGAATTGCTCCGATATGGACCCAAGACATAGTCTTGGACATCTTTTCTGGGAGTTTACTTAGTTCCTTCTTGATTTCTTCATAAGGAACCAGTTGCATTTCCATCATATTTCCTGTGAGCTCCATTGGGATGGCAATCTCCCCTTCGGTCACTTTGTATATGATGTTGTGTTTCCTCTTCTTGAAACTTGGGAAGAATCTTCCCAATTTTCCCACAGTGAATCCATCGTATAGGCTGAGCCTTGGATCCTCTTTCATGATTCTCATAAGGGCTTTTTGAGAAATAGATGTCTGGGAAAAGAATCCAGACATATCTTCTTGCATTTCTTTCCTGAAGATTTTCTCTTCACTCCGACTCATCTTCGGAAAATTCATCTTGGCTAAAGAATTCTTCTTCATAGATGCTCTCGTCCGAGGGTATATCTTCGAACTGATATACCTGTACTAGATCTTGGAAGTAAACTGCTTCCTCCATTCTGGAGTTGTTTCGAACTGTCGTACTCTCCGTTTCTGGTTTTCTGGACAATCTGGTGAGATATGCCCTCTTGCTCCACACGTGTAGCATGTGGCCGCTCTTCGGAACGTCTTTCTTGTGGGAGTTCTTCCTGTGCTCCTCTGGTTTGACCCTGAGGATGAGGCTTGGCTTCTTGAACTCCATCTTGATGGTCCAGATCTTTGCCCTGATTTATAGCTTCGGGTCTTCTGTTTAGACCAAAATGATCTTGGTCTTCTGGATCTCCATCCTCCGCTCTTTTGATTGTAAGGATGATTCATCTTCATCCTTTTCTGTTTCTTTGGGTTTCTTCCAATGATTGTTAGAAGATCATTGCTTTCGCAGCATAAGGGGACTGTCTTGTTGATTATCCTTAATCTCTTGTAGTTCTTGTGTAGCGTCGCTTGATGACACCACTCTGCAATCTTGGCTTTGAGGAAGGACATTCTCCTTGCTATCGAATCCAGCTCGCATGGTTCATACTCTTTGATCAACATTTCTCTCCATGGGCTCGGGATCTTGGCAAAGAATATGTGGAATACATCTTCCTCTTTGACCTTAGATTTCCATCTATACTCTGTAAAGAGTTTGATGTACTCATCTACGTGACAGATGTCAAGTAGTTCTAGGCTGTATAGGGCATTCCTATACTTCTTTTTCTTTTCTTCTTCCATTCCTTCGAAGTACCCTACTCCGATGAAATGGATCTTGAAAATCTTGGCCATTCGATCGACAATATTGCCTAGATCTTCGCCCTCCATGGCCTCCTTTTTGACTTCGTCTGAGAGCTCCTCCCAGGCGCATTTTACTGATCCTTCCAAGCTCATAGTAAGGAATCTTATGAACCCTTCTTTGTCCAACTCTAATGTGCCCCCTGCGATCTTCATGGCATTTGTCCATTCATAGATCAAAGCTTCTCTATTCTTGAAGTCTAGAGTGTCGAGGTTTAAGATCAACCCGTATGAATTTATCGGTTCAAGGTGTGACCGACCATATAGGGTGTTGTGTAGATTTGATCCTCGAACTCGGCTTGCTCCTGTTGATATTCTAATTGCCTTCATTTTGAAGTTCCCTGGTTGTTGGAATGTATCTTCTTGTCTATGAACTCCGTGGGATCCAGAGGTTCCTTCATCTTGGCTTCGATCATGTTGTGTCTGATGAGCCTGTGACTGTTGTTGAGTACTTGATGCCTCTCCAACGTTCATCTTTAGATCTACAATTGATAGTCCTTGGAAGGACTCATATAGATCTTGTAAGTCTTCAAGATTTGCTCTTTCCATCTGGAGATGTAGATTCTCCTCTAAGGATAGCAATCATCTTCTCGCTTTCGGACTTTGGCCTTGTGATCTCCGTCGTTTTCCCCTTTTGGTGTAAAAGAGGTTCCGTTCCGAAGGTTAATGGTAACCTTCCTCCAAGCCTTCTTCCTGTCATCTTGGTTTCAAGTGACTTTACTTGTTCTGTCAACTTCATGATGAGGTCGAATTGCTTGTTCTGTAGCTTCTCCACCTTATCCATCTTGAGGCTGATCTCGAACATTGTCTCGTCGTATCCCACGGGCCAGTAGGCGTCGTTGCTCCAGTTTTGAATAGGGACTATCGTCCTGTCACTCTCGGATGTCGAACTTTCGTTCGGATCCATATCTCTTTGAAACTCTCCTCTCGTTAAGTGATATAAGTATATAATAAATTTTCATTCATAAATAAATAAACATAGGGCTTTGATACCATTTTGAAACGTGTAGAAAGTAGAAGTAATATTCGACTTATAATGACTATAAGATGAGTATGATACAAGTTTTTGATTTATAAGTATTTGACTCGAGGCTGTTTTAAGAAGTATTAAGTAATTTTCATTTTTTTTTTTTTTGGAATTACCTGGAAGTGACCTGCTGTGACCTGTAATAGGACTGTTTTGTTGAACTAAGTAAACATAATGGATGGATTTCAAAATTCTCTAAACATAATGGACGATTTTCAAAAAATGGGAAACCTATGGACTAAAATCAAAATTAGGCAAAGTTAATGGATAAATAAATATATTATCCCTTAAAATTAAATTAAATTCAAATGAAGTGAAGATGGATGATGTTGGGGGTACACCTAAAGTTGATACAAATAAGTGTGTTTAGCTGAACCACTTCTTGTAGAATTAATTTTTTTTAAATGTAGGCTAACTAATCTTTTTTTTAAATGGAATATTTAATAAGTTTCACGACATACTATTAAAGCACCACCAACATGATTAAATAAATAATTTTTTAAAAATGCAAAGAGTATTATAAAAACAAATATATACAGATGTAAAAGTATTATGCAACTGTAATCATGCTACGGCCATTTGTATATTCTTTCATAGTTGATTAAATGCTAATGTGAGAAAATAAAATGATTCTATCAATTTATGTAATAATAAATAATTTTATCAACTTTTAATCTTATTTTAATGAGATCTTTAATCAGAATTAATAATGATTCGTACAAAGAACCTGTGTAACTAATACACTATTATTGCTGCATAAATATATAAATAAATATTCATATATAAGATTGGATTCCACTACACTCTTATATGTTTTTGGTAGGTCTTTTATGAGATCGTCTCACGGATCTCATTTTATGAGACGAACTATCCATCAACTAAATAGTATAATATAATTAATAAATAAGAAACAAACAAAAAAAGGGCCGTAGCCGGTCACCCGCACCGCACGACTTCTCGGAAAATAAAGCATATTCAATTAGTTAACTAAAGTTAATGTGTTTCCTTTTCTTATACATTTAACATTTGATTTTAAATTATCAAAGTGCAAGTAATATTTAAAATATAATATGATTTTTTTAATAAATAAATAGAAAAAGTGATAGATTAAAATTCAAAAGTGATACATCTATTATCAAATTATGTTTCATAAAAAAATTATAAAATTAGAAAGTGGTAACCTTTTTAATAAAAAAAAAAATTGAACAAGGAAAAATAATATTCAACTAATAAAATTATTACATAAATAATTTATAAGAAAGACAAAAAGTGACAACATTTTAATTGAAAGTGATATTTGATTAAGAAAAAATGATACACATCCAATTATATTTAATGAAAAATTTATAAGACGGATAAAAAGTGATAACATTTTTAATAAAAAGTGATAATATTTTCAATCAAAAGTGATATTCATTTTTTATTAAGAAAAAGTGATACACATCCAATTATAATATTAAATAAAAATTTTATAAGACGAATAAAAAGTGATAATATTTTTAATAAAAAGTGATATCTGATAAAAAAAAGTGATAAACATTCAATTAAGTTATTTAGTGAATATTGTATTTTACCATATACATAAAAAGTGATAATATTATTAATGAAAAGTAATATCTGATAAAAAAAAGTGATAATTATTTAAATGAACTATTACATAAAATATTAATATAATAAATAAAAATGGTAATTAATAAATAAAAAGTAAGTTTTTTTTAAAAAAATTATTAATTATATAGTATTATATTGACAAGATTTACATTAATTGTATTCTTTAAGAAAAATATTCTCTAATTTTATTTACAAATAATTATATAAATATAATAAACAATAATAATCTACTACGTTCTAATATTTTACAAAAAAAAAAAAATTTAACACAAAAAAAAAAGTAAAAATAGAAGGGCAACAGAAAAATGAATTAGTTAGTCCGATTAATTTGAAGTGCGCTTAAAGGTATTTAGCAAGTTGGCTGTTGATGGTGGATCCGCGAGATTTAAATAATTTTATATTTGACTCGTCTCATGAAATATAATTCGTGAGACGGTCTCGTACAAGTCTTTTTCATATTTTTGTAGTTTTAAAATTTTAATTATAAAAATATTTTAAATTGAGGTGAAACATCATATCAATGTAGACAACAACTTATCGTAACTGAATGTATGAACAAATGTGCACATATTTTTTGGCACTATACTCATTAATTTGTTATATCTCCCTTCCTCTTTATCCTCCCTTATCATGAGTTTAGCCCAAGTCTTTTTCACTATCAACTTTTATTTCATCTTAATTTTGAATTTTTTTTTTTGTACCAATCACATGGGCATTGTAGTTCATTAGTTGGATAGAGCATACTTAAAAAAACTCCGAGATAGACATACTAAAGACAAGTTCTAAGAAAATTGACCAATTATTAAATTATGCTTATAATATAAAATATAGGGTAATTCTTGGGTGATCCGTGGTCACTAGGCATGGCAATGGGGCGGATCGGACCGGGTACCTAGGTGGCCCGCCCCGTGCCCTTTTTCCCCGCCCCGCCCCTCCCCGTGCCCCGGTACGGGTCGGCTATTGAGGACCCGTGCCCGTCCCTATGCGGAGCGGGTCCGCCCCGCCCCGTTTTTTTTTTTAAATTATAATAAATTCAAATAGAAAATTTTAAATTAAAATAAAATGAAGTAAATTTAAATTTTAAATTAAATAATTAAACTTTATTTTCATTTTTAAAATTATTTTATTACATTATATATTCAATGATATATATAATATTGTAATAAAATATTTTGTAATAGTTATATATAATTCCTATATATGATTTTTTTATTTAAGTTAAATAAAAATGTATGTATAATATTTAATATAAATTAATAAATTATATTATATAATAAATATTTTAAATAAAAAATTTTATATTTTAGGGGCGGGGCGGGGCGGGCCGGGGCGAGGCTAGGACCCAGATCCGACCTGGCCCGTACACGGGGCGGGGCGGAACCGCCCCATTCTCTGTGCGGGGCGGGGCGGACCCGGCCCAATCGGGGCGGGGCGGGGCGGGCCCAAATTGCCATCCCTAGTGGTCACCCATGATCCTCTCACACGAGGGGGTGGGGGTCATCCCTAATATGTGGGCCCCCACCCCCTTATGTGAGAGGGTCATGGGTGACCACGGGTCACCCAAGTGATCCTCTAAAATATATTTCTACTTACTGATAGTTAAAATAAGTTTATAGTGAAAGATATTATTCTTCTTTTATTTATTTATATATATATATATATATTTAATATTATCATATTCTAAAACATTTTTCAGTAAATCATTTATTATACTTTAAAAAATATATTTTAATGCCCAATTTTATTTATATAACAACCACATCTTAACCCATTTCACAATTCATTTTACACCATAACCGCTTCACTTTGTCTAAAACCAATTATGTCCATTTTTTACCAGATAATACAATTTATTTTAGTGGATTTTCAATTAAACTCTAACCCATTAATTGCACAATGCAACTTTAATATATTTTTAAGATGTTAATTCTTTTATCAAAAAAGAGTCATTTATTTTCACTTATATGTATTTGTAATTTTCAAATATTTTTTTTAAAGTACAATTCTCACTAAAAAGATATTTGAAATGCAAGATACAATTAGCTAGTGATGCTCAGAACTTTTACTCTTTGATTAGATTGAAAATTATAATTACTTGGAATTTTGTATAGATATTTAGCTTTATGAATGATATTTTTTTATTGATTAAAAAAATCAACTTTCACTTTGACAATATTTTAAATAAGAAAAAAAATAATTTAAATCAAACTCAAGATGTTTTAGTAATCATTTTATTAGTACAAACAAACATGTTGCATCTAGAGCCGTCAATTTGGGTTTAATTCAATGGATTAACCCGCTCCCATCCATAAAAACCCATCAGTATTCTGCCCCAAAAATGATTCAACCCAAAATGATCCGCCCCAAAAACAACTCGTCCCATTTAAGTCCACTACACAGTGGGTCACATTGGGTAGTGGGTTAACCCGCCCACAACCCAATAATCTATCACTCATTCCTATCCCCACCCACACCACCCCCGCCCACCACTCCCCAACTCACCCCCAAATTTTTTTTTTATAAAAAATTTAGATTTTAATATTAAAATAATAAAAATATTATCACCCATCCTACCCTTACCCTTACCCCGCCCAATGGGTGATAATATTTTTAATTTTTTTTATTAAAATTTAAATTTTAATATTAAAATATTAAAAATATTATCACCCATTATACCCCTAACGCCACCCCCCACCGCTCCCAAAAAAATTATTTTTATAAAAAATTAAATTTTAATATTAAAATAATAAAATATTATTACCCATCCTACCCCTATCCCCCACCCACCACCCCCACCCCACCCTCAAAAAAAAATTTATAAAAAATTAGATTTTGATTAATATTAAAATAACAAAAATATTATCACACATCCTACTCCTACCCCATCCACCCACCCACCCACCCACCCCTCGCCCAATTTTTTTTTAATATTAATTTAAATCTAATTTTTTATAAAAAAATTTGGGAAGGGAGTGGGTGGGTAGGGTGGGGGTGGGGGTGGGGGTGGGTGGGATAGGGTGGTAATATTTTAATTATTGAAATATTAAAATTTAAAATTTTATTTAAATTTTTTTTTGGAAGGGGTGGAGTGGTAGGGTGGGGTAGGTGGGTGGGGGTTAGGGGGGAGGTGGGGTGGGGGTAAAGTGAGTGGTAAATGAAACATCTTAAAAAAAATAAAATAATCGGACCAACTCGTGAGTCGACCCACCCCAACCCGCGAGTGACCCGACCCGCGTGTGACCTGTTCCATTTGAGCCGGCATAAGAGCGGATTATGATGAGTTTATGCTAAATCGACCCACCAACCCATTATGACAGTTCTAGTTGCATCGAGTAGCAACTCTTCAATTCAAGAGAGTAGCAACTCTTCAATTCAAGAGTTTACACTTCCATTTAATGCGTAAATAATTTTCAACATATAATAAATAATTTTTTTTATTAAAATGAGAATGAAAAAGAAATACGAATAAAGTAAACGAATTAATTACAGTCACATTATTGTCGGATGCGGATGGCAATTGCATCAATTAGAAAAGTACATAATCAATAAATGACATCTTCCTCAATAAATAAATGGAGTATATAAATATGGGTAATACCGTATGCAAATGAGTGGTGTGGAATCCTTAAAATAAATAAAATGTTTTTTTTTTTAATGTAGTTTAAACTCGATTAGTTTTACACTTTTACTAACATATTGTTCACTTTAGTCTAAATAATAAGGATTAATTTCTGAAAAATGACTTATTTTATTGAAATTAATTTTATATTTGCGTAATTATAAAAGGAGCCCAGTCTTAAAACTGCAATACGGACTTAATTTTTTAAAAAAAGCACTCCATCTTTAATGCTATATTTGAAAAATATACCAAATATTCGTTTTGCAATAATATTTAAAGATTAAATTCCTTTTTAAATTTTCAAAAATTAAATTAATTTTACAATAAAATTAAAATTTGTAAATTTTGTTGTCATTAATTTGATTCAATGTTTAAATTCATTTTTTCCAATACCAATCATCCTTTCCTTTTTTCCCAACATTGGTTAATTTTTACGGCAACTTATTACAGACTAAATTACGAGTATTATATGTGAGTAAACATTTAAAATTTAATATGACAAGAATTATAATTATATGTAAAGGTATAAAAATACATTAAAATTATGGAGTAAACTTTTATTTTAAGCTTCCATATATCTTTCAACTATAGCTTATTGAAGTTATTCAAATATTAATTTATTTATTATTATAAATTAGGAATCTGCATAAACCCAAACTTTGGCAAAGAATTGGGTGAGAACTCTCACCTAAGGGCTTACGTGAGACGGTTAAAAATTGATAACTTTTATAAAAAAAAGTGATAATAAATTAATAATAAGTGATAATGTTATTTTATGAACAATTTATATTATAAATAAAAAGTGATAACATTTTATAGCGAAAGTGATAACTATTTTAAAAAGTAAAAAACGATCTTACGCAATACCTATCCTAAAACTTTTAGTCCCTTCAATATTAAAAAAATTAAAATAATGGAGTATTAATTTTCATTCAAAATATTTCACCTAAATTTTGCATGCAGGTCTCTAAAAGATGTATAAGTATTTTATATAAAAGTTTCAGTGAAGTCATATTATTTTTAGGCATTAAAAGTACTCCCTCCGTCCCACGTATTTTTACCCACTTTCCATTTTGGGGTGTCCCACGTATTTTTACTCATTCCATTTTTGGCAAAAAAACATAATATTTTATTACCTACTTTTTACAATCCCAACAACTTTAATTACTTTTTTACACTTTATTCATCATTCCCAATAACTTTAATCACATTTTCTTTTTAAATTACTAATTTATCCATACTTTTTCTTACATTATATATTAAAAAAATAAAACGTCTTAATCTCCGTGCCCGTACAAACGGGTAAAAATACCCGGGACGGAGGGAGTATTATTCTTTTACATATGTATAATACTCACTCCGTCCCAGGTTAAGATGATCATTTTACCATTTTGGTCGTCCCACCCAAAGAGTCTCATTTCATTTTTTGGACACATGGGACCCACCCACACCCACTAATACAATTAAAACATGGGGCCCCACACCCACTAATACAACTATCCACTACACATTAAATAATAATACTCCTTAATCCACGTGCCCAAAAGTAAATAGGATTCTTAAGTTGGAACGGGGAGTAATTATTACCCTTTTAAAAATGAATTAATTTAATATTATGAAGCAAAATTGTATGTAACATCAAAAAATTGTGAAGCAAACCTTCAACCATATTATCCTATATTCAATCAATGCATCCTTGCAAGCACAAGTTTAGCAGTGAGCTCTCTATATAAGCCACTTGAGACACATCATGTGATTTACCTTCTCTATCAATTCTCGTAGCAGAGGCCGTATGCCCTAATGGTAATGGTAGGGTACACAATAATCAATGCATAATATAAAATGGTCCCAAAACTACTCAAAACTGTCAGAAGTCAAAGTTTTTGACAAAAATACACTTTCATGTCCAAGGTGTGAGGTGTCCATAATAGTGGGCTGTGGGCTACGAGCACTATTAATTTATTTTAATACATTTTATAACCCTATGTATAATCACATACTCCTTTAATTATTTTGTACTTGAAAAATACTTGCATGCCCCACCTGTAAACTGTAACTTTTTAAGTATCTTGTAGAATAAAAATTTACTCTACAATAATTAACAATCTTTATATATTGCACTAGCTTTTCTTTTCTATCATTCTCATAATTACGTTAATTACTCATGCCATTATTATAGTATTAATTCAACCGCTCGTTTGGTAGGGTGTAATATGGTGTATCAAGATGGGTAATATGCCCATTTATAGTGTTGGGTAGGTTATACAAACTTAATAAAGGGCCCTGTAAAATAATGAGGTCCGTAAAATTTCACTGTTGCCTTTTGAACTATTAATCGGGTATCCCACCAGGTATTAATATTATGCATTCAATAGTAAACCCATACAAAACACTGAAATTACCAATTTAGGCCTCAACTTTGTAATGCAGGCATTAATTTCAGAAAAATAAACAAATATTTGTAATATACAAAAAGCATTAAAATTTTTATCGGTCACTTAAAATAAATAAATAATTTTTATAATAGAACAAAATTAATATTCAAATTAAAATTAAATTTACGCTTAATTTTGTTATAATGTGCTAAAAATTTTAAATGATAAATAATTGTAACATTTTTAATGATAGAAACCATAACGTTATAAAACAATTAAATAAATCATAAAAATACATTAGGGTGTTTAGATTTTCAATTATAAAACAATTATATAAATTATATTAACGTTATAAAAAAACATAGAAACCCATAAAATTAATGTCAATAAATAAATATAATTAACAATAATTATTCCAGTTAAATTGAATTTAGTATACAAAATTTTAAATGATATGTAGTACAATAATTGTAAAATTTTCATTTTAGATAAAAAAATAATATCATATTGATTAAATTAAATTTATAAAAATTAATTAAAAATATAAATTATCATTTCGAAATATCAGTGGTGATATTTTAAATAAATAATTTTTAGAATTATATATATATTCGACAAAATAAATTTAAGGAGCAATACAGTAGAGCATTCAAAATTTTAATTAAGAATACACTTTGTGGATATCTTTATCTATTTATTATAAAAAAATGTAATTAAATCTATAAATTAAATAAGGGTATAAAGGTAATATTACATTTTACACATCATATTAGTATAACCTACCAAATGCCATAAAATATTATTACTAATTTTTATACATTTTATTAAACAAATTTATTTATTCATATTATCTCCTTATATCTACCTGCATAATACTTAACTCGTAATACTTCTTAGTATAGAAATCGTATACCCACCTATATAAAATAAAAATCAACACATAGCAAGTGACACCTATGACATAGCCCCAACCCAATTTTAATAATTTAATTAAAATAAGAAAAAGAGAAATAAAAATAAATTCTTATTTACCAATTATGGAGTGAATTTAGGCAGTAAAATTTGATAAAATAATCAGAATATATCAAGAATTTCGAGTATGTAATTATTGCACAGGGGGCAATTCCCCCTTTGTACCCACAGTTCCCGGGAGCACAGCCTGCAAAACGTATGTCCGCAGGGGATAAAAGCCGCCCCCTTATGCCTTACCATGCATACGCAACAATTGTTGTACTCTACGCCTTTCACGGAGGCGCCGGCGGCCGCCTCCACCCCTGCATCCTCCTCCTGCTCATCCATGACGTACGTCGAACCTTCATAACCCATCTGCCTGTCGTTCTCCGCCAGCAACGCCATCAACGATGTTCTCACCGGCTGCTCCGCGTCCCCATCGGCGGCGGCGGCGGCGCCGCGTTCTTGGTTATCTTCTGCATTTTCTTGGTGGTTATCGTCGCTAACAGGTCGTCTACTACTCGGCAATGAATTTGTCAGGTCTAACCTTCCAATCGCTTCCTCTGTCGCTCGGCTGAGATTTCTAAACGAACTCGGCCGCATTTCGTCGGGTTGAGTGGACTCAACCGAGTCGATGGTTGAGTTGAAACGGTCAGACAGGTGGCGAATCGTCAGCTGGTTGTTGTTAGGTAGCACGTTGGAAGACGGAACGGGGACTGCGGACGACCACGCGGCGGTTGCGCCTCTACGACGGAGGCGGATCTTGTCTCTTAAATGTTGCCAGCTACTCCGGCCGCCGTCTTCACGGCCGCGGCCGAGACCGGAAGTTTGGTCCTCGCGGATAATGTCCAACAGCGTCCGGTTCGATTGGATGCGCTGCAGCGGCGGTTCATGAACCGGCGGCGGAAATTCTCTCTTGTCACTGAGAACAGCGCTTAAAGTTAAACCGGAGGAGCTACGGCGGCCGCCGCCGCTCGACGAGGTGCTCTGATTGAGATTCCTCTGATGATCTTCCTCCTTAATTCGCAGAAAGTCTCGCAGGTTCTGCGAGTACAATCTCTCGCCGTCGCCGCCGCCACCGACGACGATTTCCATCCGCCGCAGACTAATTAACTCGAAACAAATCGAGAAATCACTGGTGAAGAAATTGGAATATTCAGAGAATTAAAGGATAACAGAAACCAACACTCAATTCTCAGAATTTAAGAAACCGAAGCTTCATCCATGGGCAAACGCAACGAGATTTCTCGAAACTCGAACACCGCTAAAAACAAAAGATTCAGCCACAAAAACCGAAAAAAATATAAGAAAATCATAGAAAGTAGAATCAGGAGGTCAGATCTAGAGAAGATTTATAGAAAACAAAAGAGTAAAAGAGGAAAACATAGGATACCTTAGGTTGAATGTAAAAATCAATCAGATCCGTAAGGGGAAACAGCATTTGCAGGCGGAGGAAAGAGAGAAAAAGATTTGGATTGAGAGACAAAAGTGAAGGGGAATGATTAATATATAAGATTAATAATTGGAGAAGAGAACAGAAGAAAAGAGCACAAGTCAAAAGGACAAGGAGGAGAACCAAAGTCTTGAGTAGAGAGAGATAAGATTATGATAATTTGATGAATAACAATTACTCCCTCTATCCCCCAAATATTTCGCATTTTCCTTTTTCATCCGTCCTTCAAAGTATTTCACACCTTACTTTTACTAAATTTAGTAAAAATACATTAAAATAATACACACTTTTTACACATATCTCAATATAATACTTACTTTTTCACATCTCCCAATAACTGTACACACCTTTTTTCATAACTTTACACACATTTTTCATTAAATCAACTAATTCTCTTTCTTACTTTATACATAAAAATACAAAATTTTCTTAAGCTCCGCGCACACCAATACGTGAATTACTTACTGGGACGGAGGGAGTAACATATATCCATCCATTTAAACATATATAAAAACAAATTTACTCTAATTTATACTCCCTCCTAACAATGTAGAGGTATCTATTTTACCATTTTGAGCATTCAATTCAAAGGTATGCATATTCATTTTTTAGCAAAAAGTACATCAAGGCCAACCACTTCTCTTTAATACAATTACCCACTACAAATATAATAATAATACTCCTTAATCTACGCGTAAACAAAAAATGATTACCTTTGCATTGGCCGGAGGGAGTATATTTTTTTTTTAATTTTTCTTACTCTTTTCAATTTTACTATATTTTAAAATCATTCGATCTTAACCCTCTATTTAATACTTAGTCTTGACCCTACTTATACCAATAACATTTTTTTTAATATAAATTTAAAAAAATTGATAAATGTAAGAAATATTTTTAGCATATATAATAATTATCAATAAATATTTAATTAATATATTTTAATTTAATTTTTATATGATTATAAAATCTATTATTAGTATAATTAAATTTTATAATTAAAATTAAAAGGTTAATTGGACGGTCAATATTAAAATTGAAATTATTTTTAAATAGAATAAAATTAAAAACAAATTAAAAAAAAGTAGAAGTTTAAGTTTGATTTTATATATGTATAGATAGATAAATTATAATAAGCAAACATGAATTTTCATTTTTGTCTTCCATTTTTATTTTATTTTATTGTATTGAGAAACTATTCAATTTTAATCCTCACTGTCCATTTAATACTTTTAATCTCATGAACTCTATTTATGCAAATAATAATTATTTTATTAACAATATAAAAATTTGCTAAATATTTTGATTAAATTGTATCAAGAAAGGTGGCTCGCCAACCCCAGGCGCCCCCGCATGTCGCCGCCGGCCGGCCCGACAGTATGAGATGGAGGTTAATCATAGTAACTCAACCGACCAATAAGGGTTAGACATTTTAACCCACCACACAATGAACCCCTTAATTAAGTGGTTGCTCTCACGCTGCGGGTAAGATTTGATCTTTGGACTACATATTTGATTAATTCTCAATTAATATATTAAATTTCGATCAATATAACAATAAATATTCAATTAATATAATTAAATCTAATTTATATAAGGTTTATATTTGATAATTTATTTTATCTTAATATTCAACTAATCTATTTAAATTATTTAATTTTAAATTAATTTTAGTGTTTAAATTTGTTGTTGAATTTATTTTAATTTATTTTACATATTTTTAATTTAGTATTTACTCTAAAACACCCTCTTAATTTTCATTTTATTAATTTATTTTACGTTAAAATATCGTCTTTCATGTTACTGATCAAATTTTGTTACATTTTTTCATTGTTAATCTTGAGCCGCTATTAATAATAAATAAATTTGAAATATAATTTAATGAATTTTTTTAATTTGATGGATACAAATAGGATTATAAGGTAATCAAACCATGTTAGATCGGGTGATAGATACGGATGGTTATAAGTGAGTTTGAAGATGGTAAAAGTAGTTTAAAAAAAATCTACTCCCTCTGTCTCAAACTCGCTGTTTTAGTTACTGTAGATATGAAATTTAAGAAATTTTATTTTTTTGACTAACTTTATTCACTTTTAAATTTAAGAAATTTTGCTTTTTGACTAATTTTATTCACTTTTTAAGGGTATTGTGGTATCTTTAGGTAATAAATAAATTATAAAGTATGTTATATATGTTAGGTGGGATTGATATTTTTTAAATTAAAATAAACTTTTGAGGTTATTGGTTGATGTGAAGTTTTCTTATTTGGAATAAGATAACAAGTTTGAAACAGATGGAGTATTAAAATTTGCAAAGATTGTGAGTATATGCCTGAATTATCCGCATGTATTTGTTTATACATAAATTATACAAAAGTGAATAATTACTTAAAAATTATTGAATCATTTTTTATTTATTGATTCTCTCATGATACAATTGTCCCTGATTGTGAATTTTGTATCACAAGCGCCTCTTGGTTCAGCAATTTACAAAATAAATATAATCTTGTGTAATGAGAAATTAATTAATCATAATTAAAAAAATTTATTACCATACTTTGTACTTGGTATGAAGATGAAGGAATTAAGATTCATTATTCATTATTATTGATTTACTAATTATAAACTACTCTATGATCATAATCATTCTCATTTCCATCAATCCATTAATAATATCTTTTACTATTGCCATTCTCAAATTTGAACCAAATATATTATCCTAATAAGCAATACTAATATACATTTATAATATTATATTTTTTTCTATGCAGTGCACGAGTTCATAATGGTAAAATTACTCCTATAAAACAGCACATAATTTACATTGGTCCAATTACATATCTAAATATTTATGCAATCAATAAAATATAAAAGGTGGTTTATTAAATTAATTACTCCATATATGTTTTTGGATTTATTAGGTAGTATCAGCCTATCGGGTTTTTAATTTTAAGTGAACAGCCTATATTATTATTAAAATAAAAAGTAATAAAATATGTAATTTATTCTTGTATTGACAAATGGAACCACACCGTGATAGTTGGAATGGCTGGCACGAATGTGCATAATTCAAACTTAGGACCATTCATAAAAAAAGTAAATATATAGGGATTAAAATATGCTGTGTGTATTTGCCTGAATTTTTCGAATTCTTTTATTAATTCATATAATATTTTCTCATTCATGTTTAATATGTACTCTCTCTGTCCGTTTCAATGTTTACGTTTCTGTTTTGCGCGTTTTCCTTTTTAGGAATATGTGACCAACCTAAAAAAATTAATATATCATCCAACACTGATACACCTATCTACTTCACATCAAATATTATATTTTTCCACCCACTATCTATTAAAATATACTCCCTCCGTCCCAAAAATATTGACACACTTTCCTTTTTGGGTTGTCTCACAGAAATTGACATATTTCCTTTTTAAGAATATGGGACCCACAAAAAAATAATTTATTTATTTACATGGACCCACACACTCATCACACTCACCACTAATAGAACTACTCACTACACATTAAATATTATTTCTCTCACTTCACTTTACATTAAATTATTATACTCCTTAATCTCCGTGCCCAAAAAAATGTGTCAATACTTCCGGGATGGAGGGAGTAATACTTTTCAATCAACGTGCAAAAAGCAAACGTAAACATTGAAACGGGACGGATGGAGTATAGTTTAATCTTTATTCAATTTAAATTCTTATTCATTTTTCTATTTTAGAAATCACAAATATATTAAATATATCTCCTCATTACATATTAAATAATACTCACTTATAGATACTTATGCTAACTGACAATACCTACAACTTCTAGATACTTATGGCCACCATGTGAACTTGACCGTACAATGGACTCCCTCCACTCCCTCCAACGCTGCTGCTATGAGATTTCCCGATCTTCATAAACGAACTCTCTCAATCTATTGTGATCGCTACTCATAGATATATGTCAAGAAACAGAAGGGTAACCGATCCCTTAATCTCGCATGACTGTAATGAATGCGCGTAATCTGCTCCAAGAAAAATATGGAAATATAATCTTGATCAAATCATGTAGATATATTCTCCTTGATATTATCTTTAATCAATAATTAATTTAAACTTATCCAAATATAAACTATTTGATTAAATGCCAATTAGGAAAATATATCTATCTATATCTATACATATATAAAAGCAAACCTGAATTTCCACTTTTGTTTTCAAGTTTTTTTCAATTTTACTTTATTTAAAAATAATTCAATTTTAATCTTAACCGTCCAATTTAATTTTAATTTTAACCGTTCAATTAATGCTTTTAATAGATTATTATAATAATAATAATGGATTTCATTATTTAAATTTTAAATTTTTTATTGCATACTATAAATTTGATAAATATAGGAAATATTTTTTCAAATTTGATTAATCTTAAATCAATATATGCTTAATTTCAATTAATATATCAATATTATTTTTATTATAATCGTCTCTATAAATATTTGCTTTCAATCATGACCGTTGATTCTTTAAAATCATGCCATATAAATTTTTTCATTACCTAATCAAATTCTTACTCTATCCCTCTTTTTTTTCCCCACTAATACTTCTTCTTTTTCTTTTCTTTTACAAATTATACTTTCATATTATTTATAATCTACTCTAATTTGTTTTGTTTTTTATACTTTTATTTGATCATATATGCATGTTCAATCGTTCTCCTTAAAAAAAATCATTATACTTTTTAAATTTTTTCTTTTGTTCTTCTTTTTAATCCTCTTTTTGTTTTTTTTCTCTAATGCTTCTTTTTTTTTCTTCTCTTTTACAAATTCTACTTTCATATTATTTATAATCTACTCTAATTTGTTTTATCTTTTATACTTTTATTTAATCTTATATGCAGGTTCAATCATTCTCCATAAAGGTATCATTATACTTTTTAATTTTTTGTTATCTTATTTTTTTTCTCTTCGACTTTTGTGTGTTTTTTTAATAATTCTGTAAATTTAATTTTTATAATTTAATTTATTTTATCTTCTTTTATACTTTTATTTTATATTATTTTCAGGTTTAATCATTCTCATATTTGATCTTATTTGTAGGTCCAATCATTATCTTTTGAGGTATTATTCTTTTTTTTTGTATATCTTTTTTTTCTTCAATTTTTGTGTTTTCTTCATAATAATTCTATGACCCTATTTTTATATTTTAATATTCTATATTTTGTTCTTCTTTTTAATCATATTTTTTTTTTCTCTAATGCTTCTTCTTTTGCTTCTCTTTATACATTCTACTTTCATATTATTTATAATCAACTCTAATTTATTTTGTCATTTATACTTTTATATGATTTTATATGTAGGTTTAATCATTCTCCTTAAAGGCATCATTATATTTTTAAATTTTTTGTTGTATTATTTTTTTTCTCTTCGATTTTAGTATTTTTTTAATAATTCTATAAACTCTATTTTTGTAATTTAATTTATTTTATCTTCTTTTATACTTTTATTTGATTGATATTATTTTTAGGTTTAATTATTATCATATTTGATATTATTTGTAGGTTCAATCATTTTTATTTAAGGTATATTCTTTTTTTTTGTCTTTTTTTCATTTAATTTTCGTGTTTGCTTTATAATAATTCTATTAACCCAATTTTTATATTTTAATATTCTTTCTTTTGTTCTTCTTTTTAATCATCTTTTTATTCTTTTTTTTTTGTCTAATGCTTCTTCTTTTTCTTCTCTTTTATAGATTCTACTTTAATATTATTTATAATCTACTCTAATTTGTTTTGTCTTTTATATTTTTATATATGATCCTATATGTAGGTTTAACCATTCTCCTTACAGGTATCATTATAATTTTTAATTTTTTGTTATATTATTTTTTTCTCTTCGATTTTTGTATTTTTTTAATAATTCTATAAACTCTATTTTTATAATTTAGTTTATTTTATCTTTTTTAATACTTTTTTTTATTGATATTATTTTTAGGTTTAATTATTATCATATTTGATCTTATTTGTAAGTCCAATCATTCTTATTTAAGGTATATTCTTTTTTTGTCTATCTTTTTTCTCTTTAATTTTTGTGTTTTCTTTATAAAAATTTTATGAACCCTATTTTTATATTTTAATACTCTTTCTTTTGTTCTTCTTTTTAATCATCTTTTTATTATTATTATTTCACTAATACTTCTTTTTTTTCTCTTTTATAGATTCTACTTTCATATTATTTATAATCTACTCTAATTTGTTTTGTCTTTTATACTTTTATATGATCTTATTTGTAGGTTCAACCATTCTCCTTAAAAGTATCATTATAATTTTTATTTTTTCGTTATCTTATTTTTTTCTCTTCGATTTTTGTGTTATTTTTTTAATAATTGTATAAACTCTATTTTTTATAATTTAGTTTATTTTATCTTCTTTTATACTTTTATTTGATTGATATTATTTTTAGGTTTAATTATTATCATATTTGATCTTATTTGTAGGTCCAATTATTCTCATTTAAGGTAATATTTCATGAACCCTATTTTTATATTTTAATATTTTATCTTTTGTTCTTCTTTTTAATCCTTTTTTTATTTTATTTTTCTAATAATTATTCTTTTTCTTCTCTTTTACAGATTCTATTTTCATATTATTTATAATCTATTCTAATTTGTTTGTCTTTTATGTTTTTATTTGATCTTACATGCGGGTTAAATCATTATTTTTAAAGGTATCATTATACTTTTTAGTAATTTATTGTTATCTTATTTTTTTCTCCTCGATTTTTGTGTGTTTTTTCTTCATAATTCTATAAACTCTATTTTTATAATTTAATTTATTTTATCTTCTTTTATACTCTTATTTGATATTATTTTTAGGTTTAATCATTCTCATATTTGATCTTATTTGTAGGTCCAATCATTCTCATTTGAGGTATCATTCATTTTTTTCTATATTTTTTTTCTTCAATTTTTGTGTTTGCTTTATAATAATTCTATGAACTCTATTTTTATATTTTTATATTCTTTCTTCTGTTCTTCTTTTTAATCATATTTTTTTATTTTTTTTCTCTAATACTTCTTCTTTTTCTTCTCTTTTATAGATTCTACTTTCATATTATTTATAATCTAAACTAATTTATTTTGTCTTTTATACTTTTATATGATCTTATATGTAGGTTCAACCATTCTCCTTAAAGGTATCATTATACTTTTTAATTTTTTGTTATCTTATTTTTTTCTCTTCGATTTTTATTTTTTTTAATAGTTCCATAAACTCTATTTTTATAATTTTATTTATTTTATCTTCTTTTATACTTTTATTTTATTGATATTATTTTTTGGTTTAATTATTATCATATTTGATCATATTTGTTGGTCCAATCATTTTCATTTAAGGTATAATATTTTCTTTGTCTATCTTTTTTTTCTTTAATTGTTGTTTTTGCTTTATAATAATTCAATTAACCCTATTTTTATATTTTATTTTTTGTTCTTCTTTTTAATCTTTTTTTCGTTTTTTTCTCTAATACTTCTTCTTTTTCTTCTCTTTTACATATTATACTTTTAATATTATTTATAATCTACTCTAATTTGTTTGTCTTTTATACTTCCTTCGTTCCGTCCTTATGGTTACGTTTATTTTTTGCACGGGGATTAATGAATATAGTATTTTAATGTGTATTGAGTGAGAGAAATAATAATTTAATGTAAAGTAGGTAGTTGTATTAGTGGGATGAGTGGGGCCATTGAGGGCTGCTTGTTCACAATTTTGCATGTGTCCCCAAGTGTAGGGAATCAATTGTAGTTCCACGTGTGACCAAGTAAAAAAATAATATCGTACTCAAGGGATAATTATAGATCTACTATTTAATCTAATTATGACTATTCTAATTTAAGACGAATCTGGCTTGTTTAGAGAATTACTTAAATTAACTATGCAGAAAATAATTACTAAAAATAAATAGCAGATAATTAAATATGAAAGGTATTCAAGAGAGAAGATAGACAACACTAGGAAATCCTGTTAAATTGGCTAAATTAACTCACTAGACAATCAGTTAGAATCCATGCAGTTTTTATGAAAGCAATCACTTAATTATGTTAAACCCCTTTGGTCAAGTAAAATTAACATATAAATCTGGTTCAAACCCTCAGATGCAGAAGAATAATTCATACTCCCTTTCTAGGTACTTAAGAATTAAACCCCAATTTTCACCTAACAATCTAAGATAGATATATTAAGTGTCCACTATTAATTATTCTAATGAATAAATGTTATATGGTCAAGTCCCCTTTTACCCATAACAGATTGACAAATATCTTTACCTCTATAACACAAGCAATAAGCATAAGCATGCAAAAGGTATTGACATACATATGAATAAGGACAGATCATATAAGACAAAAATATCAATCTCAATTCAAAACATTAATAAGGGAATAAGTATACTGCAGGTATCCAACCTTAAATCTAGATCATCAATTCAAACCAATTCAACCTTCAAAACCTAGCACTATCCAAGAAGTACTAGCCCATGGTGTTACAAGCAACACCCATGGTTAGGAAATAAAACAATCCCATAGGTCTATTATTCAAAATAAAGAAAGAAAGAATAAGAAAAACCCTTGTAATGGTGTGATCCTTTGTTCTTTCCTCCGTGATTCTGAACTTTCTTGTTCTCCTTCTCAAGTAAGCAATACCGATGAACTCCCCGGGATGGGTGGATGGGATGGTGCGGTGAAAGGGTGTGTAGAGTTGTGGAGATTTATGGAGAGTTTGGGATTTGAACACCCAAAGACTTCTTTTATAGTTCAGAACTGATCCTTCACGAAATCTGACTCAAAAGTGGGCTTTTTCACGTTAAAAATACGAACGGGCCAAAAAAACGACGAAACGACGAACTGAGCCACGCTGAAAAATGACACGAGTCGTGCGGGCAATTGGCATGCAGATTCCTTGGCAGCTATCGGCGGCACGACGCGTGCGTCTCGGCAGCACCCTGCACTCGTGCTCGGCAGCCCCGGTGCTCGTGCTCGGCAGCCTCGGTGGCACGAGCTTGCGTGCCAGGCGGCACGACCTTCTGCTGCTGGCCGGCACGAGTCGTGCCGGCGCCTCTTCTCCCGATGTCGTTCCGACTTCGTTCCTGACTTCCGTTTTTGCTCTTTTCACCTCGTTTTTCACCTAAAAACACGAAATAACACCTCACGTGCATCTGAAATATAAAGTTATACAATTCTACCACAAGATGCTCAAATACTGATATAATCCCCACATAATGGTGCTAAATCGAACTCTAAAATACGCAGATTTTCACACTAATCAAACCCCCCAAACTTAAGATGTTGTTCGTCCCCGAACAACGAAAAGGAACAAAGTAGAAGAAAGATAATGTGTAAATCTAAGGGAAAATAAGGAATATAACAACTTAAGCCATTCAAAAGACAATTATCATTAACTCCGGTCATGCACTCTCATCACATGCAATAATCCATTCATAGCATACAAGTTAAGACAATTACCACTAATTAAAATGCTCCATCAACTTATTCTCACGGGAAGTATATCACTCTCACTCAAGTGTAAAAGATGTACACTTATGGGTATGTTGTTTACGCTCAAATTCAGTTCAAGTGCATGCGTAACCATAAGCTTGCCAAATATCTCAAACTCTCCACCACTTAAAAGTATGATTCGATAATGGGATCAAAAAGGACTTTTATTTGGATGTAATGTTGGCTCTTTGGTAAAGGCAGGAAATATATGGATAAAGTGACTCAAAACTCGGATCAATCAAGTCGCGATCCATCATGATCTTCATTCTTCTTACTCACTTCAATTCAAGCACATCATCCTCCTTTTCTCTTCAATTTTTCTCTTCCATGCACAACCGAACACCTCATCATTTTTTTTTCTTCCTTTTTTTTTTCTTTTTCTTCTCTTTTTTTTCTCTCGAGGTACCAATTTCGGGCACTACCTCTCACATCATCCATGGGGTACCAGTTTCGGGCACTACCCTAGGGTGTTTATTTGATGAAGTACTAGAATTAAGAACTACTCCATGAATTTTTTTCTTTTCTTTTGATCCTTCCTTCATCGTTATTCTCAATCCACAAATTACCACTCTCTTCAATTAAGCTTTATTGGCTATCAAAAGAATGGATTTAAAAGGCTCAATGGGCTGACTAAGAATTTAATGAATTCAGGTAAAGTGTATGGGAAATAATAGTTATAAAGAAAAGATGGCCTAAGATCATCTCCCATTATCTAACATAACACGTGGTCTCAAGCGAGACAAGAGGCAAGTTCTAGAATACACGCACAAGAACGATACTCACCAGAAAGAAATATCATGTGTTTATGTACATGAATAAGGCTTAAAATCTCACATGGGTTATCAAGTAATAGAGTACTCTTCATGGTAAGCAATATCTTACAAGTACACATAGAACTTCATATCACAATATAATTAAAGTACACTTCCTTCATCAATTTCAAGAGTATATTATGAATTCAAACTTTAGTACCTCTACTACTAGACAATAAACTCCACATACCATCCCCCAGTACAAATCAAAAGTGTAAACTAACTCAAAATCCGAATTTGAAAACTTACCTGGGCGCTCACACGATGCCGGCACGAGTCGTGTAGGCATATGGCACGGGTCATGCCACTTACCTATCGACAGCCTCCGTCAGCTTTTCTGCACCCGGCACGACTCATGCCGCCTTTCTTGGCAGGTCGTGCCGCCTCCATTCGCCAATCGCGCTGCACCGCTGGGCGGCGCGCTGGCTCCTTGTAGCCATTCTTCACACGGAACGACCCGTGCCATGCATTGCACGAGTCGTGCCACCCTTTTATACGGCTGGGCACTTTTTTTCCGACTTTTTCACCTACTTCTTCGAATTTTCATCCAATTCAAGCTCAAATACACTTAATTCATCAGTAATATTATCAGAAAAAAACAAAAATTCATCCAAAATTAAATCACTCCAAATCTAGGAAAAAAAAACTAAACATAACATAACAAAACACTTGGATGATTGCAAAAAAATATTCGAACATTCGAAATAAATTCCAAAAATTCTAAAAAAAATCAACCTCCAAGCATCACACACAAGTGAAAGAAAACTTACCTCGGTGCTTCAAGACGTTGGGATGCACGTCCACCCCCCCAAACTTAGTTCAAACCAAGTAAGAAACTAAGTTTGCAAAAAGTGAATACCATAGACGACAAAGCACCTAATAAAATTTCCTACACCAAACAAAAACATTAAAGCAATAAAACAGGAGGGTAAGCCCCCAACAAGCGCTTATGTTTAACGTCGGAGAGTCACGACGGAATGTAGAATATGTAGACTACTGATTAAGAGGATGGTCTTCTTTCATCTTCACCTTCCAATACTTCCTCCCCCTCTTATCATCCGCACTTATCTCCTTACCTTTCTTAGGCACCATAGGATCAGTAGAATCTCCTTTCTCAAGCTTTCTAGTTTCATTCCTGTCAATCTTCCACTCAATTTCAGAATCACTTCTGTAACCATCAAGATCAAACTCAGGATAAAATTGATCACAAAATAAAGAAAGAGAGAAAGGACTTTCAAATTTGTGGGTATCCGGTGGTAAGTTAGGAGGCTTCAAATAGACATCATCTCCTCTTCCTTTGTCTACATCCTTCTTCATAACCTTAACTACTACATCCTTCGCCCCCTTCATAGGTGGTGGTTCTCTTGCACTTGCAACCTCGAGGCTCGCAGCAGTCGGCTTAAGCTTTCTTGCTAAATCCCTGCAATTAGATTTATGTAAGTATTCAATGTACCCATTAGAAAGCTCATCATACCTGTCATCAAAATCAGTAGAAAGAAAAGCAAGGAGTTTGCTTCGGCTCTTTTCAACAGGATCCTTAGACAGGATCAAAGGCAATCTCTCCTCCGCGGCTCCCTCTACGTCTTTGATGCTTCTGCACTCTTGCATATCAGTAGGCCACTTCATAGCTCTCTCAAGTGAAAAGACAACTTCTTCATCATTAACTTGCAACTTCAGTTCCCCCTTCTTTACATCAATGTTCGCTCCTGCAGTCGCAAGAAACGTCCTTCCCAAAATTAGAGGAACTCTATCATCATCGTCTTCTTCCATGTCTAGCACAATGAAGTCCACTGGAAATATGAACTTTCCAACTTTTACTAAGACATCTTCAACTACCCCCCTTGGGTAGGTCAAGGATCTATCAGCAAGCTGCAATGCTACAGATGTCGGCTTCAGATCCCCCAAACCAAGCTTGATAAATACGGAATAAGGCATCAGATTGATGCTAGCCCCCGAATCACATAAGGCTCTCTTAGCTTGTCCATGTCCAATCTCACATGGTATGGTAAAGCTCCCCGGATCTTTCAACTTCGTAGGAAGTTTCTTTTGTATCACAGAACTGCAGCTCTCTATCTTATTCACTGACTCTCCCCCAGTCAAACTCCTCTTCTTAGACATGATGTCTTTCAAGAACCTTGCATAATTGGACATCTCCTCTAAGGCTTCTGCAAAAGGAATATTGATATGGATCTTCTTAAATATCTCCAAAAACTTCTTGAATTTTTCATCCAATCATTTCTTAAAGAATTGCTGTGAAAACGGAATTGGATGTTTTGTCTTTGGGATGCCCCAAATATCATTCTCAAACTCCTCTTCTTTTTCTTTTTCAGCTCTTTCTGCCTTAGCTCTTTGCCATTTTTTCAACCTAACTTCAGGTTCTTCTGAATTTTCTGCAGTTTCAGGCACCTGGGGATCATTCTGGACAAGTTCAGCAGCGCGAGGATCGAAACAAATTTCTGACGTTTCTGCAGGAAGAGCGCACGAGTAGTGCCGGACAGGCGCACGAGTCGTGCGGCCTGTTTCTGACTCGTGCCTCAAAATACGTTCGGCATCTTCTGCAGTTGTTTTGCCCATGCATGAGTCGTGCGGCCTCCATCCTCACCTATCGGATGACACGATGCATCGGATATGCTGAGTTCCTGATGGCACGAGTCGTGCGGCTTATTGCACGAGTCGTGCATCGTGTCTGCACCAACGTGTTCGTTCCCATCCGAATTTTTGAATTCCTTTTCGAATCCATCCTGTTCCGATGGCATTTTTGGGCCTTCGTACTGCGTTTCACTCCTCAGGGTGATAGCCATAACTTGCTCCTTTGGGTTTGTCACCGTTTGGGATGGAAACTTACCTTGTTGCTCTAGTCTCCCTACTGCAGCATGTAACTTTCCAAGAGCAATATCAGTTTCCTTCTGCTTTCTATCCGTCTCTTTCTGCCTACTTTCAGATTACTCAGTAGTGGACATCATTAGCTTAACCATCAAATTCAACTGCTCCCCTTGCTGCGTTATTTGATCTCCTTGCTTCTTCAACAACAGTGTTAACTCATCATCCACGGGGGCTCTTCCTTCTACAGGCTTATGTGCTGGATCAAATTCTGGAGGAGGTCCCATTGCATTACTTGGGTTAGAATAAGACAGATTATCATTCCTTCTTTGATTGCTGAAGTTGGAATTTCCTTGGTCATTCCTTCCCCACTGCTGATTACTAGGCCTGAAATTCTGTCTATTTCTGTAATCCCCTTGCAAGCTCTGACCCATAGTATAATTCACTTCCTCCATATGATCTTCATCCTGATCCATTCTAACTTTCTCTCCTTTGCCTCCTAGTCCGAGACGATCCATCTTCTTATGCAGCTCACTTAGTTTACTCTTGAGTTCTGACATCTCACTGCTGTTGACCTGAACTTCAACTTTAGCCACTTTATCAAAAGCGACTCCATCTGATCTTTCCATAGGCCAATCATACGTGTTAGATGCCATCTCCTCAAAGATCTCTTCTGCTTCATCTGCTGACTTCTTGAAGACCGATCCACCAGCTGTTGCGTCCACCAACACTCTTGATTCACTCCTCAGGCCTTGATAGAAGAAGCCTAAGTAAGTGTCTTTTATAAAACCATGTTGTGGACCACAACGCAACAGGTCCTAGAACCTCTCCCACGCTTCATAGAAACTCTCCAAGGCTCCTTGTTTAAATAATGTGATCTTTTGCTTCACCTTAAAGCTCTTGGAAGGAGGGAAGTACTTGTTCAAGAACTTATCTGCCAACTGCTCCCATGTAGTACAACATCCTGCAGGAAGGTTGTTGTACCACTCTTTGGCTTTCCCCGTTAGTGAGAATGGGAAAAGCCTCATTCTAATAGCATCCTCTGGGACATTTCTATGCTTCTGCGTCCTTGCATACTCATCAAATAATTGCAGATGCTCACTAGGACTTTCCAAAGGATTACCACTGAACTGTTGTGCCTGTACCATCCAGATCAGTCCAAACGGTAACTCAAAATTTTCCGCAATAATTGCGGGTCCATTCAATCCAGCATTCATGGTGTGCTTAAGCTTATACTGGTCCCGCATGGGAGTTGGAACCTGTTCGTCAGCCATCTTTATTGTCTCAATCTCTACAACTTCCTCTTCTTCTGAAGAATAATAAGTATCCGACTCTGAGCTAGGAGTAGGTGTGGCTGGATTCTTTCTCTTCTTTCTGTTCAGTCTGACAAGTGCTTCAAGTTCTAGGTTGAGTGGTTCAATTGAAAGTCCACTTGACCTAGTTATCATACACCTGTTCTCACGCAGCTAATCAGAATAGTTTGGATCTAAATAAAAATAAAAATAAAAGCAATTAAAATTTAACGTCCTAGAATAAAATAAATCACAAAATAAATTCAATAAATAAATCTAAAAATGATCCCCGGCAGCGGCGCCATTTGCTTGTTCACAATTTTGCATGTGTCCCCAAGTGTAGGGAATCAATTGTAGTTCCACGTGTGACCAAGTAAAAAAATAATATCGTACCCAAGGAATAATTATAGATCTACTATTTAATCTAATTATGACTATTCTAATTCAAGACGAATCTGGCTTGTTTAGAGAATTACTTAAATTAACTATGCAGAAAATAATTACTAAAAATAAAATAGCAGATAATTAAATATGGAAGGTATTCAAGAGAGAAGATAGACAGCACTAGGAAATCCAGTTAAATTGGCTAAATTAACTCACTAGACAATCAGTTAGAATCCCTGCAGTTTTTATGAAAGCAATCACTTAATTATGTTAAACCCCTTTGGTCAAGTAAACTTAACACATAAATCTGGTTCAAACCCTCAGATGCAGAAGAATAATTCCTACTCCCTTTCTAGGTACTTAAGAATTAAACCCCAATTTCCACCTAACAATCTAAGATAGATATATTAAGTGTCCACTATTAATTATTCTAATGAATAAAGGTTATATGGTTAAGTCCCCTTTTACCCATAACAGATTGACAAATATCTTTACCTCTATAACACAAGCAATAAGCATAAGCATGCAAAAGGTATTGACATACATATGAATAAGGACAGATCATATAAGATAAAAATATCAATCTCAATTCAAAACATTAATAAGGGAATAAGTATACTGCAGGTATCCAACCTTAAATCTAGATCATCAATTCAAACCAATTCAACCTTCAAAACCTAGCACTATCCAAGAAGTACTAGCCCATGGTGTTACAAGCAACACCCATGGTTAGGTAATAAAACAATCCCATAGGTCTATTATTCAAAATAAAGAAAGGAAGAATAAGAAAAACCCTTGTAATGGTGTGATCCTTTGTTCTTTCCTCCGTGATTCTGAACCTCCTTGTTCTCCTTTTCAAGTAAGCAATGCCGATGAACTCCCCGGGATGGGTGGATGGGATGGTGCGGTGAAAGGGTGTGTAGAGCTGTGGAGATTTATGGAGAGTTTGGGTTTTGAACACCCCAAAGACTTCTTTTATAGTTCAGAACTGATCCTTCACGAAATCTGACTCAAAAATGGGCTTTTTCACCTTAAAAATACGAACGGGCCAAAAAAAGGACGAAACGACGAATTGGGCCACGCTGGAAAATAGCACGACTCGTGCAAGCTACCGCACGAGTCGTGCGGGCAATTGGCGTGCAGATTCCTCGGCGGCACGACGCGTGCGTCTCGGCAGCACCCTGCACTCGTGCTCGGCAGCCCCAGCGCTCGTGCTCGGCAGCTCTCGGCAGCCTCGGCGGCACGACCTTCTGCTGCTGGCCGGCACAAGTCGTGCCGGCGCCTCTTCTCCCGACGTCGTTCCGACTTCGTTCCCGACTTCCGTTTTTGCTCTTTTCACCTCGTTTTCCACCTAAAAACACGAAATAACACCTCACGTGCATATGAAATATAAAGTTATACAATTCTACCACAAGATGCTCAAATACAGATATATCCCCACATAATGATGCTAAATCGGACTCTAAAATACGCAGATTTTCACACTAATCAAGGGCGAAGTAATTAATTTGTGTGGGTCTCATATGCTAAAAAGGAAAATGTAACCATTAGGATGAGACGCCCAAAATAAAAATATATAACCATTATGATGGGACGGAGGGAGTACTTTTATTTGATCTTATATGTAGATTAAATAATTCTCCTTAAATGTATCATTATACTTTTTAGTAATTTTTTGTTATCTTATTTTTTTTCTCTTTGATTTTTGTATTTTTTTAAATAATTCTATAAACTCTATTTTTATAATTTAATTTATCCTCTTTTTCTTTTTCTCTAATGCTTCTTTTTTTTTCCTCTTTTACATATTCTACTTTCATATTATTTATAATCTACTCTAATTTATTTGTCTTTTATACTTTTATTTGATTTTATTTGTTTGTCTTTTATACTTTTATTTGATCTACTCTAATTTGTTTGTCTTTTATACTTTTATTTGATCTTATATGCAGGTTCAATATTCTCTTTAAAGGTATCATTATACTTTTTGTTAATTTTTTGTTATCTTATTTTTTTCTCTTTGATTTTTGTGTATTTTTTTTAATAATTCTATATTTTATAATTTAATTTATTTTATCTTCTTTTATACTTTTATTTGATATTAATTTTAGAGGTATCATTCTTTTTTTTGTCTATCTTTTTTTTCTTCAATTTTTGTGTTTGCTTTAGAATAATTCTATAAACCCTATTTTTATATTTTAATATTTTATCTTTTGCTCTTCTTTTTTTCTCTAATGCTTCATCTTTTTCTTCTCTTTTACAGATTCTACTTTCATATTATTTATAATCTACTCTAATTTGTTTTGTCTTTTATACTTTTATATGATTTTATATGTAGGTTCAACCTTTCTGTTTAAAGGTATTAATATACTTTTTAATTAATTATTATCTTTTTTTTCTCTTTGATTTTTATGTTTTTTTTAATAATTCTATAAACTCTATTTTTATAATTTAATTTATTTTATCTTCTTTTATACTTTTATTTTATATTATTTTTAGGTTTAATTATTATCTTATTTAAACTTATTTGTAAGTCCAATCATGCATTCTCATTTTAGGTAATATATATATTTTTTTGTCTTTCTTTTTTTTTGTATTATAATAATTCTATGAACCCTATTTTTATATTTTAATATTCTATATTTTTTTCTTCTTTTTAATCCTATTATTTTTTTCTCTAATGCTTCTTCTTTTTTTTTTTTTTTTTCTCTTTTACAGATTCTACTTTCATGTTATTTGTAATATACTATAATTTATTTGTCTTTTATACTTTTATTTGATCTTTATATTCAGTTTCACTCATTCTCCTTAAAGGTATCATTATACTTTTTAATTTTTTGTTATCTTATTTTTTATCTTCGATTTTTGTGTGTTTTTTTTAATAACTCTATAAACCCTATTTTTTTAATTTAACTTTTGTTCTTCTTTAATACTTTTATTTGATATTATTTCTTAGTTCAATCATCTCATATTTTATCTTATTTGTTGGTCCTACCATTCTTATTTGAGATATCATTCTTTTTAATTTTTCTTTTTTTGTGTTTGATTTTATAATAATTCTATGAATCCTATTTTTATATTTTAATATTATATCTTTTGTTCTTCTTTTTAATTTTATTTTCAGGTTCAAATATTATCATTTGAGACATCATTCCTAATATAATAATATTCGTGCAAAACACAAATGAGATACTTATAAACATAAACTTAAAAAAAAAGCTACAACAAAATTTCAAACCGCACAAAATACGGACAAAATAAGTACAAATATATCACTCAAGATAAAAATATAAAAACAAAAATATATAATTAATAATAATCTTATAATAAAATCCTTTCCGTGCAACGCACGGACGGGAATTACTAGTCATATATTAAAATATATCAAATATAATTTTTCAACATTATATATTTTTTTATTTAATTTTAGGTACAATTTGATATTTTTAAATAAAAAATTGTAAAATATATTATGATAGTTATGTGTCGTGTAAAATATTAATAACAAATTTAAAATTAAAGTGTATTATTCCCTCTGTGTCAATATACCCTTTTGTTTTATTACATAAATTAAAAAATATTATTATTTTAAGTATCATATGTACACGTGAAAATGGGTGGTGAATGTATGAAATTATAAAATATGAAAATTAATTTAAAGTAATACTCCTTAATCAATGGAGTTAATCGAAACTAAATAGACTAACTATGATCCATTGATCCTTATATTTTGTGTAGTACTGGACACTTTAGTCGCTCTTTTAGAATATCAAATCAAATTGGACTAGCAAATAAAATCAATCGGGCCGCAGAACATATGGTTGGGCCACACTTATAGGCCCATTAAAGATTAACTAATTGTAGAACATATGGTTGGGCCATAAACTTTGAGCCCCATTAAAGAGAAACTAATTTGCAAAATTAATTATTATTATTAATTATTATATATATATATACTCCGTAAAAAAGAACGTTCTTGACTTTTTGCTTCTGGATTCTTCTCCATAGACGTGCAACTACTGGTTCACAATTCTCCTCGCTATAAATTATTGCAATCCCTCTCGAATTTAGCTGTCCCCATTGTCAACTCTTCTCAAATTGTTTTCGTTGAATTTCTTCTCACCATCGCTACTCCATAGCTGCGTAATCAAGGTACTGTTCATCGCCTTTGACTTTTTGTATCTACTGAATTCTTCATTTTTGGTTTCCCATTTCTTCTATTTAAATCTGTTTAGCCGCTTTGTTTATTATATTTCCTTTGATTTTTTGGGTGGTTTTTGGTGCCCAGGGTCGTTTCTAGAGCGAATTGCAGTTCGATCTTTGTTTGGCTGTTCGAAGAATCGAGAATGACTCATATCCTTCCGATATGTTTCTCCTCTCTGATTTTAGATCACTTTTTTTTTTTCAATTTTCTTTTGAATTGGATTCTTATCTGAAGCTTATGTGATGTTGCTAGATTTTTGCCTATGGAAATTGTTGAAAGAATCTGTTACTGATACAAGTGCATTTGGTTATAGAACAAGCGATTTAGGTGTTAGCCTTTAATCAAAGTATTTCTGCTTCTCTTCTAGGGTTAATGACTGACGATCATGTAGGAAGTTTATGATCATTGTTAGTAGTTGATCTACGTTTTGTGATATGCCTTGACTTTTAGCTTACGCGGAAATCAAAGAGATCGTGATCGAGAGAGGGCTCAAGCAAGAATTGGGCAAAAGGGCAAAAGTCAAAAGGATGATGGATTGACCCCAGAACAGAGACGAGAAAGGTAACAAATCTAATCCCTCTATTTGATCGTATTGTGCTCAATTTCGATTTACTTGTGCTCAATTTCGATTTACAATGTAGGTGAATTTAGCTATTGTATAGTTCATATATTGGTGTATTCGTATCTGATCCCTCTGTATTGTACTTTACCTTTACTATACAATGTAGGCTAATATAGCTCGAATATTGGTATATATTGTAGTGTACATAGTCCTGAGTATAAATTCTTTTACTAATTACTCGTATTTAATCCCTCTGATTATCATACTTTTGTTTGTCTCATATCTTACAAGATTCTTATATTGGTGCATTCATATCTAATATCTCCATCTGATCATATTTTCTTTACCAGATTTAATTGTTAATTTCGGAGTATATCTTTTTCATAGTTCCTATATTGGTGTGTTCATATCCAGCCTCTTTGTTTGAACATACTGATACTGTATCAACCCAACTCACTGTGTAGGATTATTTAAATCTTAAATAGTGCTTGTGTTGCTGGATTTGCGTCTAATCCCTCTGTTTGATCATATTGTCTTTATATGCGATTAAGCTCTAACATAGTTGTTATATTGGTGTACTGATATCTAATTCCTTCATTTAATCATATTGTACTTATTTCCAGTTCTTATGTTGGCGTTTGATGTTTATGAGCAGGGACGCGAAGGCCTTGCAGGAGAAGGCGGCAAAGAAAGCAGCTCAAGCTTCCGGAGGAGGGACTGCGAATGGAGGTGGTGCTAAGAGTACCAAGATATAATAGCCAGGGTTGATGACGATATTCATTTCGGTGATGATCAATCTTTAAAATTGATTGTTCGTGTACACTAACATTTCAGATCTTTTGTATTGTGTAATTCTGGTTTATTTTCCTTTATGGATTTCCATTGATGTGCCAATGTTGTTGCTTGATTTTTGTATTAAATTGAAAATGGCTCATTTTGTTGATGTTGATGTTGATGTCTCCATAACAAATTCAATAAGCATGAATTTGATTTGGTCTTATTTGTTCATATATCTGTGAAGACTGATAAAATGGTTTGTTAGATATATGACCTCTCTTAAAATTCTTTAATGCTTTATTTGATAAATGAAAATAAGCAATATTTTTTGAACTGTTCTGTTTCATTATTCAAAAGTGCAATTAGGCTGGATTGTTCTAATAAAAGCATCTAAGATTGGTTTGAGGGACCCCCCACTTGCAGATTCTCTCTTACAAATCTTGTGCTAATCTTTGGCATTTCTACTCGGTACTTCTCTCTCCTCACTCCTCAAATCTGTTTGTTGTAGGAATAAGAAAGCTAGTTAAAGACTAGACGGAGTGCAAGTAGGAATAAGAAAATTAGTTTAAGATTAGGCAAATTAAAAATTTCAGCAAATAATGTTAATCCAAACAAAACATTCTATTTTTTCCTATTATTCCAAAGTGAAATTAGGGTGTATTGATCTAACAAAGCCATCAAGATTGTTTTGGTAGGATCCACCACTAGCAAATTCTCCCCTCAAATCTTGCGCAATTCTCTGGCATTTCTACTAAGCACTTCTCTCTCCCCACTCTCCAAATCCATAAACCTCCTAACAATATTTGCAATTTCATCACCCTTCTTCAAACTCCTCTCATCAAACTCCCCCTCCAACAACCTCCATCCAATCTTCCAATCTTCAACAATGGCCTTCGCATTTGTCAACTGATCATGGATAATTGGAAAAGTGAGCACGGGAACTCCAGCTAGCACGGCCTCTGTAGTCGAGTTCCATCCACAATGCGATAAAAAACCACCCACGGAAGGATGAGAAAGCACCCTCAGCTGATCACACCATTCGACAACTAGCCCCTTATCGCCACTCGTCTCCTGCAGACGCTTCGTCTCTCGTCTAGCCACCCACAAGAACCTCACACCACTACCCTGCAAGCCAGCTGCTATTTCATCCATTTGTGCCATTGTAATATGCAAGAAGCTTCCCAGCGAAACGTACAACACAGATCGCGGTGGCTGAACGTCCAGCCATCGCAAGTAGGTGCTCCTATCCTCCTCCCGTGAGGTGGTTCTGAGCTTGAAGTATGACGATGCAGGGCCGATGTTGAAGATCGTGAGCAGAGATTCTTGCTTGAGAGCTTCAAGAACTTGGGATTCAAGCTCATATATACAAGTGAAAACAAGAAATCTTGCCTTGGATTCATTGGGCATTATTAGCATTGATATGTTGTTCCTTAAAGTTGGTGGAAGATCTGCTAAACGAACTGGAGATACCCCTGGTATGTAGTCCACTACAGCTTCTCCATTAACTGGAAAATAAAAAAATAAAAAAAATCAGAATTATACAATTTGTATTAAAATACCACTCTGATTTGCCCTAATCCAATTCCATTAACAATTTAATTAAGTAATTAACGCAGCAGAGTCACCTGATAAATCAATGGGGAAGTGACCGTTCTGGACTAGAAGGTCAAAATGGTAAAACACCGAGTACACGGAAGCCGACATAGTCCAGAGTTGAGCCAACGGAATATTCCTCCTACCGGCGATTTCGCCTACCCAGGGCATTAACGCGTCGGCGATGATGAAATCCGGCCGCCGGAGTCCTCCGTCCTGCAGAAGGCGCTCGATCGGTTCTTCCAATTTGGTCAAAGTAGCCATGGCGAAGCCGAAGACGTCGTCGCCGCGAACCTTCTCCGACGGCAGGACGTTTGGAATGGCGGCGAAGCTCATGTTCGGAGGCGTATTGACGGAGCCAATCAAGTCGAGCCACTCCTCCGTGACGACGACGGTGATGAGTATTCGGCGGCTCCGATCAGCTACTGCGTTGCAGAGGTTGAGCATAGGGTGTGTGTGGCCGCGGCCGGGGTACGGAATAGCCACCACGTGGCAGGGCGGTATTGGATGGTCGTCCGGAGATGCCATGGAAATTTTCAGTAGTTTTCTATTTTGGAGTAATTAAGATTCTTTTATTCCTTAAATTTCAAAATATGGAGAAGTAAATATTGCAACATCTTGTCTTTCTTTTGTTTTCCATAATTTTACATAAATTTAAACCATACATTACCATTAGGGGTGTGCGGATCGGGATTCGGTACGGATTTTTAAAAAATCCGTTCCAAATTTTCGGTACGGATTTTTTTTAAAAAAAAAAATCCAATATTGAATCCATAAAGAAAAAATCCAATATTGAATCCGTACCAAACTTCAAAGTCATGTGAAGCATCGTTTTGGATTGGTGCAAGACCAGAGAAGTATGAGGCACCATTTTCGCTTGTTCGAGAAGTGCACTAGGGTTTCTCACTTTGGGGGGGGGGGGGGAAACACGTAAAAAATTTTGGAAATAAGAAAATATAGATTAGTTAATTTTATTCAATTATTATTTAGTAAATACAAAATACTTTTACATTGCATTTTTTAATTTGTTATATAACTAGTTATATTTGCTTTTACATTTTAATAAATAATTTTAATTATTAAATAATTTTAATTTTAAAATTTTTATAATAATTAAAATTTTTTCATCAAGTATTGCATAATTTTTTAATAAAAGTATTTGGAAATATGAATCTTTAATTTTATAATTTTTTAAAATTTATTTCATATTTAATTAAAATAAAAAAATTATTGTCATATATTTAATGTTTAATTAGTTTTAAATAAAATATTGCATTATTTCATAAATAATTCCTGTTATAAATAAAGAATGATAAACTTTTAATGAAATGTGAAAATATATTTAATAAAAATTGATAATTATTTAAAAAAATATACATAGTCTTACATAAGACGACCTTATGTGTTCCCTAAAAAATAATAGTGCTAAGTTAAAAAAACCTACTCCCTCCATCCCAAATTCAAGTTCACGTTTACTGTAGATACGGAGTTTAAGAAAAATCACTTTTGACTTACTTTTGAGGGTAGTATGGTATTTTTAGGTAATAAATAAATGATAAAGTATGTTATGTGTGTTAAAAAAGTGATGACAAATTTGAAATTAAAGTATGTTAGAGGGATATTAGTTTGTTGCTTTTTCCTTTTATAGAAGTGTGAAGTTTAATTTGGGACGGATCAAAACGGAAAGTGTGAAGTTGAAGTTGGGACGGAGGGAGGGAGTAATAATTTTAGATTTTTTCTCTAAACCTTTAACTTTAAATTTAATGTTTATTTCAATTAAAGTCCATCTAATAATATTTTAAACACAAATATGGATTATCATTTAAGTTTTTGCATTTTATCTTCATTAAATAAATATAAAATATAATAATTATTTATTAAGTGTACAATTGAATTTAGATTTTAGAGATACCATTTGCTTTTATTTATTATTTTCTCTTAAATAATACTTTAAACTTTGAACATATTATTTTATTTATTTTCTATTTTTTTAGAAATTCATTTTACTTTATGAAATATATATTTTTTTAATATACAGTAATAAATAAATATTTAGAGAATTAGATATAATTTTAAATTATTATTTGTAATTATATTATAATTAATTTTAATTAATTATAATATAATGTAATCATAATTAATAAATTAAAATTAACTAATCCGTGACTTATAAAGTATAACCTATAAATAATTAGATAAATATATTATATATAATTTTAATGCATAATTTCAAATCGGTTTTTCGGTACAGTTCGGTTCGGTACGGTACGGTTCGGTTATATCCAATATTCGGTATGGGAAAACGAAAAAAATTCAAGTTCATATCAAACGAAAAATCGGTTCGGTTCGAAAAAAGTCAAAAAGTCAACGATTTTTTCGATTCGATTTCGGTTAAATCCAATATTCGTGCACACCCCTAATTACCATGGTTTCAAAATTCACTAAATTGCTTAAATTTATTTTGAAAAAAGTCAATTTGAAACCCCAAATTACATCACCTTAATGATTATTCTAAAAAGAAAAAAAATCAATAAATTATTTAATTCATGATAAGGAAATATCCTACATTCCATAATCCATAGGACACACTAATTTAAGATTTGATTCATAAAATTAGAATTATCATGAATTGAGCTCTTTTATTTCTTTTTTCAGTGTATAATATATCAATTTCATATTTTATTTAATATTTAAAAAAAAAAATTGGTTCATGATTTCAAATTACAAGAAGAATGGATTGATCCAACAAAGCCATCAAGATTGTTTTGGTAGGATTCCCCACTTGCAAATTCTCTATCACAAATCTTGAGAATTTCTCTTGCATTTTTACTTAGCTCTTCTCTTTCTTTACTCTCCAAATCCATAAACCTCTTAACTATCCCAGCAATTTCATCACCCTTCTTTAAACTCTTCTCATCAAACTCCCTCTCCAACAACCTCCATCCAATCTTCCAATCTTCAGCAATTGCCTTCGCATTAGGCAACTGATCATGTATAATCGGAAAAGTGAGCACGGGAACTCCCGCTAGCACAGCCTCTTTAGTCGAGTTCCATCCACAGTGCGACAAAAATCCGCCCACGGAAGGGTGAGAAAGCACCCTCAGCTGATCACACCAATCAACAACTAGCCCCTTATCGCCACTCTTCTCCTGCAGACGCTTCGTCTCTCGTCTAGCCACCCACAGGAACCTCACACCGCTACCCTGCAAGCCAGCTGCTATCTCATCCATTTGGGCTATGGCAATGTGTAGGAAGCTTCCTAGCGAAACGTACAACACTGAGCGCGGTGGCTGAAGGTCCAGCCACCGCACGTAGTTGCTCGTTTCGTCTGTGGTTTTAACTTGTCTGAGCTTTGAGTGTAAGGATGCAGGGCCAATGTTGAGGATTTTGAACTGGGATTCTTGCTTGAGAGATTCTAAAACATGGGATTCAGTCTCATATATGGAAGTGAAAACAAGAAATTCAGAGTTGGATTCATTGGGCATAATTTTGTGGAATATTCGGAAGTTTTCTGGGTCCCTTAGGATTGGTGGAACATCTGACAAACGAATTGGAGATAGCCCTGGAATGTAGTCTACTACAGCTTCTCCATTTACTGGAAATATCACAACAAAAAATAGTAGTAGTATAAGATTTTTCTGTCCCTATGTAAATGACAACAAAGTAGAGTAAATAAGTACTATTTCCTCGGTCCATGGGTGCATTTTGTCATTTTAATCCGTATCAATACAAAGGTGCATTTATCTTTTTAGTAAATGAGGCTCATACAAAACAATTAATAATATATTTCCATGGAACCCACGTACGACTAATATAACTATCTATTATACATTAAAATATTATTGGGAAAATATCAATTTTGGTCCTCTAGGATAGGTCAAATCCAACTTCAGTCCTCAAGTTTGGTAATTTCTCAAAAGTGATCCTCCCAAATCCAACTTCAGTCCTCGGGTTTGGTAATTTCTCAAAAGTGATCATTCGGTGTCCGATTTTAGTCATTTTCGTCTACTTTTTGCCCTTTAAGTTGCCGGTAAAAGGAACCAAAAGTTGACAAAAATGACCAAAAGTGGACTAAAATGACTAATTTCGGACCCATTTTGAAAATTACCGATTCTTAAAACTGAAATTGGATTTGGCCTATTCTAAATGACTAAAATTGATATTTACCCTAATATTATTTTCTCTCCTTATTTACACATGGGATCGGATGTAGTATTAAGAATGTCAATTCGTGCTACCTTATTCAATCTATGAATCGGATACCAACACAAAAAAATAAAAATAAAAAATTAATTGTTGATATGAGATGATATACGATACCAACATAAATTTTCATATTTTTTTGCTGTTGTTATGATAATCGAAGTGTTGAACACGATAAGCATAAACACTAACATATTTCCTTTCTTTATTTTAGATGATATACACACAAAACACTAATAAAATTACTCATTCATCATGCATTAAAATACTGGTCTAAAATATAAGAGGGTTACCTGACAAATCAACAGGGAGGTGGCCGAAGGTCAATATGGTAAAACAGCGTGTACACCGACGCCGACATCGTCCAGAGATGAGCTATCGGAATATTCCTTTTGCCGGCAACTTCACGCAACCAAGGCTGCACTGCGTCAGATATGATAAAATCCGGCCGCCGGAGTCCTTCATCGTCCAGCAGCCGCTCGAACGGCTCCACCAATTTGGTCAAAGTAGCCAACGCAAAGCCCACGGCATCGTCGCCGCGAACCTTCTCCGACGGCAGGACGTTGGGGATGGTGGCGAAGCTGACGTTGGGAGGCTTCTCCGTGGAGCCGATCAAGCCGAGCCATTCCTCCGTGACGACCAAGGTTATGAGTATGTGGCGGCTCCGATCAGCCACGGCGTTGCAGAGGTCGAGCATGGGGTTTATGTGGCCGCGGGCGCCGGGCGGGGTACGGCATAGCCAACACGTGGCAGGACGGATAAAGATGGTCCTCCGGCGATGCCATCACGAAAATATGTTTGTAATTGGTAGCCGTAGGAGGGGGAAATTTAAAGGTGTAAAAAGTTTCCAGTAATTTTTTTATTTCTTTTGGTTAAATAAACGTAATAATTAGCGCATACATGCAATGTAGTCAGTCAACAGAGTGTTTTGCGGAAGAAAAAAAAAAATGAAAGGGAATTAGCAGTTTGTACATGTTTGAACGTTGAATCTTGTTTTATTAAAAAATAAAACGTGTACTAGAGATGTCAAGCTTCTCGAAAACTCAACAACAAAAAGTCAACAAAAATTTTCAATTTGGCAATTGCACATTAAATTCCACAAAGCTAATTTGTAGGAAATAATTTATCTTTTATAAAGCCAAGTATTTCCAAAGGAATAAAAGATTCTCTTTGTTTTACATTTTTCTTATTGTTTTATGCATGACACTCTTCACATCTTAAAAGAAAATGACATCCACCTAATAATTGAAAGACACTTTAATTTCATAATTAGATAAGGTTAAAACAACAACCTCATCTAAAAAGTTTAAGTTCATAAAGAGTTGAATCGTTTAATACTTGTAGTGGGACCCGCTGGGCGGTCCCACCAAAAGAAGAACATGGGCCGCACTTAGTTGGGCCCAGTGAAGCTACTCTATTGTTTGGAATTGTTAGGCCCATTATCGTGGACTCCCAACAGGTGGGCAGACGAGCACTACGCGCTCGACTGAGAAGCTCCCTCTCGAGAAGCTACAAAGATATCCCCTAAGATTCACCTATAGGGGATATCCTAAAACGAATCCCTAAAATAGCCACGTGAGGATATGGCATTTAATGCCTACAGTGTTTGCATTTAATGTAATGTGACATTACGATATATCCATAGATTTGGATGACGTTGGTTCACAATTATATAAAGGGCTTGCCCCTAATGAATGAAACACACAACATTCACCTCCAAAATGCACAAGATCGCCTGGAGGGAATCCCTGAGCACTCTCTACTAAATTACTATGTTAGATTAGTACGGATAATCCCCAATTATCTTTAAACAGCCACATTAATCCACCATTAACGGGGATAAAATCCTGCTATCTACAATATTTAATCAAGACACTCTAACACGCCCCTCACATGCAGGCGGTGAATTTTTTCTTCAAGCCTTACATGTAGAATTTTTTCATAAATGGGTGGTGGTGAGGTTCGAATCCTAAACCTTTATTAACCATGACAACCATGTTAAATTACCACCTCATCTTAACACTTAATCAAGACACTCTAACACATACATTTTTTTATTATAATAAAATACCAAAATAATACTCATCAATTTAAGCAATGTAAAATAATAAAAATGAAGGTCTAAAATATGTTTATTAATAATTAAAATATGTTAGTAATAAATAATATTATAACACTCAACAATCATATTTTAATGCATAATTCATCTTACCCTTTTTTTTTAAAAAAAAAACATCCTCTCCATTTATGAAGTTTTTTCAATATAGGACTAGGTAAACTATCAATTAGGGGTCGAAATATTTTTGCTATCAATTCAGGACCCAAATATAGGACTAGGTAAACTATCAATTAGGATCCGAAAGATTTTTGCTATCAATTCAGGACCCAAAAGATATAAAACTATCAATACAGGACCTAAAATCATTAAATTTTAATGTATTTTTATTGTTTTATTAGTTCTATGATTTTAGATCTTGTATTGATAGTTTCATATTTTTCGAGTCCTGAATTGATAATAAAAATCTTTCGAATCCCTAATTGATAGTTTACCTATGTTTCAGGTCATGAAAAAACTCATATAGTATAACAATCATATACTCCAGTATTTAGTTTTACAACTTCACAGAAGTTATTTTGTCTAAAAATGCTAAAATAATATCATCAAATCAATGTTGATGAATCATCAACTGTATGATAAAAGGTCGCTGAGAAAATTAGCAAGATTAGTCGTGGAAGATCCCCCCTCTAAGATCGCTTCTCTTGTGGCCTTCTGAAGTTCTTTCGCTCTCTCTGTCATCTCTCTCCTCTCCACGCTCTCCAAATCCATGAACTTCTTCACAATCTCTGCAATCTCTCCACTTCTCAACACTTCTCCTGCACCCACATTTTTCTTGGCATCCCATCCGATCTTCCAATCCTCAACAACGTGTTTACGCACAGTCGTCTGGTCCATCATGATCGGAAAGCAAATAATCGGCACCCCCGAAAATATCACTTTCATAACCAGAACCCTCCCACCGAAGGGTGGTTCAACACCTTCAGCTGCTCACACCATGGCACAACTCTCCCTGCATCACCACATCTTTCTTGCAGCCTCGTCGCCTCCCCACGAGCCACCCACAAGAACCTCACCCCACTTCCACATAAACCATCAGATATCTCGTCCATTTGGGCACTCGAAACAGAGAGGAAGCTTACGTGATATTATCACTTTTTATCCGTCTTACGTAAGTCCTTACGTGAAATGGTCTCACACAAATCTTTACCAATATTTGAATGGATAGTGGGTAACTTATTAGTATTGTGTGGGGGTCCCATGGATATATTGATTGTTTCGGTGTGGGTCTCATTTACCAAAAATATAAATGTAACAATATTTGTGGGATGCACTATTTAATAAAATGTGACAACACTTATGGAACAAAGAAAATATATATATTTTTAATACCAATTGGGTCCCAATTGGGTGGGACGAAGGGAATATATTTGTTTAATTTTTAAATTATAAATTTTTAATGTCATTTTTTAATACAAAATTATAAATTAATTTTTGTCTTTTATCAATTTATGCCATACATATTATTATTATTATTATTATTATTATTATTATTATTATTATTATTATTATTATTATTATTAATAACAAGTGTTTTGTTTAATTTTTAAATTATAAATTAATGTCATATTTTTATTTATCAATCTAGGTCATACATAATAAATATGGGGCATACTATAGTAAACGTATTTTGGGGTATATATATTTTATATATCTGTGTTTAATGTTTAGTGGGTTGAGAAATATAATATAATATTTTAAATGTATAGTATAGTGGGTAGTTATATTAGTATTGTGTGTACGTCATGGAGATATATTAAACATTTTGTGTGGGTATTATTTATCTATCAAAAAGAAAATTGTAACAATATTTGTAGGACACAGTATTTAGTAAAATGTGATAACACTAATGGGACGAAGATAATATATTTTTTTTAATACAAATTGGGTGGGACGAAGGGAATATATTGTCCACTGATTGTTGTTACATTTTACCAAATAGGTCGTCTCACAAATATTGTTATATTTTCTTTTTTTTTTTTTGGTAATTGAGACCTACACACAACAATCAATATATCTCAATGGAGCCACACACAACACTAATACTGCTATCTAATATATATATATATATATATATATATATATATATATATATATATATATATATATATATATATATTTCTCAACTCATTATACAATAAATGCAATATTCCTTAATCTTGTGCAAACAATAAATGTAACAGCATTCGTAGGAAAAATGAAGTACTCCAATTACTACATCACGACTTCTAAGTTTCTGATATTAAAAATTTCAAATATAATAACTTAGAATTTAAATAATATTAAAAAAATTAATAATTACATACACATTATATTTCAATTCAAATAGAATTTTAATTATTAAATAAAATTCAATAACATTGTGATAACTTATTCCCGTGCGCTGCACGGTTCAAATGCTAGTTTAAGGAAAGAATCTCAAAATACAACATGCATCTTATTCTTCTAAAATAATATAGCAAATCAATGTTGATGAATCATCAAGTGTATGATAAAATGTCGCTGAGAAAATTAGCAAGATTAGTCGTGGAAGATCCCCCCTCTAAGATCGCTTCTCTTGTGGCCTTCTGAAGTTCTTTCGCTCTCTCTGTCATCTCTCTCCTCTCCACGCTCTCCAAATCCATGAACTTCTTCACAATCTCTGCAATCTCTCCACTTCTCAACACTTCTCCTGCACCCACATTTTTCTTGGCATCCCATCCGATCTTCCAATCCTCAACAACGTGTTTACGCACAGTCGTCTGGTCCATTACGATCGGAAAACAAATAATCGGCACCCCCGAAAATATCACTTCCATAGTCGAGTTCCATCCACAGTGCGTCCAGAACCCTCCCACCGAAGGGTGGTTCAACACCTTCAGCTGCTCACACCAAGGCACAACTCTCCCTGCATCGCCACATCTTTCTTGCAGCCTCGTCGCCTCCCCACGAGCCACCCACAAGAACCTCACCCCACTTCCACATAAACCATCAGATATCTCGTCCATTTGGGCACTCGAAACAGAGAGGAAGCTTCCCAAGGAGACGTACAAGACCGAGCTTGGAGGCTGTTCGTTTAGCCATTCAAAGTAGTGATGATCGTTGCTTTGGTCGGTAGAGAAAGATGTGACCTTTTCAAGATTGAAGTAAGGTATAGCTGGGCCAAAAGTGTATACTGGGAATGGGAATTCTTGCTTCAGCGCTTCTATAACTTCAGATTCAAGCTCATAGATTGAGGAAATTAACAGACAGTTTGCTTTCGATACGTTTGGGAAAATTCGAAGTACTAATCGTAGTAGTGTTTGATCTTTCATGTGGGCGATAGATGGAATGTCAGCCAGACGAATTGGAGTAAGTCCAGGGATGTAGTCAATTCGTTCTTCTCCTCTTTCTACCTCACATTCACCAAGAAATTGGTTAGCACATTCATGAACTTCATACGAATAGTATAATTCAATTTGCTGTGCAACTTAGAGCCATTAAGTTTAACAAGCTATTTGAGAGCTGGGTTCGACTTGATCGCCTCATGCTAGTTTAGCTAATGAGCCAAGGGAGCTGAGAAGTCTCGATTATTGTAATAATAAAATATACAATTAATAAATATAATTTAATTATAATAATTAATTTAAAAATAGACTGAATAAGCTCAATAACTTCGACTCACTTTGCTTAATAATCCCAACAGAGCTCGATCTAGACTTGGTCAAACTCGTTCTTAGGCTCTCGAGCTAGGCTCAAGTAACATGTGGAACTCAGCAAACCATTTTGGCATTTTCACAAACAAGTAGCATGCATCAAACCAAGGCAATAGTAACAACTGGAGAACGTATTATGCAGCTAACTAAACTAATAGCAGAGATTTACTGGTTTGTGTGTTTCTTAATTGAACCAAATCAGAATTGCTATCTCACCGGATAATTCAAAGGGGTGATCGCCGTTGTTGGTGAGGAGGTTAAAATGGTAGAAAACAGAGAAGACGGAAGCCGGCATCGCCCAGAGGGATGCCACCGGAATATTCCTCCGAATACCCAAATCAAAAGCCCAATTGAGGATGGAGTCGGCTATGATGAAATTAACTGGCGCGCCGAGCCGGTCGAGCAGCAGCTCGAAAGGCTCGCCCATCTTAGTCTGCGTAGCTCCGACGAAGGTGGGCATGTCGGCGGCGCGCTCCCGCTCGGACGGCAGGACGTTAGGGATGGTGGCGAATTGAACGGAGGGCGGCTTTTCGTCGGAGCCGATGAGGGCGAGCCATTCCTCGGTGACGACGAAGGTGATTAGCAGATCGGGGTTGGAGTTAGCGAGCAGCTTGCAGAGGTTCATCATGGGGTTGACATGGCCTCTGCCGGGATAAGGGACAGCCACCACGTGGCCCGCCCTGATTGCGCCGATCCTCGCCGCCGGAGACATGTGATTGAGAAGATAGAGTGTGGCGATCAAACGGCTTAGTTAAATAGTACAATCTTGCCGGCTCAACAACCACACTCGTAGTCGTCACCATCTTACCAAACCTTGATCTCTTTCTTTTGACTTGTAATGGATTTGGTAAAAACTGAAAACTTTATCATCTTTAACAAATCTGAAAACTTTCATCATCTAATCAAGGTTAATTGCACCAAAAACCATGAACTTCTGTAGTATTATAAATTAATCACGATTTTTGTAAAATTGCAAAAAAACTATGACCTTTCATGTTCGTACAAATCGCACCCACCGGGCAGATAAAACTTGCCCGACTGCTGAAGTGGCATTTTAAATCCACATAGGTGTCCAGATGGAATACTAAACGACGTCGTTTCGTGTGGTGACTAATCCCAAATTTAAAATCCTGCCCCATTTCTTGCGAACCCTAAATCAAACCCCTGCCGTGTGGGGAGAGTGTTCCCACGATGAGCGCGTGGGTTATGTATGTGAAATCGTTGATTTCTTCAATGGAATTGACCATCGCCGGTGAGGTGCCGAAAGAGAGGAGGACGATGGTGACTAGATCCATGGAAACGAAGTTGATGATGCACTGGATAAGAGGAGATGCTTGGCGCACGGAATCTATGTGGGCCCATGCTGTTCAGGCCCAATATTTCGGCCTTTCTTCATCGTCGTCCTTCATGGCTTATCTCTCCCTCGCACTACTATCTCGTTGAAGAAGATACAACACCAGATATATGGACAATGTACTGTCCTTTTGTATAAAATCTTTCATAAATTATATATGGAATTAAAGATACAGTATGGAATTTATATAGTCTTTTGTATTAAATCTTTCATAAATACGGATGATTGTAATTTGTATGCCTCCAGTTCCACACAGCAAAGTTTATGATTGCAGGAAATGGGACAGGATTTTAATTTGGGAATTAGACACCAAATAAAACGACGTCGTATCATATTCCATCTAGACTCTTTATGTGGATATAAAATGCCACGTCAGCGGTCGGGCAGGTTTTGTCTGCCCGACGGGTGAAATTTGCACAAACATGAAAGATTATGGTTTCTTTTGCAATTTTATAAAAGTCGGGATTAATTTGCAATACTACGAAAGTTCATGGTTTTTTACGCAATTAACCTTCCAATCAATGATTCCTTTTAAATACTAGGTTTATATTTTAAATTTATGGTTTACCCATATCTTTACTTTCATTCATTGAATTTGCGGAAATGGATTTTCTACCCAATATTTTTATTCTTTTTACGGATTTTTTTTCTTCTAATTTTGATAATTTTTATCTCTTAAAAATTCTAGAATTTTAAGAAATCAAATGATAACTTTTAGCAATGAAATTAAGATTTTTACCGATTAAATATTTAGTTAGTTAACCGTTATTTAGTTAGTTAATCGACACTTTATCAATAAAAAATTACCAACAAGTTTCGTTATTAATTCAGGGGAGATAAATAAAGGAATTGGAGTGTATTTTTTTGGTGTTTAATTTCAAACCAAATTAAATCTTACTATTTCATGGACTTGAGTTGGAGTGTATTTTTTTGTGTTTCATTTCAAACCAAATTAAATCTTACTATTTCATGGACTTTATGTTCATTTCACATTGATATTTTACCTTGTAATAAGATAAAGAAGGAGTTGGGGTGTATTTTTTCAAACCAAATTAAAACTTACTATTTTCATGGACTTTATGTTCATTTCACATTGCTATTTTACCTCGTTTTCAAACCAAATGATGTCATTGTTGTTGGTTTTGTCAAAATAAGTAGGTTATTTTTTTTGTCTCGAGTTGATATTAGGTTTATAATTTTTTATTCTATTTTGTTATGTTAATGCGTGTTCTTAGCTAGTTAATTTATAATGAAGAAACAGAGATTATTCTATAACTGAGTGAAGAACGATCACAATCAAACAAAGTGAGACAATAAAACAAACAATCAAAGCTAACAAAAGACCAAACTCCCACCAAAGAACTTCATCCCTTTTTATTATTCTCCACAAGATCAACACATACAGAACTCTCCCAATTACAAGTGTAATGTCAAGTGTGAGAATGAGTAAACTGCTTCTCTCATGTGAGAGAAGCTATTTATACTACCAACAAAACCCTAGTGATTGTCCAATCCCGTCGTGCCACCTGGATGGAGACAAATGCCATCAATGGAGGCTGTTGGTACACCGACGACTTTTTTAAGCTGGTGCAGAGGGCCACCTGATGTCTTGCAGAGTGCAGCAGGTCTTTCCCTGTCCTTTGCTTGCCTCCCATTGGTGGAACGAAGAGAGACGTACCTGTTGTTCTTGTCCGCTAGTGTGAGAGTGTTGTCCAAAACATCCTTTCTTATCGTTATTCTTGTCTTCTTGCCTGTCACCACTAATTGTTCCTTCAATCGTGTCTGTACTTTCTCCAACCGCTCTGATGATCCCCTCTGTCTCGGGTGTGTCGGTTCCCGAGGTTCTGGTATTCGTCCGAGCTCCTGGATGTTTCTCTCGGTTTCGGAGCTGGGGTGTTCTGCCGAGGGGTCTCGGTCCTCTATCCTTTCCGTGGACTTTCTGCTCTTTGGCCTTTTCCTGGCCTCATCTTCTTGGGCTTCCTTAGCCTTTGATGATGGGCTCATCTTTTGGACCTCTTCTTGGTTCTTCTCTAATGTGTGTCTTTTGGGCTTGGGCTTCCTGTTTGGGTCTCTGTCAACCCTTGGTTTGTACTTCTCTTCCTTCTTGGACCTCTTTGTAGTTGGGCTCCTTTCTCCTAGTGCACTAGCTTGTTGGGCTTCCGGCCTATTGGGCATGGGGGATGATGCGCATTTTCTTTGCACGCAAAATTAATCCCCAAGTATGAAGGATATCAATTGCAGCTTAAGCAAGCGACCAAGTGAATTATCGAACCAAAGGACGGCGTATTATCAATTTAATTATTAACTAAATTAATTAAGGCGAAGGCAATAAAGTTTTAGGATTTAATTATTAAACTAATAAACAATTAATTAAAATAACAAATAAAATAAAATATTACTCGAAGAATACGAAAGTGGATCAAGTAGGAGAATAGGTAGCTCTAGGATAATCCAGTTTCACGCATTAACTTCCCTTCCGTGTGTTGATGTCCGACTCTGCCTTGTAGAATATGGACGCATCACTAAACCATGCATATCTACTCTATAGACACAAGTAAACATGCGTGTAACAAGTGTGAATAACCTCGGAGCAAGAGATATAATTCCACCCCCCTTTCTAGGTACTATCAGTATCAATTATTTCCCTGACCAATTGGTACTCTAACCCGATATGATCTCCCTTTATAGGTACTATAAAATTATTCTCTTTATCCTACTTAATAACCCGAATTCAATTCAATTAATAAGTATTCATATATGATAGTTCTAATGAAGCTTCGGAGTCCCCTCACTTAGAATCATAACATGAAATCATGTTCAGCGGTGAACGCACTCAATCTACAACCAAGATATATATTCAAACTCTATATACCAATTGAAGATGCACAAAACGACCATGAATATGGATTAAGAAAGTACAATCATATATAAAATAAATCCACAAGTAGTGTTGTACGGAGTTTACACACTAAAGTTCAATTAATTCATAAAAACCTTCAAAACCCTATTCTACCAAAAAGACTATAGCCCATGATGTTACGAAGAATAATCATGGGTGTTGAATAGATCTTACCCGAATATCTGAAAAATTACAAGATAAATTAGGAAACGAAATAAACCCTAGATATGGGCATCGTCGAGTCCTTCTCCGTCTTGAATTCTCCTCTTGGTTCTCCTCTTGATTCCACAAAAGAATCTTCAAAGTGATGGATGGATGGAGGAAAGGATGTGGATGATGGTTGGGGGGTGAATCCCCCTTGTGGGGTGTAGGATGGTTGTGTTGTGTTGTATCCAATCCGTATGCCTTCTTGGTTTGATCTACATCCCTTTTATACTTGTAAGCTCTCCTTATGGACCTAGGATAGGCTTTTCTTGGAAAATACGCAAAAACACGCACTAGGGGTGTAAAAATCATATTCGGACGCGTCCCAGGCATGTGGTTTGACCTAGGGCTTGGTCGAACCCGTCGAATCGAAATCGGCGATTTCTCGCACTTACAGGCTTCTGGTTCGACCAAAATGGCTGTGGTTCGACCAAGATGTCTGGTCGAACCAAACTGTCGTGGTCGAATCACACTTACGCCGTCTCACTATTTCGCGTATAACTTCCACATCCGGACTCCGATTTGAGTGATTCTTGTGCTCACGCGACCCTCTCTTCAGTGGCTTTCCAATCATGTATCACAACACCAGTTTTGATCTCCACACAAACACAAAAAATTGCACAAGTTGGACGTGCATTTTTCAGCATTCATACACAAGTTGCACATTTTCTCCAACTTTGCACTTTTGATCCCTTTTTCACCTAAAACACAATAAAAACACCTCAAGTATACATTTTTCTCACATATATCAAATATAAGACACTTGTGCTAATATATAAATCAATTTCCATAAAAAGGTGTTAAATTGGACACTATAACACGCTTATTTTCACTCTCATCAGGGAATATAATACCCATAACAGTATACATGTTATTCTATTTTGTATACGTGTTTCTTAATAATTGTATATTTTTTTCACACTAAGTTTTTCATTAAAAGAATTAGCATCCATATGTATATAATTTTTTTTTATTTTATAGTGTATACATGTTTTTTAATAATTGTATATTTTTTTACATTCAATTTTTCATTAAAAAAACTAACAATTAAATTGTATACATTTTTGTTTATAATTGTATATGTTTTTGTTTATATTTGTATAAATTTTTTAAAGTGGGTGCAGCCTATCTTAGAGTGCACCCAGGTACACAGTATAATTAGCCTTTTGTCTCAAATCGAATGAGAGATTAAAAGGGGAGAGTTTCTTATACGGAGTACTATTTAAGGAGGTCCCTAGTTTTAGTGTTAAGTGCATCAATCAAGTACATGTTAATCTTTGTATTTGATTATTCTAAATTCATTTATTGTATTCTCAATTGTGAGAGTTGGGAGACTTGTGTGAATTATTCAAAAATTTGTAATAGTGTAGGGATTGAGTTTGGGAGAAAGAATTCTGTGTAATTGCATACATTTTTTACATAGGGGTATTTTTCTCGATCTGTGGATTTTCTTTGATTTTCAAGTTTTCCACATAAATTATTGTAATGTATTTTTTATGCTCTTCTTTATTTGTTCCTTACTAATGAACGAGAATATGTTTATACCAACAATTGACAAATTCGATAATATGACTATTTTGGAATATTTATGGAGTATAATTTATTTTGCCAAAGTTTCTCACTTTCAAGGTCAAAATTTATTTATTTTGAAATACTCCTAGTTAATCCTCCTAATCATTTTAAGTATAAATTATTACTTATTAGGGTCTCGAACATAATTTATTTATATATGTAAATCTTTAATTTACTTATTCTTAAATGATTTTATCGTAATTAAATTAATATTTTTGTTATCGGAATTCACTTTATTTTAAAAAGAATTTTTTGTAAAATTTTTATCAGCATTTATATGATTTTATTTTATTTTGTACGTACGTGGTCCTCTTAACTTTCAGCAATCCATGAATCGGATACCCAAAAAAAATTAATTAATTGTTGATATTGTGGGAAATTTTATAATTTCCAATATAATCTAATTGTGGGCAATATATTATTATGCAATTATATTAGCTATTCAATTATATTATGGACTTAATTAAGTGATCCAATTAAGGTTAAATGTCAATGGGCTATAATAATAAATGATATGAGCTTATTGAGTAGATACCCAATACTACATGATTAGGTAATTATGGGTGGTCTAATCAAGTAGTATATAAAGGTTACCCGGTTATGGTCCCTAAAATACTAAGCCGCACATGATCTTCCCTTCTCCCCATCGGGAGGGATTACTACGGTCCCCATAAGGAATAAGGAGGCTTAGTTGAGGAAGGCCATAAAACCACGGATTTCGAGTTCGTGTTCAGCCTCAAAGACTTATTGGATCAGGTACGCTTCCGCTTTATGGTGTAGATCTTGTTAATCATAATAGGGTTAAGGTTTCATGGATTAATTTCCAACAAGTGGTATCAGAGCCACCCTATTTATGATTCTTGAGATTTGAAATCATGTGTTAGATCCAAATATTTATATTTGAATCATTGGGGAAAAATGATAATTTTAGATCGGACGAATAGTTTAGCAATTTTTTCTGATTAAGAGCGTTTATTTTATACTATATTTCAAGAATTTAGTCTATTCTTGCGGTTAAGCCACATTCAAGATGGTTTTTGAATTCCAAATATTAATAATCTATTTGGATTATTTATTAATTTAATAAGGTTTTTTATTGAATCCATTTTATTAACAATTGATTTCCATAATTGTTAATGTGGGCCAATTCTGAGGATTTATATTGATGTTTACACGAAATCATGTTGATGTTCATATGCAATTGGAACACGCATTGATGTAATCCTGTTGGTCAACTTGTCATTAATATTACCGCATGTAAATTCATCTTGAAATGTGTAGCCACTATGCAATTTGTCATGCTTTTAGTTTGAATTATGAATTTCTCTATTGATTAAGAAGTGCTCTACGATAAAATGAACCTTCTGTATTGTTAATTACACTTAGGGTGGGTTGATTTGTTGATTTAAATTGAAGTGTATTAAATCAACTTCTGTAATCAAATGGTAAATTGGATTTGTAATGAGAATAATAAATTCTCGACTAATTCTTTCGGTGAATTAATAATTCCAAGCATATTCTTTAATGATATGATAATGTATGTTTGCCTTATTTAACATATCTTGTATTGGGATTTGAAATCCCTAATTAAGTTTAATAAATTCAGATATGGCAATTTATTAATTTGAATTATTAATCACGTGGCCTTAATAAAGGATTAATCGAATTTAGTTTATATTAAATTGGGATTTTGGAATTCCTAATTAAGTAAAGGAGATCTTTCATCATTATAGGGTAATGAATCATCTAATATTCATATTTGGTTAGAGGAATAAAATTAAATTAAATTGGGGAGACAATTAAATATCGTTTAATTAAATTAAATATTTTAATATTTATTTAATTGGTCTAGTAAACCTTCAATGTAGTCAATCGAAGCACCATATTGCCACAGCAATATCGTGTGTGGAGAAAATCTTTATTGAAATTACATAGATAGGTGTGGTATTATTTATGTGTTCTGTGTTCGGCCCACAGGTAGGCACAGTTTGACAGAATAATAACATACATGTGATAATAAGTATGTGATAATTATTTGGATTGTTCATGTGAACATTAGTCGGTCCACAGATAGACTCTTGTTTGACAGAACTTATTGTCAATACTTGATTATTACACCAAGATTACCACTGCAGTTAATTTTTGTCCACAGACGAGGTTAATGTTGCACAAGGTGTCTTGTGATGGGTCCCCAATTAATAATGTTGTATGAGTGTATCTTCATGCGGGTATTGATCGGCCCACAGGTAAATTAATATTTGGCAGAAATACACAAGTACCTGTGGTGGTAAATACGTGACAATTATTTGGTTTGACATGTGAGTAATAAGTCGGCCCACAGGAAGGCTATTGCTTGACAGTTTTATTGTCAGTATTTGACTACTGCATGAGAGCATCATTTAAATTAGTATTTTTTGTCCAAAGACTTGATACTAATATTGTGCTCGACTCTTCAAGATGATTCTAATTTAGTTAAATTTTGAAAGACTATAAAGTTTTTTTGAAAGATTATAAAGTTTAATGCGAGCATGAAAAATTATTTTGCATTAATTCTCTGTATAATTAAGAAGTCTGCTAATTAAGTTTTCCATATATCAACAACAAAATCATACTTGATGAGTGAACTTCCACAATAAGGATGAGACTAATAAGTCAAACTTAATCTCAATAAAGTATAAGGGCAATACAAGAAATCCCGTTTGGAAAGCTGTTAAAAAGAAACTAAAGTATAACCTTTCGTTTTCTCCTATAGGCTTGTGGAATTATTTTATAATACACCACATCAAGATTACTTAGTATGAATGGTGTTGTGTTGTAGTTAAAAGACAAAAATAGTACTCCACAATATATGGTTACTAATTGGAGAAAGACTAAAGATTGCAGCTTATGGTCTCAATAAAGTTCCAACCAAAGTAGCTGTGAGAACTCTTTGAGTTTCACATATGGTGATATCCAACTAAGGCTAGATCATTGGGATCTACTAAAGAAAATTGGATTCAAATAGATACAAGCTACTTTATTGGTATTAAATAAAGATAATAAGTTTATGATCAAATTGATCGGATCATATTTGAGACGGGTAATACGGTATTATGTGAGGATGTTGATTTTGGGGGAAGAATAATATTAGAGACATTGTCCTTAAGGGGGAGTCGATTCGATCCCCACTTATGCTTTAAAGAATTGGTGCAAATTCAGAATAACGATATGACAATGTCAATAATATTTAAGGAATAACAAATTCAACAACCTCAAGAATTAATGTCACTAAGAAAACCACTAGAGTTGGGTGAAAGATAATTCGAATGATTATGTAGTTTTTCTCTTAAATAATGAGGACACTATAGAATTAATGGTAGAACATTCAAACAATGTTCATCAAACCATGAAAGGTCCAATTACTCCAAAGTGTGTTAATGCTATAAGTTATGAGTATAAATCAATACAAGATGATTAGGTTTGCATCTTGATATAGGATTATACTCAAAAGGGAAGGAAGGCATTATTATAAGATAATCGTGACATTAGTAGCACATTTTGATCTTGAATCATATTAGATGGATGTAAAGATAAAGTTCCTTGATCGCAACACTGATGATACGATCTAAATGGTTTAAGAACTAATAGGAAATCCATCTATGCATTCAAGCAAAAAATTTTTTCGTAAAGGAATCACAAGTAGCATCATGAAGTAAGTGTCTCATTTGGTTTTGAGATAAATGTAGATGATTATGTGATTCAGTGGGAGAATATTTAAGTTAAACTAAGGGAGACAAGTGGAGTCTCAATAAGGTGCCCTAAAGTTAAATTAAAGATTTAAGAAATGTATAAACATTCTTTATGTTTTGATTGTTGGAAGTTATTGTATGATGAGGTCTCTACAAGACTTAATTTGGCTTCTGTTGTTGGTGTATTAAGTAGACATTTAAGTAACTCTAGTATGGATCTTTACAGAGAACTAAGGATAACATGCTTTAACATTAGAGATAATCAGATTAGCAGGAGATCATAAAGTAGTCTGATTATGAGTTTGTTGGATGCCAATACGATATAAGATCCACTTCAGGCTACATCTTCTGTTGGTCTGGAGAGTTATACAAGTAAAAGTATTAAGCAAACACTTTAGCTCATTAACCATGACAACAGAATCAGTAGCACACTAAGGGGCATTCAAACATGAAATAAAGGTTGCGAAGTTTAGTCACATAAAGTTGATTGTGATAGTTAATTCGCACTAAAGTATTAACAACAAAAGTACTTACAAGTCAAGCATATTGACATAGAATTTGTGGTTGTTAAAGAAAGTGTTTTGTGTGGATAAAATTTTAGTAAAGCATATTATGATAGACTCTAAATTCGGATCCGCTATTTATGTATTCAATGCCCTGTAATGTTTATGAGCTAGCTACTCATATGGGTGTTATATGATTTTAGAATACATTGGTTTAGTGGGAGTCTATATTTATTGCTCTTTAAAGTTTCAAGACACTTTGATTTAGATAATTCAGTTTTCTGCAGAATAAAGTTCATGGCTTTGAATTCATTGTGAATTCACTTAAGTAATTTCATTTTGTAATATTTTACATTATGGATTGATCTCACTAAAGTTTAAAGTTGGACCAGTTGGAAATAGACATGATGTTGATCACGTTGCATGTAATTTCCATGCTACTCACCATATTTGATCTATGTCATTGAGTATATTGATATGGTGATTGTCGGGGTTTAATCACGATTTATAATGTGGTGAATGTCGCGGTAGTTCCATATTAGTATATGAGATGGACCAGATTGTTAAGTATAGCCTGAAGAGGAATAGTATAAAGTTGCGCAACTAAGGACTCTTGATATAATTGCTTTGGGAAAATATATAGCCCAAGTGGGAGATTGTTGGAAATTTTATAATTTCCAATATAATCTAATTGTGGGCAATATATTATTATGCAATTATATTAGCTATTCAATTATATTATGGACTTAATTAAGTGATCCAATTAAGGTTAAAGGTCCATGGGCTATAATAATAAATGATATGGGTTTATTGAGTAGATACCCAATACTACATGATTAGGTGATTATGGGTGGTCTAATCAAGTAGTATATAAAGGTTACCCGGTTATGGTCCTCAAAATACTAAGTCGCACATGATCTTCCCTTCTCCCCATCGGGAGGGATTACTACGGTCCCCATAAGGAATAAGGAGGCTTAATTGAGGAAGACCATAAAATCACGGATTCCGAGTTCGTGTTCAGCCTCAAGGACTTATTGGATCAGGTACGCTTCCGCTTTATGGTGTAGATCTTGTTAATCATAATAGGGTTAAGGTTTCATGGATTAATTTCCAACAGATATGAGATGATATATGATGCCAACATAAATTTTCATATTTTTTTGCTGCTGTTATGATAATCGAAGTGTTGAACACGATAAGCATAAACACTAACATATTTTCTTTCTTTATTTTAAATGATATCCACACAAAATACTAATATAATTACTCATTCATCATACATTAAAATACTGATCTAAATTATAAGAGTTACCTGACAAATCAACAGGGAGGTGGCCGTTTTTAAGTAGAAGGTCAATATGGTAAAACAGCGTGTACACCGAAGCCGACATCGTCCAGAGGTGAGCTATCGGAATATTCCTTTTGCCGGCAACTTCACGCAACCAAGGCTGCAATGCGTCAGATATGATAAAATCCGGCCGCCGGAGTCCTTCATCGTCCAGCAGCCTCTCGAACGGCTCCACCAATTTGGTCAAAGTAGCCAACGGCAGGACGTTGGGGATGGTGGCTAAGCTGACGTTGGGCGGCTTCTCCGTGGAGCCGATCAAAGTTATGAGTATGTGGCGGCTCCGATCAGCCACGGCGTTGCAGAGGTCGAGCATGGGGTTTATGTAGCCACGGGCCGGGTACAGGCCGGAATTGGATGGTCCTCTGTGTTGGATTGTATACTAAAAGTCTAGCTTTAGTATGGACAATGTTATAACAATATTTGAAATGAGAATCAATTGATCAAATGATTGCATCTTATAATTTATTTTATATGCATGATGCAATAGTCCATTTACTTTATACTATAGATAATATGTTGTGCGACAACACGCGGAAGATCATATTATCGGTTTCCTTATAAAGTATAAACAGATGCTCACAACTGAGATAGACGGGGACTCTCTATCGGTATGGTTGTAGTGTGGTTTGGTATTAGCTTGTCTTGGCTATAGAATCACATTAGTGCACTTGTGTGTATTGAGTAGGACCGCTTGAGATCGTTCGTCTTATACTGACTATATAGTAGAACTTGATCTCTGTTATTATGGAAGTTCGTGCTCTTAATCCCTATACAATAACCTCGACACGTAGGGCAGTATGTATTTCTTTGATTCATCAATGTGTGAGATTTATAAGTATTAAATCAACAAACTCGGTGAGTTGGGAAGTAGTGCTGTATCTATGGTGTGCTGTTGATTGTAGAAGGAATCCATGTCCGTCATAGGTTGATGATGTCCCCTTGAGGAACTCATAAGGTTTATCATGTAAATCTTGCAAGTGGATTAATTTCCGGCATGATAAAAAGGTTGAGTGGTACTACTCTCGGACGAGATATTAATTAATTAGAGTTGTCAGTAACTTAATTAATTAATGGACATTGAATATCTTAAACATGGGGAGACTATCGGGCTCATAATAAGAAGGAGCCCAGAACATAATTTTGGGATTGGACGGGTAGTGCAATAATAATATTTTAGTGGACTATATTATTATTATTGGATTTAATTAAAAGCTTTGGGCTAAGCTTGGTTAATTAAGTTCAATTGAGGCCCAGCCCAATTTCTCCTCCTGATCCCTGCTGTAGCCCAATATATATAGTCATCTCAGCTTCTGGAAACCTAACTTCCTGCGCCTCTTTTGACGTGAGTTAGAGAGAAGCAGATTGAGAGAACTCTGGGGATTGTTGACCACCCAACACCAGAGTTGACTTGGGACATACAGCAGAAGATCAAGAGGTGTTCTTCTGCAGTGATTCAGACTCTACATCAACCCTGAAGTACAGTAAACACATTATTGCTTCCGCTGATTTTGTTTGCCTGTTAATCCTAACGGATCACGTTGAACCGCACGATCCAATTGCCCAACAATTGGTATCAGAGCGTTGGTTTCGTGGTGAAACGTGAGTCGTTTGATAAGGTTTTTTGTGATTATATGATTATTTGATTTTATCGGGATATAATCGCATGTTTGTAAGCATGTTTTAGGATTTGAATAATATTGTATTATTTGTAAAATTCTATGTTTCTGATCGACGTGTTTGAACGGGATTGAATATGTGTGATCATCCATTAATTGGATATGTGCTTTGTCGTTGATGAGTGTGTGTGATAATCTTGAGTGAATACTTTTTACACACGGAAAATACGAGAAAAGTCAGCAACCCTGTAAATCTGCTGTACACATGACTCACACACACACGGCTGTTGTCGGCGGCGAACGGCTGGAACAATCGAGCGAGATCGGTGCCCGACCTCTACCCAGAATCGCGTGTGGGTCCCAGAGGCTGCACAGAAATACGTGATGGTGCGCCTTGCCCACTCGTCGGCACGACCCTGAACGGGACTGAGGACCAAGAAGTACGTCAGTCAGCATCGATGGCGACAGCCGACGCAAGACTGGACCTATCGGCGGCAGCGGCCGGAGCAGTGATCGAGGACTGCTGGTTCCGAGCGTGTATCCTGGCGATTCCGGGCGGGTACTATTTTTTTTTTCGAGGGGATCTGGAGGGATCCCTGTCGACTCCAAGCCGGATTGGGTAATCGATGGAGATGGCAGTAGGCGGTGGTGGCCTAGGGCGGCGTGACGACGCGGCAGCGCTGATGGTCGACTGCTGCGCGGCGCTGGAGGTTTGCGACAGCGAAGTCTGGTGCTCTATCGTGTAAGCGGCGGCCGTGGGACCAGAAAACACCGGTGGAGGCTGGGAATTGGAGAGATTGCGGCTGGAATCCATGGCGGCTGGCGGCCGGTGGACGGGCAGCGAGGAAGCGAGGCGGCTGTCGGCGCGGCTCAATTCCGGTAACTGTGGGAAGGTCCGCCGGTTGAAGTCGCCGGTGATAGCTGCGTGAAGAAGCAACAGCGGCTGTGACAAGGATAGGGCAGCACTGATAATGGGCCCAATTTTATTTAATTTAGTTTTGGGCCTGGGTTGTTTTTATTAATTCAGCTGGTTTTTGGGCCCAATTTTAATTAAATGTAAATGGGCTGTTGGGCCTATTTTATGGATGATGGGCTCGGAATTTTTATTGCTGGACTTATCTGCTGCTTGGGCTTGAACTTATAGGCTGCTCAATTTTTTTTAATTTGGTTTTGGGCTACTGGGCTCAATTTTAATTAAAATTGGTTTTGGGCTGGCAGGTTTAATTATATGGCCCAATTCAGTAATATATTTTGGGCTGCTCATTAATTTTAATTTGGTTTTGGGCTGTTGGGCCCAATTTTAATTAAAATGGTAATGGGTTGCTAGACAATATGGATTGCTGAATTTAATTAATTGTGGGTAATGGGCCAAGCATGATAAGTTATTTATTAATGGGCTTGATTAATTATTTTTGGGTTAAGATTATGGGCCATGGATAATGGGCTTGATTAATTATTTAATCTGCTGCTCATTTTGTGCTTATTTGTTGCTCTTGGGCCCAAATTGATTGATCCACTAATTATGCAATTAATTAATGTTATATAACTGATTAATTGATTTAATTGTCAATTATTGTTGTATATGTGACAGGCATGTTCTATGTGATTTATTTATTTAAATTGCTGTTAATAGAAGCATGTCTAACTTGTATATTTTATTCTGGAATATTATATGCATGTTAAAACCCTCGGTAATTAAATAACTAAGTGGGAGAGGGGATTGGTAATAAATTCCCGCGGCCTCCATTATTGGTTTGTAAGTGATGTGAGTAAACTTGCGTGTTGGCATAGGCCTTCCTCCCTAACGGATGAGTTTATTCACGGATCACTGGTACAGACTTCATAAATAATTATTGTTTGTAATGTGGCACATAAACTTGCGTGTTGGCATAGGCCTTCCTCCCTAACGGATGAGTTTGTGTGCGGTACACTGGTACAAACTTATAATTGATGATTGTAGGAAGCTACCCGAGCGCGTGTGTACTTCTCCAACTGTAAGGCACATAAGCTCGCGCAGTGGACTTGGGATCAAATAATGGTGTACACTTAGGTGTAAATAATTAGTATCCTCCCCAACGGAGTCACTGCTATTATTTGCATGGCTAAAGAGTAACCGACTATTAATTATTTTGTCATAAAGTTAGGTTGACAAATGAAATTAATGGGTAAAACCTTCTCTTGTAAATGTTCGGGTTTGTAAACGTCCACACCAACGTGGCTTGCAGACTCACGGTGCTTGAGATGTCGGTGAATTTTATTTTATATTGTTTTGAGGGAAACAATATAAAAGGATAAAATTCGAAGTTTTGATCAGTAAATTTAATCGTGATTCTCTGTATTTCGAATAGTTTTAGTCTCACTGATTGTTAACTAAAAGAAATTATATTTACTTGTCCAAATTAACTGATTAGAAAAGAATCTTAATTTTGAAATTTACTGCTTAAGAAAATACATGTGTTCTCTCAAAGGACGGCTCATGATGCCTATTAAAGTCTTTAGTGAAGAGATGAGAGGATCATAGAAATATGATGAACTCATGTAACTCTTCAGATACTTGAGTAATTTAAAAGGCGCAAGATCATGATAGAATTTGATGAATGAATTGGAAAAGCTTGGAGTATAAATTGAAAGGGAAACCTAGATCAATTTTATTCTCCATGTTTAGCCTTAATGTTTTGAGAAAGTTCTACCTGAAATACTAGAGGATGTATATGGTGGGAGACTTCTGACAAAACATGTGGCAAAGGAAAGTCATTTTCATCATAAAGTGAACAAGTTTAATATCTTATTCACTAGTTGTTTAAACATGATTAGTGATGGCATCTATTAACACGAAGTGTGTAGATACTGGAATCACTAAATGTTTATTACTAAGTGAGGATAAGATAGTTATGACATGGGTAAAACTACGAAGGTAGTGGCTATTGCAGTGGGAGTTATTTATCTATCTTATGATAGGAATAAATGATTGATTATGAGAAATTATCTTTACGTACGTTTTCATGGAAAGAATTTAATTTCGGTTTCTATGCATTAACGGATGGATACTTCATTTCATTTATATGACATGGTCATAATGATGAGGAATGGGGGTATAATCCGTTATAGTACGTTGGTGGATAATAATTATACTCTTGAATCATGTTCATCCCACAGATGCAAGAAATAGTAATTAATAATGCATCTTCTAATATTAGTAAGAGAAAGGAACCTTCGGAGATGAACTAAACATACATTTGGCGTCTATGACTAATTCATTTTACTTAAGTAGGATTCAAAAGTTGATAGCCGATAGACCGTAAGGTTTATCTGAAGTGGAAACTATCGGACTTGCGAGTCTTGCTTGGAAGTAAAAATGATTAACTGCCTTTTCAAGGCTGTGGGGTGTAGAGCCAAAGATATATATGTTGGAATTAGTTCATTCTGATTCAAGCGAACCTAATATTATCCAGGCAAGAGGTAGTCATTACGGTTTAACCGTGGTGGTAAATACCTCTTAGGATAATTAGGAGCTATTAATCAGAAGTTGAGATTAAATCTCAAGTTGACTACACCGGGCATGCCCCAGCTGAATGGTGTGGTGGGTAGAAGGTATTAGGCTCTTATGGTTATGATTAGATAGATGATGAATTATTTGGAATAATTAAATTCATTTTATGGATATGCCCTAGATACAGTAATTCGTGAAACGTTTGTCTGTATATGGGATATTCTAGAAAAATGGATAGTGATTTATTTAGTCCAAAAGATCGAAGGGTAATTGTTAACACAATGACCAGATTTTTGGAAAAAGGACTATGTAATAAATCACAAGCCCATGTATAAGTTGTTCTAAAGGGAGTGAGAGGAAAACACTAAGTAAAAGTACCAAGTGTACAAGAGGATATACCACAAGGTAAACTGCAACGCGTGTCACGTCTGATACACAATTACATGTAGTGCCTTGTCGTAGTGGGAGGGTTGTTTAACAACCCATAAATATATGTTTTGGGAGAGTCGTGAGACTTGATCCCTAGTGAACATGGTATTATCCCACGGATACGACGTAGCACTACAAGATGAAAATGCGGAATCTTAGTAAGTTGCAATGTATGTTGAAATAGAATCTACGGATTCTGAATAAAGTCTGGGAGCTTATAGGACCACTAAATGGTATAAAAATCATTGAAAGTGGTCAAAGAAAATAAAAGAGGATCATATGGAAAGGTGAAAACCTTGAAAGTAAAGTTTGTTGCGAAAAAGTGTACTTAGAAAGAAATGGTTCGATTATGAGGAAACATATTCGCTGGTAGCTATGCTTAAGTTGATCCAGATTCTTTTATGTATTGCTGCTCATATTGAAATATGAGGAACAGCAAATAGATGTCAAGACAGCTTTCCTGATTGGAAGTTTTGAGGAAAACATCTATGTGAAGCAACCAGAGTGATTCATTGCAAAGTACTAATAGCATTTTGATAGTAAGCTTAAAAGTGTCCAGCGATGGACTAAAGCAAGTTTTGAGATCGTGAAGCATCTGTTTTGATTAGGTAATCCAGTGGCATGGATTTAAATCAATGAGCGGATGTGTCTTGTGTATTGTAAAGAGTGACGGAAACGTGGTGGTGTTTCTTGTACTATACGTAGATAGTATCTTGCTCATTGGAGACAATGAAAGAGTATTATCGGGTGTATGGGTACGGTTAATAAAGCGGTAGTGATGAAGGACTTAAGAAAGACAAAATACATCCTTTTGATCATGGTAATACGGATCACAAGAAAGGATGTTATGCTTATCTCAAGTTTCATAAATGATACAGTCCATACTCGTTTAGCATGTGTATTTATCTAAGTGATTGTGTCCTAAGACACAAAAGGAAGATAAAGAAGATGAAAGCGGTTCCTTATACTTCGGTGAATAAGGAAGCTTAATCTAAGGAATGCTATGAACGAAGTTGGATATCTGTTTTGCTAGTTGCATGAACAGTGGGTATCAACGTGATCCGGAACATGAATGATGAATTGTGGTAAGACATATATGAAGTGCCTGAGAAGGACTGGAAATCATATATAGACTTACTGAGCAGATTCACTGCTTCTTGTGGATTACGTAGATTTGGATTTTTTAATCAGATTGGACGGTAGTAAATTCTCCTCAAAGGTTATGTGTTTAATTTTAGGAAGTAGAGTCATAATGTGGAGGAGTGTTATATAGAAATATATTTCAGACTCCGGACTCCATCATGGAATGATGATAAATTGGAGCCTATTAGGCAGCCAAAGTATCTATATGACTCTAGAAACTTCAAGATGGATTTTGAAGTGTTTCTAAGTTTGCCCAAGGTAATCACAATTTACATTGATGATATTGGTGCACCTGCAAACTTGAAGGAATCACGAGTCCATAAGGCAATTAAACACATGGAGCGCGAGTACCACCTGCTACGAGAAATCGTATGATGAGGCGAAGGTTGTTGTCGCCTAGATTGCATCGGATGATGACCTAGTAAACCATTTACAAGGACCTTAAGGCGAGAGCTTTTAATGGTCGTGTAGTGGGAGTAGGAATCAGATGTATGGCAGAAGACATGACAGCATAGTCTTTTAGTATAAGTGGGAGATTGTTGGATTGTATACTAAAAGTCTAGCTTTAGTATGGACAATGTTATAACAATATTTGAAATGAGAATCAATTGATCAAATGATTGCATCTTATAATTTATTTTATATGCATGATGCAATAGTCCATTTACTTTATACTATAGATAATATGTTGTGCGACAACACGCGGAAGATCATATTATCGGTTTCCTTATAAAGTATAAACAGATGCTCACAATTGAGATAGACGGGAACTCTCTATCGGTATAGTTGTAGTGTGGTTTGGTATTAGCTTGTCTTGGCTATAGAATCACATTAGTGCACTTGTGTGTATTGAGTAGGACCGCTTGAGATCGTTCGTCTTATACTGACTATATAGTAGAACTTGATCTCTGTTATTATGGAAGTTCGTGCTCTTAATCCCTATACAATAACCTCGACACGTAGGGCAGTATGTATTTCTTTGATTCATCAATGGGTGAGATTTATAAGTATTAAATCAACAAACTCGGTGAGTTGGGAAGTAGTGCTGTATCTATGGTGTGCTGTTGATTGTAGAAGGAATCCATGTCCGTCATAGGTTGATGATGTCCCCTTGAGGAACTCATAAGGTTTATCATGTAAATCTTGCAAGTGGATTAATTTCCGGCATGATAAAAAGGTTGAGTGGTACTACTCTCGGACGAGATATTAATTAATTAGAGTTGTCAGTAACTTAATTAATTAATGGACATTGAATATCTTAAACATGGGGAGACTATCGGGCTCATAATAAGAAGGAGCCCAGAACATAATTTTGGGATTGGACGGGTAGTGCAATAATAATATTTTAGTGGACTATATTATTATTATTGGATTTAATTAAAAGCTTTGGGTTAAGCTTGGTTAATTAAGTTCAATTGAGGCCCAGCCCAATTTCTCCTCCTGGTCCCTGCTGTAGCCCAATATATATAGTCATCTCAGCTTCTGGAAACCTAACTTCCTGCGCCTCTTTTGACGTGAGTTAGAGAGAAGCAGATTGAGAGAACTCTGGGGATTGTTGATCACCCAACACCAGAGTTGACTTGGGACATACAGCAGAAGATCAAGAGGTGTTCTTCTGCAGTGATTCAGACTCTACATCAAACCTGAAGTACGGTAAACACATTATTGCTTCCGCTGATTTTGTTTGCCTGTTAATCCTAACGGATCACGTTGAACCGCACGATCCAATTGCCCAACACTCTGGCGATTCCATCTCAAAAATATGTTTGTAATTGGTAGGAGGGGGAAATATAAAGGTATAAAAAGTTTCGAGTATTTTTTTTTTCTTTTGGTAAATGTGGTTTTAGTTTTATGGAGTAGTATTTAATAATGGGTCTTCTATCCATTAGGGTGTTCAATGTAATTGTGTTAAAATGAAATAGTGAATTTTATTTTAAATGATATTTCAATTAGATTATTATTTTTTTGAAAAATACGAATGTGAATTTCACTACAAGAAACTGCTTGATTACCGCGGAAAAATCTGTCGGTAAAATATAAAAAAAACGTCACTAAAGTATTTACCGACGGAAATAAATCTGTCGATATTTTCTGCGTCGGTAATTATTTACCGACGGATTTTAATTTCCGTCGGTAATTACCGACGGATTTTTAGCGTCGGTAAAGCAAAATTCCGTCGGTAATAGTTCAAAATGAATTCGTCGGAAACAGTCGAATAGTGACGTTTTTACTGACGGAAAATCCGTCGGTAATTTAGCGACGGAATTTTTCCATCGGTAATTCGTAATGCAAAAACATAGAAACTAATAGATTACTGACGGATATTGTTCGTCGCTAAATCACTGACAGAAAAAATTCGTCGGTAATTAAATATTTTTTAATGAATTTTTGTATTTTGCCAATAAATTAATCCTTTTATTGATAATAGATAATGTCCTACGAATAATTTAAGAAATTTTAAAATCATTAATTCAATTAATTCAAATTCACTACACAAAGAAATTTAGATAGCAATAAAAAATTTCAAACTGTGAAATCCCAAACACATAGGAAAAAAAATGTATTTATATACTATACAGGAGTATCTAAAACTATCAATTCTCTGAATAATCTAAAATTTATAAGAAATCAATAAATATAACAGAAAAAAGAAAGATAAAAGATTGAGAGTATGCAACAGCAAGATCATAATGAACTGCCCATGCACTAAATTCAATCAAACTAGGGAGAGAGAGAGAGAGATGTTAGTTTTCATTACCAGCTTGGCCTTTATGCCTAGAAGGATCAAAAGATGGAGTAATTGATTTCAAAATGCTGGCAGCATGCAACCTCCAATGTGGAGACGAATCTGCAAAAAAACGTAGATACTATCACTCATCTTTTATCATTTATCTTCCGGTCATATAATTTTATACTTGTAGTGAGGAAGATTTTTAACAAAAATTATACTTATAATTTTTAAGAATCTAAAACTTCAGTATGTGCAAATAATGTTACAACAGTGTGTAACACCAATTCATTATCATGTAATCCTTCTAACTTGATTAGCATAGGATATCATCTAGTTATGATCAATATTAAGTACTGAATGCAGTAAGATTCCAGTCATAATAATATATACCCAATTAAATATTCTGAGTAGAAGCTGAAAAGAGGAAAAACAGCTTCCAGTGATGATTTCTTGTAATGCTAATATAAAGCCATGTAGTCACTTGAAGTATCTTTGATCACATTAAAAAAAAATATGGCCTAACAACTAATGAGATCATACATCTGAAGAAAGGGAGTGTTGAAGTAAAAGGATCTATAGTAGCTAAAATCCCCCAAAACAGATTGGAGTGTTGAAGTAAAAGGATCTATAGCAGCCATCTAACACCATCAAGCATCAAATAACAGTTGAATCAAGTTAAAATTCAACTATATACCTTTAGGAGTGAGATGAGTTCCATCTTTTCTTCCTTGTGCATTTCAACCTGTCAAATAAAATGACTATTACTGAATCTGGTATTCTAAATTTATATTCAAATATTCTAACTTGAAAGTAATAAAAAAAGAAAGAAAGAAAGAAATGATGCAAGGAATTACCTGACTAACAGTTGAACCTAAAATGTGTTAAATTAATTTGAATTTCAAAATGAATTATCTCTTGAACACTACTATTAGAATTCAATTCCCCACAAATTAAAGAAATGTCTTGAGAGAAAAATAGATTTATCTAAACTAGCATATTTCAAAACTGAAAGAAAATTTTAAGAGAAAAATATGGAAACAGGAGTTTCCTCTTTAACTTCATCATATTTACATAATGCTTAAACTGTATGCCCTTATCTTTCACATCTATTAAGTATTGGGGACTCCTTATAACACACATAAACCTTTGGTATAAGAATAACAACAGCAAATTAACCAAAACCAACAAAAAGGACAATGTTCTGTATTTCATGTATCAAGTTAAAATTCAACTTTCCATGGCACTGTCTCAAGAATCACCGCTTTAAAAATGGGCAAACAGATTTCGTTGTACACAGCAATAGAAACAAAAAGTGAATCCTAAGAACTCATATCACCAACAATTTCATAAATCAAACCCAACAAGAAAAGGTCAACAAGTGATGGTTAAATGACGATTTCAATTTAGATTTAGTGCAGTAAACAGTCAATATCAAGTTGAACCAAGAACCAAAGCATTCAACTCCTTTTTATTTTGTCACGATTTTAAGAGATGTTAATTTATATACATAAAAACCCATGAATTCATACTTGATAAAAAAAACATATTTTAATTAACTTACGAGAGGCGTAGGTAGAGAAAACAGATGGACATACCTGGATCGGAGAGAACCGCCAGGGAATTGGCGACAAGGTGGAAGGCAGCGTCGGAGAAGGGTTCGTCGCAGTGCTGATGAGGCGCTCGTTGTCGACAGCGAGGAGGACGATGACGGCTAAGATCTAGTCGGAGCCTTCGAGAAGCGGTGCGGTCTCTTGATGGCAGCGATATAGCGTGGTGGTAGGGTTCTTCTCCATGGCGTGAATTGAAATTTCGGGAGAAATGAGAAGTAAAAGAAAACTTATTAGGGTTATAGGAAGTTGTATTTGTGAAGTCACATGTTCGATTCTTCACGGCAATAAAAGTTGTTTTTTTAGTGACGGATTTCATCCGTCGTTAATTACAAATTAAAGATTAAATTTTTTTTTTTTAAATTAAATTTTATATATTTACCAAAATCAAAGACTAAAATTGAATTTTTTTAAAATAAAAATTTGTAAATTTACCGACGGTTTAAATCCGTCGGCAAATTACATACTAAAATTAATTTTTTTTAAATAAAATTACCAACGGATTAAATCCGTCGGTAAATTAAATACAGAAATTAATTTTTTTTCAAAATTTTTTTATATATTTACCGACGAATTTTATCCGTCGGTAAATTAAAGATTGATTCTTTTTTTTTCGACGAGCCTGAACCGTCGATAATTTATCGGGAATAATCCACACAAAAAAGTGTAAAATTTATCGACGGAAAATTTTCGTCGGTAATTTTTCCCGATTTAATCCCTCTAAAATAACGACAGATGTAACGACGAAAATAAATCCATCGCTAATTCCGTCGGTAATCCGTCGCAAAATCAGTCGGTAATTTCTTTTGATGATTTTTTAAAAATAAATCCTATTAAATCGGTAAAATGTCGATAATTCGTCGGTAAACCGTCGGTAATTACCGACGATTTTTTCGTCGGTAAATCCGTCGGTATTCCGACAGTTTCTTGTAGTGTGATTTATTATGTTTTTTCTAAAATTGCTTTTTCATATGAAAAATTATTATTTAGAGATTTGTTATTTTTAGTAATGATGGCAATAGATGCATGCATGAGGGAGTTTCACACATGTGGAGTATGTTCATTGGAGTCTTAGCTATGATCATCACGTGTTGCATGTGTGCTGGAAGCAAGTGGGATCAGTTAAAACTAACTAACAACTCAATTGATGGAAAACTGCCAAACTGGAGCAAGGGTGAGCAGCCAACTTTAGAGCAGTTGTTGAGCGGTTAATCAAGCTACCTAGAACTGGCTATATGGCTGCGTCTCAACTACTAAGTGAGAGCTATCTAGTGGAGGTTCAACCGGATCAATAGGTTGAAGGGGTAGCTAGATATAAGGGCTCAAAGTAGGCTGATCGCACTAAGTTTTTCCATTGTTGACTGTTGACAGTTTTGAGTTGCGTTTTTGTTCTTGTTGCAATAGATTGAGATCAATCTTTTCTTGGTTGTAAGTATTGAGTGATAATAAAGTTTCTTCTCCCCAAAGTGGATGTAGGTTATTCATAACCGGACCACTATACATCTTTGTGCAATCTTTCATTTTAGTTTCAAGTTCTATTATTTCATAAGAGTGTATTCTTGAGTGTTTTGTGAGATTATTGAGTGTGTTATCGTCAAGTGAAATATTTTTTATTTAGAAAAAAGTTAGTCCATTTTATGAAGAGTAGTTTTTCGTGTTATAAAAAGTAAACTTGCAAAAATATGATGCATTATGAATCATATTCATAGCGCTCTATAATTCTTTAAAATAATAAGTTGAAATATAAAAAAGAAAATATTAATAATTGAATTAACAAGATTATGACATTTTAATCCGGTCGAATTTAGGCGCTAAGTTTTTCTCAAAATTTAAAAACAAATAAAATTAATAAAATACGCCATTACATAATAATATAGTATGTTGTTAATTAAGACGATAAAATCATAATTGTACTCTAATAAAATACTAAATCCTTAAAAGAAAACATTAATTTAAAAAATAAAATAAACGTGAATTATGAGAACATACATGTTATACGGTCAACGGAGTGTTTTGCAAGTAAAATTAAAGGAAATGAGCAGTTTGTACATTTTTGAAAGTTGAATCTTGTTTTATTAGACAATAAGGGTTAATTGCAAAAAAAAAAAAAAAACCACAAACTTTATACATATTGCAATTTAATCCTCACTTTTGAGAAATTATAAAAAAAATCGTCATTTTTAAGTCTTGTTGCAAAATAAATCTATTTTGTGACTAAAAATAGGGTTTTTTGAATTTATTTTGCAACAATACTTAAAGGTGATTTTTTTTTTCAATACTTAAAGATGGTTGTAATAGATGTAAAGTTCTTGGTTTTTTTTACCATTAATTCTAAAATAAACGGACTATGCTTACTAGGTGCCAAGCTTCTCAAAATTCAATGACGATAAGTCAAGATTTTTTTTAAAAAAATTTGGCTATTGCACTTTAAATTCCACAAAGCTAATTTGTAGGAAATAATTTATCTTTTATAAAGTTAAGTATTCCAAAGGAATAAAAGATTCCCTTTACTCATAAAATTCTCCATATTATTCATAAAATTCTCCACATGTTTTTTTATTGTTTTGTTCCACAACATGCTTATACATCTTCAAGGAAAAATAACACCCAACTAATAACCTCAAAATACTTTAATTTCACAATTACATACCTAAACATATAACATACTCCCTCCGTCCCATCGAAAGATCACCATTTTACTATATTGGTCGTCTCATCCAAATGTCCTCATTTTTCTCTTTTAGAAAAAAAAAACACATATGGTCCACCACTCACTACTAATACAATTTCCCACTACACATAAAATAATAATACTCCTTAATTCACGTGTAAAAAGCAACCGGTAACCTTTCACCAGGACGGAGGGAGTACTTTACTTATCTTTTATTATAAAAAAGTAACAAAAAAAATGGTAATCAACAAAATTACTGAATAAAATATTTTTCTTAAATAACAAAATTGAGGAATAATATGTCGCGAGACTAGTATAGGTAAGATGGATCGATTTACTATGATTATTATATAAATAGAATATATTTATTAATGACTAAAATATATTTATAATTAATTATATTATAATACTGTCATCCTCATTAAAAAAAAAAAATCATAATCTAAATAACGTTAAGCATATTTTACTTAATATGGTAACTAAGTGGGAATTTGTTACATTAATAAATAAAAATAACAGGAGTTGATACAATTTTCTAAAAAGGAAAGAATCTCAAAATACAACATGCATCTTTTCTTCTAAAATAATATCATCAAATCAATGTTGATGAATCATCAAGTGTATGATAAAAGGTCGCTGAGAAAATTAGCAAGATTAGTCGTGGAAGATCCCCCCTCTAAGATCGCTTCTCTTGTGGCCTTCTGAAGTTCTTTCGCTCTCTCTGTCATCTCTCTCCTCTCCACGCTCTCCAAATCCATGAACTTCTTCACAATCTCTGCAATCTCTCCACTTCTCAACACTTCTCCTGCACCCACATTTTTCTTGGCATCCCATCCGATCTTCCAATCCTCAACAACGTGTTTACGCACAGTCGTCTGGTCCATTACGATCGGAAAACAAATAATCGGCACCCCCGAAAATATCACTTCCATAGTCGAGTTCCATCCACAGTGCGTCCAGAACCCTCCCACCGAAGGGTGGTTCAACACCTTCAACTGCTCACACCAAGGCACAACTCTCCCTGCATCGCCACATCTTTCTTGCAGCCTCGTCGCCTCCCCACGAGCCACCCACAAGAACCTCACCCCACTTCCACATAAACCATCAGATATCTCGTCCATTTGGGCACTCGAAACAGAGAGGAAGCTTCCCAACGAGACGTACAAGACCGAGCTTGGAGGCTGTTCGTTTAGCCATTCAAAGTAGTGATGATCGTTGCTTTGGTCGGTAGAGAAAGATGTGACCTTTTCAAGATTGAAGTAAGGTATAGCTGGGCCAAAAGTGTATACTGGGAATGGGAATTCTTGCTTCAGCGCTTCTATAACTTCAGATTCAAGCTCATAGATTGAGGAAATTAACAGACAGTTTGCTTTCGATACGTTTGGGAAAATTCGAAGTGCTAATCGTAGTAGTGTTTGATCTTTCATGTGGGCGATAGATGGAATGTCCGCCAGACGAATTGGAGTAAGTCCAGGGATGTAGTCTATTTGTTCTTCTCCTCTTTCTACCTCACATCCAACAAGAAATTGGTTTAGCACATTCATGAATTTCATATGAAACCATTCCGGCATTTTCACAAATAGGTAGCATGCATCAAACTTCATGAACTTCATATGAAACCAATCCGGCATTTTCACAAACAGGTAGCATGCATCAAACCAAGTCAATTTTAACAAATTAAATCAAATCAGAATTGTGGGCTCACCGGATAATTCAAAGGGATGATCGCCGTTGTTGGTGAGAAGGTCAAAATGGTAGAAAACAGAGAAGACGGAAGCCGGCATCGGCCAGAGTGAGGCCACCGGAATATTCCTCCGAATCCCCAAATCAAAAGCCCAGTTGAGGAAGGTGTCGGCTATGATGAAATTAACCGGCGCGCCGAGCCGGTCGAGCAGCAGCTCGAAAGGCTCGCCCATCTTAGTCTGCGTAGCTCCGACGAAGGTGGGCATGTCGGCTGCGCGCTCCCGCTCAGTGACGACGAAGGTGATGAGGAGATCAGGGTTGGAGTTGGCGAGTAGCTTGCAGAGGTTCATCATGGGGTTGACATGGCCTCTGCCGGGGTAAGGGACGGCCACCACGTGGCCCGCCGTGATTGGGCCGATCCTCTCCGCCGGAGACATGTGATTTCAAGCGTGGAGAAGGTAGAGTGTGGCTATCTAACGGCTTTGTTAAATAGTAGAGTCTTGCTGGCTCACCAACCACACTCGTAGTCGTTACCCGCTCAAGTGGGATCCCTGTTACCCCGTGTTACTGCAGTGTCCCCCGCACTCCCCACGTAACATTAGATGTAACATGGAGGTTAACGACGGATTTGAATTGTTACCAGCTTACCAAACCTTCATCGCATTTTTGCTTTCCCAACTTACATTTGACTTGTAATGGATTTTGTAAAACTTAAAAGTTTAACCATCTAGTTAATAATTTCTTCAAATTTTCGTTCAAAGACCTCATTTTTAATTTAGGTCTCAAAATAAAATTTGATACAAGCAGTTTAAATTAAGATTTAAATTTAATTTTTTTTCTTAAATTAAAGCTTATTTTTAAAATTTTTTATTCTTTTCTCATTTTAAGATTTACTATAAAATTTGTTTTTTCATTTAGAGTCCTACAAAATAATTTAAAAATATTATTATACACCTTCAAATAAATTCAGAAAATTAAATATATGTTATTTTTATTAATATTTTATATTTTTCTATAATAAATATTGAATTCGAAAAAGAAAATTACAACAAGTTTTAATTTGGAAAAAAAAGTAAAATTGAATATTCAAATGAGACGTTACTAAAATGGAGCCTAAATTTGAAACATTAGATTGGAAAATTTCCTTTTTATCCCTTATAGATCTAAATTTTTTAAATTTATGTAAAATTCAATTTTGGTCCTTTATACCTTAAAAATTTTAGAATTTTTAAGAAATCAAATGATAAGTTTTAAAAGTGAGTCATTGTTATTTAAGAAAGATAATGTAGAAATTCTAGAGAGTGCATATTCAAAATTATAGAAAAGTCACAATTACCATTAAAGTGGAGAATATTTTATTATTTCTCAATTGAAATGTAACTCATTAACTGACAAATAAATACTCCCCGTCCCGGTGTAAGAGGGTCATTTGCTTTTTTGCACGTAAATTAAGGAATATTATTATTTAATGTGTAGTGGGTAGTTGTATTAGTGGGAGTGTGAGTCCAATATTTTAATTATATTAGAGGGGGTGTGTGGGTCCCTAATTAGTGTGAAAATCTGCGTGTTTTAGAGTCCGATTTAGCATCATTAGGTGGGGATTATATCCGTATTTGAGCATCTTTTAGTAGAATTGTATAAATTTGTGTTTCAGATGCACGTGAGGTGTTATTTCGTGTTTTCAGGTGGAAAATGAGGTGAAAAGAGCAGAAACGGAAGTTGGAAACGAAGTCGGAATGTCGTCGGGAGAAAAAGGTGCGGCACGACTTGTGCCGGCCAGTGTGCCTAAGTCGTGCCGCACGGTACGTTAGGTCGTGCCGCACATGTTGCTGAGAGGCGCCCGCACATGCCGCCGAGCACGAGCGCCGAAGTCGCCGAAATGCACGTGTCGTGCCGCCGAAGCTCGCCGAGGAATCCGCACACCAAGCGCCCGCACGACTCGTGCCAGTTTCCAGCGTGGCCCATTTTCGTGTTTTCGTCGTTTTCTCGGCCCGTTCGTGTTTTTAAAGTGAAAAAGCTCACTTTTGAGTAGAATTCGTGAGGATCAGTTCTCAACTATAAAAGGAGTCATTGGGGTGTTCCAAACCCTAACTCTTGATACCCTTTCATAATTCATCATCCCATCCACCCATCCCGGAGAGTTCGTCAGTATTGCTTACTTGAGAAGGAGAACAAGAAGGTTCAGAATCACGGAGGAGATAATGGAGGATCGCACCATTCTTAGGGTTATTCTTATTCTTTCTTTCTTAATTTTGAATATGCTTTCATACCTAACCATGTGTGTTGCCTGTAACACCATGGGCTAGTACTTCTTGGATAGCGCTAGGTTTGTAAGTTAAGTTGTTTTGAATTGATGATCTAGACTTAAGGTTGGATATCTGCAGTATACTTATTCCTTTATTAATGCTTTGATTTGAGACTTATATTTTGTCTTATATGATCTGTCCTTATTCATGTGTATGTCAATGTCTTTTGCATGCTTATGCTTATTGCTTGTGTTATATATGAATTATATTTGTCAACCTGTTATGGGTAAAGGGAATCCAACCATATAACCTTTATTTATTAGAATTAGAATAATTAATACTGGACACCTAATATATTTATTAATTACCATTCTAGAGGATTTGGTTTCTTAGATTATTAGGTGGGAATTGAGGTTTAATTCTTAAGTACATATAAAGGGAAGTGTAGTGCACTAGCCTTTAATAGAATTTTGCATGAAGTACCTAGAAAGGGAGAAGGGATTACTCTTCTGCATCTGAGGGTTTAAACCAGATTTATGTGTTAAGTTTACTTTAGAAAAGGGATTTAACATAATTTAGTGATTGCTTTCATAAGAACTGCAGGGATTCTAATTGATTGTCTAGTGATTTGATTTGACCAACTTAACTGGATTTCCTAGTGCTGTCTGTCTTATCTCTTGAATACTTTCCTTATTTAATTAATTATTATTTTATTATTTTTAGTAATTATTTTCTACATAGTTTAGTTAGGTAATTCTCTTTATAAACCACCAGATTTGTCTTAAATTAGAATAGTTATAATTAGATTAAATAGTAGATCTATAATTATCCCTTGGGTACGATATTATTTTTACTTGGTCACACGTGGAACTACAATTGATTCCCTAGACTTGGGGACACATGCAAAATTGTCAACAAGCAAATGGCGCCGTTGCCGGGGATAATTCCCTAGGCTTTACTATTTAACTCTCTTGTGATTTATTTTAACTTAGGACGTTAAATTTTTAATTGCTTTTACTTTTATTTTTATTTTATTTAGATCCAAAACTATTCTAATCAGCTGCGTGAGCACAGGTAAAATTAGCTAAGATGGCTGACGATCAGGCCCCAACTCCAATGCGGGACCAATATAAGCTGAAGCATACCACGAATGCTGGATTGAATGGACCCGCAATCACTGCGGAGAATTTTGAGCTACCGTTTGGACTGATCCGGATGGTACAAGCACAGCAGTTCAGTGGTAATCCTTTGGAGAGTCCTAGTGAGCATCTGCAATTATTTGATGAGTATGCAAGGATGCAGAAGCATAGGAATGTCCCAGAGGATGCTATCAGAATGCGGCTTTTCCCATTCTCACTAACGGGAAAAGCCATATTTTAATTGTATTCGGGGGTGTGGGTCCCATGTGATTAAAAAATGAAATGAGACTCTTTGAATGGGATGACCAAAATGAAAAAAAATGACCCTCTTAGCCAGAGACGAATGGAGTATATATTAATGGTAATTGACAAATCAACATTTATTTCTAGTTTATAATACGCTAGTTATATTTATGGAATAGGTATTCCAACAACCTCCCCTCTGTAGCATGTGGAGCACATGTCCAACTCTAAAAATAAATTTTTAGAGATAATCTACTAATTCTATGAAAATAGTATGGAACATCCTCCATATCATCAACATATTCAGATTGGGTACAGCAATCCAAATCTACAAATTCTACGAAGACAGTATGGATCATCCTCCACACTATTACCAGATTTAGATCCGGGTACAATAACCCATTGATTCTATCTGGAACTCATCTTCAAATAGTTTATATGTAATCAAAATTCTTCAAGGATTATCGATTCACTCCAATGATAATCCTCACATCAAAAGCAGAATTGAACCCGCTCTGATACCATGTAGAAATTCTAGAGAGTGCATATTCAAAATTATAGAAAAGCCACAATAAACTTTAATGTGGAGAATATTTTATTATTTCTCAATTGAAATGTAACTGCATTATATATATGTTATAAGCTAGAAATAAACTGTGATTTGTCAATTACCATTAATATATATATTTATTAGTCAGTTACAATTTTATTATATATATATAATAAAATCACCGTTTATTTCTAGCTTATAACAGGCCATTTATATTTATGGAATAGATATTCCAATAGATAATGAAGGAGTTGGAGTGTATTTTTTTCAAACCAAATTCGGTCACGTTTCAATTCAAAGCAAATAAAATCTTACTATTTTCATGGACTTTATGTTCATTTCACATTGCTATTTTCCCTCGTATTCAAACCAAATGAAGTAATTGGTAAATTCGATAATATGACTATTTTGGAATATTTATGGAGTATAATTTATTTTGTCAAAGTTTTTCACTTTCTCTTGTCTCATATCTAACTAGAGTACAAATTACTTCCACATTTATGTGTTGTCCTACTTTTATACTCCTGGAAAATCCTCCAAAATTATTTCAAGTATAAATTATTACTTATTATTAGGGTCTCGAACATCAGTTATATATGTAAATCTTCAATTTATTTATTCTTAAATTATTTTATCGTAATTAAATTAATATTTTTGTTATCAGCCTTTACTTTTTTTTTAAAAATATATTTTTGTAATTTTTTTATCAGCATTTTTATGATTTTATTTTATTTTGTATGTGGTCCTCTTAACTTTCAGCAATCCACAAATGGCTTGTTATTTTATTCATCGCCTGCTAAAAACGTTTACTATTTGTTCACTATAAAATTAAAAAATGTTGAATCAACTTAATTGCACACAAAATGTTAATTCTCTGAATTTTTTATTCAATTCAAACTTTTTTTTGTTCAAACAAATAAAAATGACAAAGTCACATATAAAATAGTGTTTACGTGAGTGAGACACGTATGATTGTTATATAATTAGATATTTATTGGTGGTTAAAATTTGTTTTCATAAATTACGATAAATATACTTAAATTGTATTTGGATGGGAGGATTTGAAGAGTCATTCACCCAAATCATTCACTTATGTTTGGATCTATCATTAAATTTACGGATTTATAAATCTTATATTTCAAATTAATTGATTTCAAATCATGGATTTAATTTTGATTTTTTAGCTGTTTTGGATGAATTTTTAAATCATTATTCAAACATTGTCATTTGAATTACTTCCATTGTGTGATAAATATATTAATATATAAAAATATATAAAATTAATTAATTAATTTTTTTTAAGTTTAACCCCCACCCACACCCCATCATCCCCCTACCCCCCCCCCCCCCCCCCCCCCCCCCCCCACACACCAACCCAATTTTTTTAATATAAAACTTAAGATTTTAATATTTTATATATAATAAAATTTCATTACTTTTTATTTATCATAAATAAAATTCTATTTTAAAAATTAAAAAATAATTATTGAATTATAAATTTGAAAATTCTTTCATAAATTCATAATTTATCTAAACAATGGAATTCAAATGAATTGATTTAAAATTTATGCAATTTAAAATTCACTCATTATCAAATCCATTAGAATTGAAATTGCTCAATCCAAACACAACCTTAGTTATTATATTATAATTCACTACAAACATACTTTAAATATCAATAATTTATATGTTACTACTGTTGATGTGATATTATCACATTCTTTTTAGTTTTGTCAATCAACTTTTTTTTCGAGTTTTTGTTATCCAGGATATTATAATATTATCGGCAACAAATCTGGTTTTTTTGCATAAATAAAGTTAGAAACGGTCATTCATAATTACTGAAGTGTTCAAATATTGTTAAAACCTCAAGGATCGTATTTTGTTATACAAAGGAGTTGTCAAAAGTTGGTAGGAGGTTAACATGATAACCATATATAACCACCACAACTATCATGAAAAATCTATCCACATCAAACCGTCTATAATTAAGGGATGTAGGAAAGAGAAATTGTTCTATCCTTTATGTACCGTTGAGGAGAAAGTTTGGAAACTTCTCTTCTGTTGGGATTCTCTCTCTTAGCAATCGGGATGATTGTTAGGCTTTTGTAATCAGATTCCTTTGTGTTTGATCACATCATTCATGAATGATCATATTTTACATTTCACTTTGGAAAATGTGTTATCTTGCAATTTAAATAAACACATCATCAAGTGTCTTTTGCCCTTAAGGCACTATGAAACACCTAGTAAAAAGTTTTTAAAGTATTTTGTGTTAATCTTTCCTTTTAAATTTTCAGTTGTGCTATTATTGAATTTGTTATAATATTTTCTATAACATTAAATTCAATTTCGTTTTTCTCAAAATTGCACACACTTGGTGATTATATAATAAGTATACTATAATAATAATTCGACACGTCTCATAACTCATTTCACATATATCCTTCTTACACAAGAGAGACCCAAAAAAAATTTAAATGAACTTTTATTCAATAATGCCGAGCTGAATTTCCATCCTTTTCTTATATCAGAAAGCCCATACCCAATGGGTACGCAGTTAAGGAAAGGAATATCACTTGCGCTTAAGATTCATGGGCCACAACTATAGGCGCATTAAGTCAATTGGGCTTATGATTTGTGGCCCACAATCTAGGCCCATCAGTTTTTATTTCTGTAGTCACAAATTATCATTTCAATATATCATTCTTGAAGGCAGAAGCTCGTGGCTTCAAAACCATGGCGTCCATCGCGGGGCCCACCATTCCCCCCCGGCCGCCCTTCGACCGCCGTACCCATACCCGACACAGCCCCAAGCCTGACCAGAAACCGTTAAATGGTCCGATTGAAGGTGTTAGCAGCGGGAAAACGCTCACTGTAACTGAAAGGAAGCTGGACCTCGCAAAGATGAAGGAGGTAGAAGCTAGAGAGAGAAAGGAGGAAACGAACAGGAAGATAGCTTCACAGAAGGCCATCTCGATTATACTGAGGAGAGAAGCCACGAAAGCAGTAATTGAAAAGAAGAAGGGAAATTCTAAGAAACTGTTGCCTCGAACTGTTCTTGAATCCCTTCATGAGCGCATCACCGCTTTGCGCTGGGAATCTGCTCTCAAGGTTTGTTGATTGTATTTTGATAGTGACACTATTCTCGGTTCGATTTCATTTGTGTTTTGAAATTTTTTGTTGCATAGAATCTTTGCCATTATATGAGTGTGATTATGTGGTTTGACATTCTTGGATGTGTTTATTCGTTAGTGCTTACTCTACACTCTGTTTTAGAGTAGAAATGTGCTTGTTGTTTAGAGAGCATTAATCGAACTAGTTGCTTTAATGTGGGATTGGAATCAAGAATTGAGTGTGAAAGAGGCATAAGCTTTCAGTGGAAGGGGGGAATGACAACTAGTTGCAGAACTAGCGTTTCTAATGGGGGGAAGGGAATTTGGTCCTACTGTTAGCACCATGTTTGTTTGTAGTTGTGTGCTTCGACATGTGGCGAAGTCGAGATGCTGGCAAGTTAAAAGTTATTCTAGGAAGCATGATAAGAATGTGTAGAGACTCATAAGTGTTTGTATGCAGTTCGGGGAAATATGCTCAAGAAGGGAACTGCTAAGTGAGATTGACTAGGAAATATTCATATTTGGTTTAATGTTGGAGTGGAATCAAGATTGAGTGTGAAAGAGCATAAGTTTTCAGTGGAAGTGGGGAATGACAACTAGTTGCAGCATTTGTAATGGGGGGAAGCGAATGTGGTCCTACTGTTAGCACCATGTTTGTTTGTAGTCGTGTGCTAACATGTGGCGAAGTCGAGATGCTGGGAAGTTCAAAGTTATTCAAGGAAGCATGCTAAGAATGTGTAGAAACTCATAAATATATATAATTATATATGCAGTTCGGCGAAAGATGCTCAAGAAGGGAACTGCTAAGTGAGATTGAATAGGAAGTATTCCCCTTAGAAAAGAATGATGCTATTATGAAACTTTTGGGGGAATGAAATTGAATGTTTGTTTTTGATTCGGTTCCTCTATTGTGGAATTAATATCCCACTTTTGGGGAGTAGAGATTCATATTTCTCATAAAATGGGAGTTTGAAATCCATTATTCTCTACCTGCATTCTCTTAATGGAAATGAGCTTAGCATAAATTAATACATATTTCTCTCTCCATATCACTCTCTGTGTTTTAATTTAACTCTTTTAGTAGATTTTCATTTTGTGTCAGTTCACAATTGCTAAACATGGCTTTTGTATAATCAGATTGTAATGAAAGACTTTCAATTCAATAAATGAATTGTGATTCTTATATCAATTTGTGTTGTCTTTGTTTCTCTTGGCAAAGTTGGATTTGAGTGAAATTCCTACGCTTGACGATTATACTCTGCACAATATGTTTTCAGGTTTTCGAACTCCTTCGTGAGCAACTTTGGTACAAACCGAACTCTGGTATCTATATCAAGCTAATTGTAATGCTTGGAAAATGTAAGCAACCTGAGAAAGCTCATACCTTATTTCAGGCAATGATTGATGAAGGGTGTGTCGTGGATCATGAAGCTTTCACTGCTCTTATGTCTGCTTACAGCCGAAGTGGCCTTTTGGACAAAGCATTTTCTATTCTTGACCAAATGAAGAAGATTCCTGATTGTCAGCCTGATGTATTCACATATGCAATCCTCCTGAAGTCATGCCTACATTTTAGTGAATTTGACAGAGCTCAGGGTCTGCTTTCCGACATGAAAATGAGGGGAATCAAGCCCAACACCACAACGTATAATACTCTGATTGATGCATATGGAAAGGCGAAAAAGTAATTCTCACTTTTCCCTTTACTAGTTTAATCTCACTCATGTTTCTACGAAATTCAGAAAGTATTATGGCTTTGATATTGTGTACAATAGTCGTTTGACGTTATTCAGTTGAATTTTCTTGGTTCTCATTAGTTTCACTATCTTCTTCTTGAGGTCATAGCATCCCTGGATCTTGAGAGCACTATTAGCCATTAGGTTTCTCAGTGTTGCCTTATTCATCTGATAGCTTTTTTGGTTTTATCGTTTCAACAGTACACCGTTTACAATGCCACTGAAGAATGCATTTGTTTGGACACATCAATTACAATTTTGTTTTTAATCTTTGCTGCTAATAGATTCACAGAGATGGAATCAGTCCTCGTGCAGATGCTCAGACAACGAGACTGTCCACCCGATGTGTGGACCATGAATTCCACACTCAGGGCGTTCGGAGGCAGTGGACAAATCGAAATGATGGAGAAGTGCTACGATAAGTTTCAGAGGGCTGGCATCGAGCCCAGCATCAAGACATTCAACATACTTCTAGATTCATACGGCAAAACAGGGAACTACGAGAAAATGAGTGCCGTGATGCAATACATGCAGAAATACCACTTCTCGTGGACTCTCATCACCTACAACATTGTCATAGATGCATTTGGTAGAGCCGGTGACATTAATCAGATGGAATTCTTGTTCCGGCTGATGCAATCAGAGAGGATAAAGCCAAACTGCGTCACACTTTGTTTGCTCGTGAGAGCTTATGGCAACGCTGGAAGAGCTGAAAAGATTGCAGCTGTTCTGAGATTCATCGATAATTCTGATGTCATGCTCGACACCGTGTTCTTCAACTGCTTGGTCGACGCCTATGGCGCGATGGGATGCTTCTCGGAGATGAAGGGGGCGATCGAAATGATGAAGAGGACAGGTTGCAATCCTGATAAGATTACGTATAGGACGATGATTAAATCGTATTCGATGGGTGGAATGAACAGCCATGCAAGGGAGCTTCAGAGAGAACTTGCTTCGCTGTAGAGGATAATTCCCTTGGTGTTAATAAGGGTAACACTACACTGCTCATAGGAACCTCAAATGTAGCATTTCAACATGTTAATTTTATTAATTGTTAGAATTAGTTGAATATTATCTTTCATTTGTTTTTATAGTAGTATTAATAAAAGTTGTAGATATAAAGTTGGTACTTTTTCATATGGGTTAATTGTAAGAGAAAAACTTTATTCAATTGCAGAGTAGTCCTCAGCTTTGAAAAAATTACAAAAAATAACACTATTTTTAAGATGTTGTAAAACGAGTACAATTTTTTAAAAAGAACCCCACCTTCAGACTCACTTTTGAAAAATATATAACTCATTGGGTGCATTTTGCAACAATAAGATAGAGATTTTTTTTTCTATTTCTCAAAAACTGAAAAATATATAACTCATTGGGTTCATTTTGCAACAATAAGATAGAGATTTTTTTTCTATTTCTCAAAAATTGTGAATTAATTTGCAATGTGAGGTTTTTCTTGTAATTAGCCCTGTAATTGTGACAAATAAATTCTTAAAAAAAGATTTTTTTTTCCAAATCAATACAACATGGAGTATAATACACAAAGTCTCTTGTGAGATAGTGATTATGTGAAACGGGTTGATCAATTGTTAAAGTATCATTGTTGTTTAAGTAAATTATGTTTATTGTTAGTTAAAGTATGTTTTTATAATGAATAATTAACTAAAGTATGTTTTTAGGGTATTATAGTATGATTTACTAAAACATATTTTAACTATCAATAAGCATACTTTACTTTATAATAATAATCATGCTATAACAATGAATCGACCCGCCGTCTCACATATATTTGTCTCAAAAGACAGGTACATGTGGGACGGGTTATGAAACAAGTCGATCCATTATCAAAATCATGTTTGTTATATATGTAGATGGGTATACGTGGGATGTGTTATGAAACGAGTCGATCCATTATTAAAAGTATATGTAGATGGATATACGTGGGATGTGTTATGAAACGGGTCGATCAATTGTTAAAAGTATGTTTGTTATATAGGTAAATTGATAAAGTATACTTATTGATAGTTAAAAGAATATTTATATTGAATTATATTATAACACTTGAATCATATTATAACACTTTAGAATCATACACTACTGCATCATTTATTATACTTTATAAAACATACTTTAACTATCATATTTTATCTATATAATAATTATATTTTAAGACGTAGCACATAATTACAGTTTTGTCAAACATAATTTGTTCATATATCACGTAACTTAATCTCTATAAACTAGTCCACGAAAATTTGATGCGATAAGTTTGATCAAGTTTATCAATGTTGTTATAATTAGATGAGAGATCAAATGATTAGAGCTGTGGTTTAACGGAAAAAAAAAATCACTTGATTTTTCTAAATTCCCTCCGTCCACTTTTAATCTATCAATTTTACTATTTGGGCTGTCCACTTTCAATATATTTTTTAGATATATGGGACTCACACCCTCCACTAATACAATTACCAACTACACATAAAATAATAAAACTCTTTAATCCACGTGCTAAAAGCAAATGGTGTTCACACCCAAACAACAAATGGATACATTAACAATGAACGGAGAGAGTATATAATAGTGAAAATGCTATCATATAATATTATATGATGCTATATGAATTTCCATTCATTTAAAATTAAGTTAAAAATAAAACATCATTAAATAATCAAATTTATAGACCATATTTTAGACACATGCACACCGACTACTATAGTTCATAAAAAAAATCCAAATCTAAATGTACATTTTAAAATAGACCCTAGTATAGATGTAAAACATAGATCAGAATAAGAAAAAATAAAAAGAAACTTATTTGGGCAAAAAAACATTGACCACATGTCCTCATTTTTTGTTTGAATATGTTGGTTGTATGAGTGGCAGCCTATTTGATTTAACATGTTTATGTTGCAATTTGCATAATTATCATCATGTAAGGAACACTTGTCAAAAGTTCAACCAATTATTTAACTTATTTTAATTTGATTTAAAAAAAATGGTATGAGAGTAAGGGTCATTAGTTTATTTCTTCCAAATTTAAGATTAAACAGATTAAAAATTAATTTTTTTACATAGCGAAATTATAATTGTAAATTTATCACATTATTTACAAAATTTAATTAAATGTCAATCTCTTATTTGCTGCTCTCTTTTAGCGACTCGGAACTCTGTTCACGACATGCAAACTTCTTGGATGAAAAAATGAATTAGATTAATTAAATGATTGGAATAACTCGGACCGTCGTGGGGATGGATATTTTATTCTTTTTTAAGCAAAGCTCATACTTCAGTAGGCATAGATACCATAGGCTTTGCAAGACCAGTACTCTTTCCATCAATCCTTCTTTCCATGCTCCGAGATGAGTTGACTTTCGAGTTGTCGATGATTCTAGATAGGATGAATCCATCGGGCTGGAATGTCTGGATTGTTTGACTATTGCCAAAGTGTTAGGCAGCGAAATTCCTTGTCGGGTAAGTTCCGACCCACACGAAAGGCGTAACGATCTGGGTACTGTCTCGGAGAGAGTGCTCGCGTTAGCCATGTTTTTAGGGCTTTCAGCTGCTCACGGGGAACGTTTGGCTTGTGACGGATATATGTGAATGGTCAATCTATTATTAAGTATATTTTATTGTATAAGAAAAATATGTTTTATTGAGTTAAAATACATTAATAGTTAATTTAAATACTTAAAAAAAACATACTTTAGTTATTAATAAATGAGCTACTCTCTTGTGAGACGGGTTTTTTGTGAGACGGTCGTGAGACGAGTTGACCAATTATTAAAGTATGCTTATTATATAGTTAAAGTATATTTATTTGTACTGAAAGTATGTCAATAATGAATCATATTATAACACCATAAAATCATACTTTAATTCATAATTCATTATATTTTAGAAAACATACTTTAACAATAATTAAACATACTTTATCAATATAATAGACATACTTTAACCGGTCTTACAAGCCGTCTCACACAATTAAGGTCTTACAAGATAATTTGTCTTAATAAATATACTTTTTTTATATTATAACTATATTTTAATACATCTCACATAAATATTGTCTCAATTTAGGCAAAGACTTGTGTGAGACCGTCTCAGGTAAGTCCTTACGTGAGCCAGAAAGTGATAACTTTTAGGCAAAAACTCCTGTGCACCCGGGCGCACGGACCACATTCCGTGCGCCTTTAGAATTTTGTGTTAAATTGTATACCCTTTAGTATACAGATGTGTACCCTTTATTTTCAAAAGAAAATTATTGTGTTTATCTGGGCGCATGAACAACACTCCGTGCGCCTTTAGAATTTTGTGTTGAATTGTATACCTTTTAATATAAAAATGTGTACCCTTTATTTTCTAAAGAAAAAAAAATATTAATGAAAACTGTATACCCTTTAGAACAAAATGGTATACCTTTTATTAATTAAAATGTATACCCTTTAGACCAAAGCAATGTACCCTTACCCATAATACTAAATTTCTAAAGTCGCACGGAATGTGTTCCCGTGCGCCCGGGCACACGCAAGCCTAACTCTAACTTTTATGAAGGAAAGTGATAATAAATAAATTAATGAAAAGTGATAATGTTATTTGGCAATGACTACCTTGGGACGGTTCCAAATTTTCAAATTGGTGGAACCGTCCCTTTTTAGGTTACTCTTTTTAATTTATTAGGTTACATAAAATTGGATTACTCTTAAAAAATAAAGTATTTTTTTTATAATTAGTTACTTTTATGGAGTAACCTAATTGGTTTTAAAGAGTAACCCAATTAATAATAAAAAGTAATCTAAAAAGGGCCGGTTCCATGAATTTATTTGGTGGAACTGTTCCACCCAAGTTGCTCTCATGTTCTTTCATTAACAATTTATAGTATAAATAAAAAATGATAACATTTTATAGCGAAAGTGATAACTATTTTAAAAAGTGAAAAATGGTCTCACGTTTGACGGTCTCACACAAGACCTACCCTCAATTTATGGGAACCTTTACGTCTTCATTATATATATAGTTACAATTGTGTCCTCATAATTCATATTATACGTGAACTCAAGTATAAATATTAAATCTAAGTGCAAAATAGATTATAAACCTCATAAAAAATTAAAATAAAAATAGGCAAAAGCTCCTGTGCGCCCGGGGACACGGAAAGATGCTCCGTGTCCCCATGTGAACACAACCCTCCACCCCAATCCTATTTAAACTTATGTATTGCTAGGGGTTTAAATTGTAAAGGGGCATGAAAATTGTAAAGGCGCACGAAATGTGTTCCGTGCGCCCGGGTGCACAAGAGCCTCACTCATAAAAATAAAGGAAAAACACAAAAAAATTTCACTTTTAGGATTTACCAGGATTCAAAATTACAATAAAGCCTAACATTCACTGATGAGTAAAATTTCAAATGTATCATCTTTTGATAACAACAATTGAAGATGGTCGTGTTCGAATTCCGATAGACCCGGCCCACTTCTATCATCGTCAACCGACAGTGGCCCACCCTCTTTCAGACAGAGGACTACCCCAAATGTAGTTCTTACAAACTTATTTTTTTATATTATTACTAATTTATTTTATATTATTTTTACAGAGAATTAATTTATTAAATTAAATAAAAAAATAAAATTGGAAATCTGTTTAGAGAGAGAGTGAACGAGCACGAAGACGAACGGGAACCTGAAGCACCATTTATAGATTAAAATCTCACGCAGAACACACACTGACATATACATACACAAATTTGTATATCTCCATTTGCTTCTGTATTCATATTTGGGGGAAATGCTTTCATGATTTCTACGTACTCTAGGGCAAAATACACTCCCTTTGCTTTGAGTTGAGGTACCTTGTGCATCAAAAGCAAAACCCTAGGTGCACATCCTAAATTCTGGGAGCTCACACGTTTGTTCAAGCCCTAGATTGCAATTCACTCCTGCCCAATCACAATTTAGGTAATATTTTCCCGCTCCCTTCTCTGGAACCCTAGAATTTTGAGTTTCTTCTAACCCTAGAAGTTGCCCGCGCATTTTTTTGATTGAATTAGGGGCTCAACTATGGGGCAACGAATGCACAATTGTTGTTTGCGTGTTTCTTTTCTTGCATTTTGTTTAAATTGCAGCGAGTGCTTCTGTTCTTCAGTTGTAACGTGACAAATGAGCTTCCCTCGCTACTGCCATTTCAGTAGTTCTGGTATTTGCTTGTTGCATGCTTAGTGAGACGAGTTATTATTGTTCTGGAGCTTGTTTGTTGAAGTTTTGAGTTCCATATGAGCTTGAGTTTGAGTTGAAAGGTTTGCGTGGTTACATTTGTTAAAGTTTGTCCAGAACATATTGGACATGTATCTGTCTTTATGAGACAGTCAATAAATTGTTAGTTTCTAAGAATCTAATGAGTTTTAACTGGCTTTAGTCGTAGTCATTAACTCAGTGATGTGCCAGATGGGATTTAAAGGTGGATAAAATGTCTTCATCTTAGATAAATAACGGAAATTGGATGTGTATGCGACACTGCACCACTTCTGCAATACTTCTTCCCTGTTATAGAGACGTGCTTGAATTGTTTTCCTATCTTTTAGATGATGCAATCTGGATAGACATCCTTGGCACTCCTTTTGCTTATCTTTCGAATATGGTGGAACATTGTACAATAATATGTATGCTTATTGTCTCTGTCTTTAGTTGTGGTACTTTGTTGCATGGGTACATATATAGATAATATGCCTCTATGAAAAGTTCTTTTTTAGGATATGAATTATGTGATATAATTTAGGCTGTGTTTCAAAATTGTGTAGGAATTTAACAAGTGTATGAGTTAGAAATCAGTGCCATGGATGCTTCTTGGGCAAAGATACAGGTTGGACCAGGACTTGTCTCCAAGATCTAATTAAAAGCATGTAAAATTCAGTCAAATGTATGTCTGAAGATGTTGTTTTTCCCTGATATGATCTTCACACATCTCTCTCTTAATTAATGCTCCAATTCCAAGAGCTAAATGTCACGCTATTTTGGAAGATTATATTGTTGCTCAGATTTTGTTCAAGTATTATAATATGAAGTGCACCATTCTTAGATGAAGTAAAACACCAGATTAAAAGAAGGCATTTGTGCTGAAAAATGATTTTTTTTTAAAACTTAATTACTGTTGTGTATTGTTATAGTTCTTCAACTATGTGCCCTTAAGCAGGTGAGGGAAATTGACTGGCCTGGGGAATTGGTTGGCCTTATTTAATTGTGCATCAGGCCCACACCTCAGTTGCCATGCGCAGTAAAGATTAATAGTCATATTAAGAAAAAAAAAGTTTGAATCGCATACTTATTATCCGAAAATCACGTAGCTTGTGTCTATTTGTCTGTATTTATGATAGATACTATCAGAATTTATCTTTATATTTTCATTTTTTTCTAAAAACTGAATTAAGTTGTTTGGTATATAATTTATAATGTGATTTTATTATTGACATCTGGAATTGGTTGTTCTGATGTTTTCTATGGATGACTTCTCATCAATACTTGTTTTTAAGTTCCGCGGTGCGTTGAACTATTAATCTTGTTAATTTGCAGAGGTTTTACAGCATTTTATTTTGAATGATGCTTTTGTATTTGTATCTTCTCCCAGAATTATATCTTTTTCTAAAGTCATCTTTCCAACTTCACTTTGATTCTTCATCTTTGCTTTCACATGTTACCACTGGAATATTATGCTGTGGCACGATGTTTGTGACTTAATAATAGACTAACAAGTGTTGTAATGTTCAGGTTATATATATTTTATGTAATATCTTATTGTCAATTGTATCCGGATTTATTTCAATGATGTATTATTTCCTCTCATAGATATGTGTCATGAAAGTTGTTGAAATTCGAGTTCATGCCAGCTATCCTCATCTCACCTTATCAGCAGACATTAATATGACCTTATGGAATTGGACCATCTAGCTTTTCTTAACCTCCTGAGTTTTCATACTGTAAATAACAGTCTCTTCTTAGCAAGCTCTTTAGTTCCTATTCATGTCCCTTGCTGATTTATGGGTCTTCAAAGGAGTTATACACATTGATTATCACTGGACAGCTGTTAAATACAGAAATAGGTGGTGGCACTGCTTAGTTACTGACTCAATCAAGGCAACCAGCTAAATTATTCAGGAAAAGAGAAATGTACGCAGTGTGGTTCTTAGATTCTATTGAAAGTAGATGCTGTTAGCTTACATAGAAATATTTACCTGATTTACATGGATATAGTTGATGCAGCTTCTTCTTAGATGATGCACTCAATTAAATCTCCTCTGTGTATTCATGTTCCTTACCATTAACTGTCAATTTCCTTGGTTCATAGTGTTCACATCCTAGTTGATGGATAGAGAGCATATGTAGCTGTTGAAGTGGGTAATGCATGGATGTGCTTCAGCATCTGTTTTCATAGTCAATGCCGAAGTTGATTCTATGGGAGGAGTTGTTGAAGGCGGAGTTGGTATTGCTAACAAAACTTCTCCGCAGAAAGCAGCAATTGAGAAGGTTCAAGCAGAGCTTAGGTAATAATGCCATTCTGCTGTATTTTATTTTATCAGGAAAACTCATTTAGGTTATCATTTTGGTTTTTCACTGTTTTGTTGAATATGGTCACAGGCAAGAGTGTGGCATTCGTGATAAGCGAAAAAGAGAGTTGGAATTTCTTGAGAAAGTATGGAGCTCAACTATATTACTTTTTTCTGAAATATATATTATGAAATAGTGCTTGATTCCTTTATATTGCAGGGTGGGAACCCATTAGATTTCAAGCTTGTGTTCGGTGCTTCAATTAGTGTTCAGTCAACTTCAATTGCTAATCAACATCCTGACCAGTTTGTGACTAGGTATCTAAAGTGAGCATGCTTTTACTATTATTTGATTTAGTTTTCAAATCATTTTTTTCTGCTTTCCTAAATTTTTTGTCTGTCCTGTAGTGAAGCAAAAGGTAGTTTTGCATTTACTGCATCACCTCATGGGGACTCTGTCGAAAGTAGTGGCAGACCTGGGACAACCCCTTGGGAGCCCAATAGTGCTGATAACCTCATGTTATTTGATGCGGAACATGAATCTTCTGAGGGTGGTCGGAGTTTATTGCGGAGAAGTAATATTGTTCCATCTGAAACGTCATTCCAGACAGATGGGGTTCGTAAAATTCTTGAACATGGGGATTCAGCTCCTTTTGATATCCCTAGAAAAGCATATAAGAGAAGGTACAGGTCCCGCCCCAATCGTGACGGAGCTAGGTCTAGTTCAACTGATGTAAATTCAGCTCGTGGTTGTCATGGCTCTTCTCTACCTTCTCGCCATGGCCCTAAGGATGTTAAAGGATTGACATCTGATGCAGAAATTGAAAATACAGAATTGAATTGGAATTTAAAGCCTACTAGTCCGACAAAGGGGATTCTTCCTAAGACTTCGATCACGGGTGGTCAAGATGATATCGAGTTGGATGGTTCAAAGCCTCTTAAATCAACCAAGGATCAGATTCAAGGTGTTTCGTTAGAAACCACTTCAGATATTATTGCTTCCAAAACCCCTCTGGATGAGCAAATTAACCAACAATCAGATGACGCTGCTGCGGATGCTCCTAAACAGATGGACTCTGATGGTCCTGAACCCTTCCAGGTGGATGGAATCGCTTCTTCAGTGATCGAATGTCAGCCCAATGTGACTGCTGTAAAAGTTGAAGACCAATCTACTTCATGCCAGATGAACGGTTTCAGCAAAAAAATGGGGGATGATGTGAAGATTGATGCTCATAATAGCAGTGCTTCGCGTGGCACAAAGGTTTTGGATTCAGAGTCATCTTGCACACAAGCCAGTCTAAGTATTGATGGAAATACTGATAGTGAAATGTGTACTAGAGTGAGAAATATTGACTCTAATGGTAACTTAAATATTCATAGTGTACTAGATGGGATCCCAGTTACAGAAAGTGACATATCTGCCATAGAAAAGAAAGATACTGAGGTAATTGACAGCTCTACTCTTGTCATCAAGGAGAGTGCTTCTACCTGTCAAATTCAGGATGAAAATGATTTTTCACTCCAAACGGAGAAAGAATTAGAGCCAATGGAGTGTGCTTTAGGGAACAAGGTTAATGATGTAGTTATTGTTAAGGAAACAGAAGCTACTGGCCCCACTCAATTAGAATCTGCGAATTTACCTTCTGATCCTTTGGGCAACAATTCTGAAATACAGAATGAAACATCTCAAGATGCTAGGCATAAGGATTCTGTTGCTGTCTCAGATTCTGGTCCCCATGAGGCTGGGTTATCGATTAGGGTCTCTACTGTTTCTGTTGAAGCTTCAACTTCTTCTGGTTCAGACTCAAAATTGGCACCCAAAATTGATGAAGATTCAATTTTAAAAGAAGCAAAAATTATAGAGGTTATCCTCGTATATTGCATTTCATTTGTTTCATTTGTTTATTCCTAAAGTTTTTTAATTAATAATTTGGTTTTGGATGAAAAAAGATCTAATGGAATTAATAAATAGGCAAAACGGAAGAGAATCAAGGAGTTATCTGATATACCATCTCCTGTGGAGGTTTGTCTGAAATCTCATTGGAATTATGTGATTGAAGAGATGGCGTGGTTGGCAAATGATTTTGCACAGGTTTGGCTTCACACCAGCATTCTTTTCCCAATGCTTCTTTAGTTTTTCAAAGTTCTTGCTGAAAGTATGTTATGACCATATATAGTTCACTTCTTCTTAGGGACAAATTTTCAATGTCCATTTTGTGAGGCTTCTTGTCTTGCATCTTTTTGTGTAGGAGCGCATCTGGAAAGTAGCTGCAGCATCTCAAATTTCTCACCGAGTTGCTGTTTCTTGTCTGTTGAGAAAGAAAGAAAAAAATTCTAGTCTGAATGCTAAGAGCATTGCTCATACCTTGGCTAAAGCTGTTATGGAGTTCTGGCACAATGTAGAGTTTCAAGTTCAGGTATGGACCCTGACTTTCAGTTGACGTTGAATTTCAGTGCGAAACTGTTTATTGCTATCTTTTTTTTCCTTCTTTATTCTCCTTAAAATAGGCACACCCTGAGCTGATATTATATGCTTCAATTGTCCCAAATTTAAATAATCTGATTTTTAAAAATATAAGTGTATAGCCCAGAAGTAGTGGTTGAGGAAGATGATGTCAACCCTTCTACCTGTTGTGAGAGGGGTTTTTTTTAGGAAAATGTTCAATTATAGAAATAGAACCTTGTTTAGTATTCTCCTTCATACTTTAGGATATAAATTTAGAAGTTGATCTGAAGTGATGTGAATATATTCTGGAGTAATTCTAATAAAAACTTCTCATGCTGAGAATAGTGAGGGTAATCTAGTCTTTCAGCTTGGATAATTCACTAAAACATAAAGAATATTCTCCTATCGGTGGTTATTGCAGGAGACAAGCCAAGAACTGATGCAGCAACGCCAAAAGAATGGGACACTTTCTGTTCGTGCTTATGCAGTCAATTTTTTGAAATGTAATAAAATAATTATCCCATTTGACGAAGCAGAGGTACCTTTGACACCAGATAGAATATCTGACTCAGGACTTAAGGAGCTTTCATGGGAGGATAGTTTGACAGAGGTATGGATTCCATTACCTGATCTCTTTATATGTTTGTTTCATTTGAGTCTCTACCCGTCCCACCTTGCATATACATACATCTTTTTTCTTCTCAGATTTTTTAATCTAACTTGCTTTGATGTAATGGAGTTATATATGTGGTAATACACTAATACTACCTATTTAAGTTATTCATTGTTCTGCAACATTCATTCAGGATAACCTTTTCTACACTATCCCTGCCGGAGCTATGGAGACCTACAGAATGGCAATTGAATCTCATGTGGTTCAGTTAGAGGTAAATATTTTTGTTAATTTGTTTACATTACTTATGTAGTGTTGCTTTTGCACCTTTTCTTATCATAAGTGGTCTCTATTATAATGATATTTTAGCAATCAGTGAATATTTCACCTAGAGTCTTTGTTAACTTGGTGACCACAACCCTAAAAACTCAATCTCTTGAATTTTTCAAACTCTTCAGAGATTTGGAAGTACTATGCTAGAGGAAGTGGAGACTTCTGGTTTTGATGCTGCAGCAGGTACTCTGATATTAGTCCTGCTTTCCTTCTTGCTTTTTTTTTTTTTTTTTTTTTCAATTGACTATATAATATTTTATTGCTGACTTTGAATCTCAAGATAATGCGTATGATGAGGATGAGGGGGAAACGGACACGTACAACGTTTCAGTGGCCTTTGAAGGTAGCAAAAGATATGGCCCCAAGAAACAGAAAAACTTGACATATGCCTATGGTGCAAGGTCATATGAGGGCTCTGATTTTTTGCCTATCCAATGTGCGGAAAATAAATTAGTAAATCAACAATCTGTTTTACTAGCAAAACGGCCTAGCAGCGATCTTAATGTGTCAATCCCAACTAAACGTGTGCGGACTGCTACCAGGAGAGTTATTAGTCCTTTTGGTGCTGGAGCATCTGTGTGTATTCCAAATAAAACAGATGCTTCAAGTTGTGATACCAATTCATATCAGGATGATCAGAGTACCCTGCGTGGTGGATTGTTTGTTCCCAATAGTATGGAAGTTGAGTCAGCTGGGGACTATGATAAGCAATTACCATTTGACTCTGCAGAGTCAACAAGACCTATGAAGAAGAAGAAAGTAAAGGCATATGACCAGAGGTGGCAGGTTGATTCAAGCTTTCAAAATGAGCAGGTGAACACCTTTATGTCATTATACTAGCTCTTCCATTTGCACAGTACTTAAAGGTGAACCTACTGATGTGCATAAGATGGGTTTGTGCCCATTTACCTCAATCATTTATTATGAACATGGAAACTTGATATCCTTGCTTTAGAAGAATTATATAGTTAGGACCTGAAACTTTGGTAAAATACTTATTTTTGTTTGAGTCGTGTGTTAAAACTTTAGGTGTTTTTTTTAATATATAATATAATGTGCAAACTGCAAAGCACTTTGAGTGTCATCTTGGTCTATGCAGTCAGAAGAAATTAATGTCATTATTTCCTCCACTAATTATACATTATATATTTTTAACATATTATGGAGATGCTCCTGTTTTTATGAAATTTACTCTGTGAGAGTTTACTTTATTGTAAATCTAATGATTACATATTGTTGTCCACTTTGTTATCAGTTTCAGAGGGATTATTTACTAAAGAGGGCTGAGAGTCATCAGCTTGAGTCTAATGTAAACAACGGTAAAGCTTGTTATCCTTCAGATCGTGGAGCTTCAGTCATACATTTTTCATAGCGTCTTATGTTTTCGCTCTTTCCTGTGAAGGGTTACTGGGTCAATCCACATCGAAGAAGCCAAAGCTTATGCGACAACAGGATAACACTTACGACAATGTCCTACCAAGTGGGTCTGTTGCTTCACCGGTGGGCTCCCAAATAAGTAATATGTCCAACCCAAATAAATTTATAAAATTGCTTGGTGGTCGGGATCGAGGTAGGAAAGCTAAAGCTCTTAAGGTACACATGCTGATCTCCTTTACCTCCTGCCCATTCCAAAATTTTACTTCTTGATACTGCATTAAGCTGTTCAAAGTCTGAAGATTAGCATTTTGATTTCTATCAGGTGTCTTCTGGGCAACCTGGGTCAGGAAGTCCATGGACAGCCTTTGAGGACCAGGTTGATTTACATAAGTATACAGAAAACTTTATGTTCTTGTTATTTTCTGTAGCGTTGCAATAATACAAATTCTCACTACTTCCTTAGGCACTTGTAGTCCTGGCACATGACCTAGGGCCTAACTGGGAGCTCGTGAGTGATGCATTTAACAGTACCTTGCAATTTAAGGTAGGGGGCCCTACAATATTTCCATATACATCTTTCTCAGAGGATTTCTTTTTAAAAAAAATATATAATTATTTTTTTTCTTTTTTCATGTGATTAGTGCATATTCCGCAAAGCTAAAGAATGCAAGGAGCGACATATATCTTTAATGGATAGAACTCCTGGTGATGGTGCAGATAGTGCTGAAGATTCTGGATCTTCACAACCTTATCCTTCTACCTTACCTGGAATTCCGAAGGTATAGTTCTTCTTGTTTGATTGTCTAACCCAATATCATTTGCCATGTACTTTTATGATTATCTCAAATCCTATTACCAGACGGTTTATTGTCCAATCACTAATTTCCTGTTACTGAGGATTATTTTTTTTTGTATGCATTTCATGCAGGGAAGTGCCAGACAGTTGTTTCAACGTTTACAAGGTCCAATGCAGGAGGAAACCCTCAAATCTCACTTTGAGAAGATAATTATGATTGGGCAGAAACAACATTATCGGAAGTCTCTGGTATGATTATTGGATTTTGAAATTTGTTATATTGTTGCTACGCTATAACCATAACTGCATATAGCTTCGTAGTTATCATTATCTAAATGCTTACTCTTTAAAAAAATTATTTGCAAGCTTTTTTTTTATATTCAAGGCGTATACTTGTCATTACAGTTTTTTTCTTATAGATATGGGTGTTCCTTTTGTTTTATGTTTACTTCCTCTTATCGTTTCCTTTTCTTACATTCTTTTGTATGCCTCAAATTTCTGATCTCGAGTTTTGGTTCTGGTGTTTAATTTAAAGTATTGATAAATAAGCCTCTTATTACCGTTTGTCTAGGTGAAATTGTGATCTGTTGTGGTTATTATATGTTGATGTGGAAGTGCTAACCTTTATGCTCATAGTATAATTTTGAGACAGGTTGAAAATTGTAAATTTCATAGAGTAAATTTATTTTTTGTTTAGAACTCTAGAATCTTTGCGTAATCGATGTAAAGCATGTTTGCTATATATATATTGTGTTTGATTTCCTCAACTATCTGTGTTTTGATTTTTTAATTAACACATTTTCTTTTCATAATGAATAACCAGGATCCAAAACAAGTTTTGCAACCTCACAGCTCTCATACAGTTGCACTTTCCCAAGCTTGTGTAACTAATCTGAGTGGAGGGCCCATTTTGACGTAAGATATGCCGCTCTGCTTGCCTTTTGCATTTTTTTGTCTGATTTCTTGTGCTTCCAATATGCAAATGTGTGTCTATAATGGATATATCTGTACTTTCAGACATGGTTTCTTTTCCTCACTCATATTTTATATATTATCCTTGCTTTCTTGAAGGCCTCTGGACTTGTGCGATGCCAGCGTTTCTGGCACTGATGTACTTGGTCTTGGGTATCAAGGGGCACATTCCAGTGGATTGGCTATGCCAAACCAGGGTACTGTGGCTCAAATTCTTCCAGCATCTGGTTCCAGTTCAGCTATGTCGGGATCCTCAAACATGACGCTTGGTGCTAATTATTTTTCATCTGGTCCGAATAATTCATCTGCCAGGTAATGATTAAGGACACAATATTTATTTTATTTTATTTTATTGCTTTTTTTCTATAGTTGCATATGTTATTTCTTTTCCAATAGGTATGTTAGATGTGTTGTTTCCAGGTCTGGATCATTGTCAGCTGATGAACACCAGAGAGTACATCTGTATAATCAAATGATTCCTGGTAGAAATGCAGCTCAACCCAATATTGCTGCACCTGGAGCCATTCAAGGAGCTGATCGTGGTGTTCGTATGCCTCACAGTGGCAGTGGCATGGGTGTAATTCCCGGTGTTAATAGAAGCATGCCAATGGCAAGGCCTGCATTCCAAGGAATTCCTGCACCATCTATGGTAAATTCTGGTGGTGTTGGTACCCCTGGTATGTCTTCACCAAATATGTACGCAGGGGTAGGTGCTACTCAGGGAAGCTCTATATCAAGGCCTCGTGAAGGTCTGCCCATGATGCATGTAAGTTTTTCTTTAAAAAAAAATAATTTCTGGTACATTGGTCATGGGGATGATTTTGAGACAAAACACATAATTTATCTTCACTCTTCTATTACGATGAGTGGATTTTGAATATTTCTTCCCATATGCTGTTATAAGCTGTTTTTGTTCCTTCCCTCCTCTAAGTCTACTTTTCAGTGCATCAGGTTGTAGTTTCTGATAGTGGGTTGGTGTACATGTTTCATTAATTTAGAAATTTATCTATTAATATATTACTAGATGTAGTACAGTTATTCTAGCTTGGACTTTCGGGCTTTTGTGAAATTCAAACTCTGCATTGTGAAAATTTGAAATTATCTGGAGTTTTTCCATTTGGTAAGAGGTGGAGATGCCAGCCTCTGTATATATCTCTTGTAAGTAATGCTAGAAAAAACTGGGGGATAGGAAGGATGTAGGGGGTTGGTGGGTGTTGATTTCTGGTTGATCATTCTTAACTTCCTGCCACTAATGATGTACGACATTTCTTTTCTCAGCCCGGACTGACTCAAGATTCTCAGAGACAAGCGGCGGTGCCGGACTTTCAGATGGCCACAACAAGCCAAGGAGCACACGTTGGCGGGTTAAGTTCTCCATTTCCAAGCCAAACTGCTTCACCACCGGTTGCATCATACCCTCTTCATCATCAGTCATCCCATCCAATATCTCCGCAACAGCCTCAAGTCCTTGGTCCTCATCAACCACATTTTCAAGGACCAGCTAGTCATGCCCCCAGCCCTCAGCAACAAGCCTATGCAGTGCGCTTAGCTAAAGAGAGGCAGCTGCAACATCGTTTTGTACATCAGCAGCAAAAGCAATATGCTGCATCCAATCATTTGATGCCACATATGCAGTCACAGCCTCAACTTCCTGTATCGTCTCCTATGCAGAACAACTCGCAAGTTCAACCCCAAATGAGTTCTCCACAAGTATCTCTTCCGCAATTTACATCTTCTCCTTCAATGAATACAATGCCTCAACATCAGCAAAAGCATCAAACACCAACTCAAGGAGTAGCACGGAACGCACAGGCTGCTGGCAGTGGGTTAACCAACCAAACAGGCAAGCAACGGCAAAGGCAACAACAGCAGCATCAACCTTCTCAAGCTAATAGACAACATCCTCTGCAGCGACAGCAGTTACAACCTAAAGTTGCGAAGGGAGTTGGTAGAGGTAATCCAATGATGAATCAAAATGTTCCTATTGATGCCTCCCAATCAAATGGAGTTTCAGCTAATTCAGGGAATCAGTGTTCGGAGAAAGGAGAACCAGCCACTAATTCTGCTCATAGTCAGATGCCGTACTCTGGTTCAGCTCAAAATGTGGTGCAATCAACAAGGCAATACAATACTCCCCAATCCAATCAAACCACGCCTCAGCAAAAGATGTATTCTGGCCAAGCATCCTCATCACTGAAACATCTTCAACAGACTTCTCAGTCTGATTATAGCAGTCAAGGTTCGGTTCTGCCAGTATCTCCTCCTGTTTCATCGGCTGGTCATCCGTCCAGTCCATCTGTGGCGATTGCTGGGTCAAAGATCCAAGCACCATCTCAGCAAAAGCTAGTGAACCAAAATCAGACGGTTCCTCAAAGACTGGGTCAGCCAAATCGCCAGATTGTTTCTAGCTCATCGATTAAACAACAAGGTAGAGAATCTGATGCTGATCAGCATCCAGTCACCAGCTCTGCTGAGATTGATACAAAGGCCACATTACCTAAGACCTCTAACAATGCTTCTAATGCAGTTCAAGTTGTTTCACAGCCAAGTGCTCATAGCTGGAATTCTTCTGAACCATTACCTAATACAAAGACATTGAATTCACCAACCAATTTGAGTAACTTGGTGTCTAGGCCCTCTAACTCTAGTGAGTCTGTGCCTCAATTGGGTGTAGGACTTGGCCAGAGATCATCGACGAGCTTACCCCTAACAAGACATGATGCTAGTGCACAATGGCAACAGCAGCAGCAATCACATGTACAACAGCCTCCTTCACCTGCGTCCCAACCTCAGCAGCAGCAGCAGCAGCAAACGCTGCCACCTATACATACTCAGCAGCAGGCGCAGCTTCTCCAAGCTGGGAGTGGTAACTTGTATGGTAATAGGTTAAGTGAATCTAGGTTTGAATGAAAGCCACCAACAGATTGACGCAGCAAAAACGATCATGCCCATTTTTGGGTTGACATGCTCTTGAGATAGCAGTGTACAGGTGCGTCATCTCTTGATAATATTCGTGAACTGGGATATCGGTTTTAAGTTTGTTACATGCTAGTATATCATTACAAAATATGGAATAGTACTATAGCGTACCCTCAACGGTTTTGGCCTGTTTACACTGGGAGCATATGTAGGAAAAAAAGGGATGTCAAAGGTGGTACATTCGAGTTTTGTAAAGAACTTTTTTTTTTTTTTAATTAGGCTGTACATGACTTTTTGTCTGTCAAGGAAATGTCCATTTTTTCGCTAGACTAGCAGCATTCTAGCTACTCAACTCTTCTGGAAAATGGAACAAACACAAAGTACTAGCTGTGAAATTTCCATATCTTATTTTGTGCACTCGTTGGGTTTCATCTCACTGAACATGATTATTTGTTATTTTTCATTATTTTCGTTTGGAATTTTATTTCTTATTTTGGGTTTTGCATTATGTCAGAAAAGGATGCTCATAGTTGCAAATGGGAAGATGATGTGCTGGTCAAGGTAAGACTTCTCTCCATATTGGAAAGATGCTCGGCCAATAAATTTTTTTGAGGTACTTTGTATATTAAGTAGCATTTGGGCTTAGTTCTCGAGGAAGATGAAGACATATAGGGATAGGTGTACAGTGTCTCATATCTCCTTCTGCGGCCGTTTCATGTGCCCCCATTGTTTCCCTGCTCGTCAGTGGAGCTGTATTTGTTTAAGCTTATGTAGAACAATTATGTACTATTGGCCATATGTTATAGGGGTTCGTCTTGTCTTAATTTTATGGCCGAAGGCTGTGGAAAATTTTGTGAATATTAGTCTCCTTGTGTATACTCTCTAGTGAGTGATCATCCACACTTTCCTGAGCCCCTGAAATTTCTGTATATTGTTAGTTTGCAATTCTGAGATAGATTAGTAATCCTGCTTCTTTATCATGCTTTTGGGAATCATTTGGGTCGAAATTTGGAGATTGTACATCTATCATTTGACATACAATTTCATCAAAGGAGATTTTGTGGTGTATCTACTGTGCTGAATACTTCATTTTATTATTTACAAAAAAAATACTCCATTTTCAACACTTCGATTCTCCTTTGTAATTCCTTTCTAGTTGCTCTAAAACTATAATATTTGAAACATCCAATATGATCTCTAACGTGTGATTTCTAAGATATTTTTCTAAGTTTACTGATATTTTTTTCAAGTAAAAAGATTAAATTATTAAATTGAATTAAAGATACTTCTCCCTCGATCATACTTTTGCTTGCACCCTCATTCCGGCACGAATATTAAGAAATGACATGAAAATTAAAAAAATTGAAAATTTTTAGAGGTGTTGTGGTATTTTTTTATAATAAATAAATAAATGATAAATTATGTTTGTGCTAGGTAAAGACGATTTTTTTTTAACGTCCCAATTCAATGTTTACGTTTTTATTTTGCGCGCCTCGTTTCAATGTTTACGTTTTTTTTTGAATATGAGATCCACTTAAAACAATTAATATATAATCTAAAACTAATACGCCTACCCACTTTACATTAAATATTATATATTTCCACCCATTATCTGTTAAAATATTACTCCCTCCGTCCCGTTTCAATGTTTACATTTCTATTTTACGCGTCCCATTTCAATATTTACGTTTTTCTTTTTGTAATCTTGGATCCACCTAAAACAATTAATATATCATCCAACATTAATACACCTACCCACTTTACATTAAATATTATATTTTTTCACCCACTATCTATTAAAATATTATACTTCTTAATCAACGTGCAAAAAGCAAACGTAAATATTGAAACAGGACGGAGGGAGTACTTCTTAATCAACGTACAAAAAACAAACGTAAACATTGAAACGGGACGGAGGGAGTACTAATAATACACCCGTGCGATGCACGGTTTTTAATATGAGTAAAAATGAAAATAAATAAAATTATACTATATCATTAAGATTTATAAGAAAATAATTTTTTTGGAGTGGGTGTAAACCCGATTTACCATATTTTACGAAATTAATTTTTATTATATGAAAAATTACTTTTTTTAAATGAAAAATATTATTCATTTCAACACGAATATAAAAAATTACAATACACTATAATTAATTTTGAGGAGTAAAATATTTTTTGTTCAAATGTGTAATAACTATAAATAAGTAGTTGGTTTCTTATGCTCCAAATACAGAAAGTGTGTGAGAGTATAACATTTATTCTAAATGATTTATACTTTAATTATTAAAGGTATAACTTTACTATTCAAAATGTTGGATGAAATATGAATAATATAAATAAATAATTTTTTTTTCTTAAAAATCAAGTATATAAGTTCATATACCAAAGAGTAACATTTGATATCAAAGGTATAATTTTCGAAAAGAGTCGTATTTAGAGGGACAGTGTTCCCAGGGAAACGCAAGACTTTGACATAAATAAATCATCAATGTAAAGAGCAAGTATTCGTGAAAAGTACTAAAAATTATTTTCGGTAAAATTTGGGTGCAATGTAAACCCAAATTCACATAAGTGTGTGTTTTATTTTATCTTTACAGTACATACTATCGATATAACACGACAAAGATTTGTGTGAGATCGTCTCATGGAAGTTATTTTGTGAGACTGATAAAACTGATGGTAAAATTTTTAACGAAAAATTATACTCAATTATTTAAAAGTGATATATGTGGTAGTTAATTATTTCATTAACAATTTATGTATAGTATAAATGATAAGTGATAATATTTAAAATTAAAGTAATAGGAGTACTATTTTCGTTCGCCGGATAGGTGGATATTTACTTTTTGCACGCTAATTAATATGGTTAAAAACTTGTGTGTTCCCGGAGACGCCATGCCCCCAAATTTCACATATTTTTTTGTTATAGATATACCATTTAGTATTACATGTTATATCCTTTAATATAAGAATTTATATTCTTGATTTTCAGAGGAAAAAAACTTAAACTTTTAGTTAAACATTTATAGTATTCATATTTCAGTTGATCTTTTTAATGAAAAAAATATACCCTAACTAATTAAAGTGTATATCCTTTAGTACAAATTGTTATACCCTATACAATTTGTGTACCCGGGGACACAAGAGACTAACTCAACTCAACAACTTTTATTATTTAATGTGTAGTGTGTAATTGTATTAGTGGGTTGTGTGAGTCCCATTTATTTAAAAAAGAAAATATATACCTTTGGTACAAACATCCAAAATTGTAAAATGTATATCTTTTCGAGGGAGTAATATTTTTAATAAAAACTGATAAACTAAATTATAAAAATGATCCCACCAAGACCCTTATATGACGAATCATGGCATGTATGGACTGATCGATCTAAATTGATTTCATCAATAGATATATTGTAAGAGTTTCAGATTTTAAATACAGGTAAAAGATGACTATTATTAGGTAGTTAAATTATAATCCCTTCGTCTCAAATTCATCTTCAAGTTTACTGTAGATACGGAATTTAACAAAAATAACTTTTTGACTTACTTTTGGGATAGCATAATATTTTTGGGTAATAAATAAATGATAAAGTATGTTATGTGTGTTAAAAAGGTAATGAAAAATTTGAAAATTATATTTATATCCCTAAAATTAAATAAATAAAAAAACAAAAAAAAAGGGAAAAAAAGCAGCGCTTGAATTGAATAAACAATCAGCGCGTGAATTAAACAGTTTAATTAGGCTGGGGCCCACTGTCCTAAAAAATGGTGGTATTGTAGTAATTGCCTTTACACATTTATATATCTCATGTATTTTTACTCACTTTTTATTTTAGGCTGTTCCACTTATTTTTATTCATTCCATTAATAGTAAAAATACATACTCCCTCCGTCCCAGGAAAGATGACACACTTTCCATTTTGGGTTGTCCCACAAAAGTTTGCACATTCCTAAAAAAGCAAAAAGTGAAACACAATCACCCTTCTCCATGGAGTACACTTTATTTACAAAAAAATCACCCCTACCTAACACACATAACATACTTTATTATTTATTTATTACCCAAAAAATACTATAATACTCCTAAAAGTCACCACTTTATTAATCTCCGTGCCAGGAAAGGGGTGCAATCTTTCTTGGGACGGAGGGAGTAATATTTAATTACATACTTTTACACTTTATTCATCAATCCCAACAACTTTTCTTACTTTTTCACAATTTATTTATCATTCCCAACAACTTTATTTACTTTTTCTTTTTAATTTACTAATTTATCCCTACTTTTTTAAAATTATATATTAAAAAAATAACACGTCTTAATCTCCGTGCCCGTACAAATAGATAAAAATATTCTGGAAATGGAGGGAGTATTAATATTAATTGGAGTACTTTAGATAAAAAAATGAAAAATAAATTTTACTTCCATGGCTTAATAATCTTTCAAAAATGTTTTTTTTTAAATAATAAATTTTTAGTCCTTCCCTCGTATACAATTCTCATCTTATATTTGTTTCACAATGCTTTTCACACGAAAAAAAATTAATAATTTCAATAATTTAAGTTACTTTTAATTTTATATTTATCATATCTCTAATATATTTAATATATCTATAATTTATTTATAAATACTAAATTATCTTTAAAATATTAATAAAATTTTAAAAATTAAATAAATAAAATATTCTTAAACAATCTAGAAATATGTTCTAAGACATGTAACAGGAAAATAGAAAAATAGTCTCTATAATACAAAAGAAATTATAAAATAAATTTATTCTATATATTATTAATGAATTGATCTACTGTACACAAGTCACTGCAACAAAAAAACATTAAGACACCAGTGAATAGTCTACATATATCAGAAATATGTGTAGTCGTATGCTTTATATGTGTTGTCTTAAATATATATGTTGTTTTAAAATTTTTTACAAGCACAAAGACTACACATATTGACTGGTGTTGTCTTAATATATTGTGATATATGTTATTTTCTTATGTAATTTATTATAAGACAACATATATAACAACCTATGTTGACATAATTTTTTTTACGCACAAGGACAACATATATATAATATATGTTGTCTTAAACTGTTGTAATGATTTTTTTTATTATATACTATATATATAATTTTATATATATTTGTGTATAATATAATATATTTTTTGATTAATTTATTTTCTAGCCACATTTATAATTTGAATTTGTTGTTATTCATAAATTTGTGACTTTTTTAAAAAAATTAATTAAATATAATAATAAATTCTTTAATTTTAAATAAGTATAAAAAAATAATTATAAAATTAAAGAGTCAAATTTCAAAATATTAAAAAAAAAAAACTATGTTATACTTGATTATAAGATTTAAAAAAAAAAACTAATTATACTTGATGTTATAAGATTTATAAAATTCTTAAATGTGAAGGTTTTATTAACAGGTTTAAAATCATTCGAAAATAATCATAAAAAAAATTACCAACTTCCAATTTACAATTTAATTTTTTTAAAATTATAAATTTTGAATTTCATTTATGGCAAAGACTTGAAATATAGTTGTTCTGAAAATTGAATACCAAATACATATAAATCGTGTCACAAATTCACAATGATTGTAAAATTTAAATAAATAAATAATAATGCAAAACATATACCACAATTATAAGATCAAGAAAAAAAATTATAATTATTAATAAAATTTAACAGATAACAATATTTTCTCATTTCCTCTGTTTTGTTTTGCCCTCCAGCCAAAAGTTCTCGTCATCCCTCCACTTCCCTTGCCTAGGGTTTTTCTTCACCACCGCCGCCTGCATCTTCGACTTCACTTTCCTCCGGCGCGGTTTGCCGGACGCGATATTTGGCCTCCGATGGCTTGCATGTCCAGATCTCCCTTGTCGGAGCCTCCGACGATGTACGCTGCCGCCCCTCCGCGTGCGGCGTCTCTGCTGCTCTTCCCATCGATGCGGCTCCTCCTCCCAGTCTCTCAGAATTCGGCGGCCTCATCATAAGCCACGAAAAACATATCCTGTCGCTTGACTTACTTCTATGCCTAGGGCATCTTAATCACCGCCGCCGCTCGATTAATTGTTGTATCTTCCACCGGTGCACTTCTCAATCATTCTTAGCCTCCATCGACGCCTGCTTTTTTTTTATTTTGATGGTCTCGCCGTCAGCGGATGCTTATACGGCTTCTCCTAATTGCCTCTCTTTCCCTGCTGGTAAGGGGCTTCTAAAGGAACAGAACAGATCATAGTTCCCAAATTGGCTTTAAATTTTGAAACCCTAGTTCCCAAAAGGTTGATAAGTCTTTAACGGGTTGAGAATTATGCAGCTCTTGAGACCGCCAGAAATAGCCATGGAGGTGAGGAGAGCGTCGTCGAGAGCAGTTCCAACACCAAGTTCGAGAAGAGAAGTACCGTCTACGAGCACTTCGTCAGGTTCTTCGAGAGTCGTTCCATCTGGAAATTTTGTTTGAAATCTTACTTATCTCATGAGTGTAACATCGCATTTTTTAGCATTGTTCATATTGGATTTTTTATTTTCCCGTGTTGGTTACTTCCTACTTAATTACTGGTGGTGATTTTGCATTCATTTAACTTTTTAACAAACATGCATATTTCTCCATTGACTTGGTTATTTTCGGCGACATTGTTGGCATTGGCAACATTGAGGGACTGTGATTCAGTGGCTAGGGTTTGTTGTCTTGTTTTAATACAGAATTTGGTTAAAGTAATTAATTTTTGCAAGCGTTTTCCCTCATTCAATGTTAATCTTCTTCGCAGTGTGAGCTTGGGTAAGACGGCGGCTTGGTGGCGTAGATTTTGGACTTTCAATATATTGTGCAGTGTTTCTTCTTCCTAAACAACTCAGTTAGGTTTTGTTTCGAATATAATCTTACTCATTTCTTCCTTTCTGTTTCCTTGGGTCTGTTAGTGGGAGTTGCTTATTTTGATGATATGAATTAGCTTATATGCCTTGGTGATTCTCTAGTTTTGGTGTTGTGATCTTGTTGTGTTGTTTTCTTATTTGTTTTCTACATGTTTTATACTTGCTTGATTCTTTTCATTCTAGTGTGAATCCTCTGCATTAGTTTGGCTGTGGTGGCTACTTGATAGCTAGTATTTGTTTTAGCAATGATTTAGGCGTTTCCTTACTTTATTTTTCTATTTAAATTCAAGAGGCATTTGTACCATTATTTCATCTTAGTCTCACTATCAAGAAAATGGGTTCCAATATTATTATTGTTGGGGAAAGCCTACTATAATTACTGTGTTTACTTTTGTTTTTCAGCTCAAAGTTGGTAATGGAGAGGACTTTTCCGCCAAAATGGCAGATGAAATTTAACAATAAGGTTAATTTCATGACATTATTTTCTTTTTTTGATGAGCATGGCATTATTTTCTTAGATACTAAAAAGAATTTACTCCAGTTATTTTGTGAATTAAGTTCTTATTTGTCAGAGATTTGTTAATTCGAGTAAGATATCATGCTGGGCTATTGTGAATTGCTCTGCACATTGTGATGTACATGGCTGAAGTGTAAACTGAAGGTTTCATGTTCTATTTGGCTGTATCCATGAGCAAGTAAAAAAATTGAATTGCCATTGACATTTTTACACAACACTTAAAATGCAAGTTTGGTGAATTACTTCTATATTTCTTATAATTTTTAATTCTAGTCTTTGCTTTCTTGGATTTTCTGTATTGAGAAATTTATGTTTGATATAATAGTTCATTGGGTATGGATGTCAGAACTCAGATTGGTAAACTAAATCTCAAACTATCTAGTTGCATGATTAGAGTCCTGCTATTTGTGTCTGTTTATGTAATTAATTCTATTCATGCTAGGTGATTGCCTGCTCAATCTTTAATGATTTTTTGTGGATGATGGCCAGATAATAAGGTAGTAATAGTAATACTTCTTGTTGTGATGTTCTGATTACTATTCTTACTTTTTTTAGTTGCATTTAACTTACAGGTGTGTGTGGCTACTACTGATGCTGTAAAGCTTGCACTAGTGTCAATGTTGATGTGGTTGGTGGATTCCAATGAAAGAGGACAATCACTTGGTTTGGTTCTTCATGTTTAGAGGACCTTCTATATTTAGACAGTACTTGTATCTAAGCATATTAAGGGGTAAGAAAAATAATTGTACGATTTATATTTAAGCCGAACTTGTATTCTTAGTGGGATGTATTTGGTTTTGTCAATATTTAGATTTGATAGATTATTTAATATTTTGTGTATTTTTTTGATCATTTATAATGTATTTAATCTATTTTGAATTTTATTATTCCGTTAATTAATTAATTGTATATATGATTTTTTGTCAAGAGTAAAATGAAATGATAATAAACATATTATTAGGTGTATATTTGAAAAAATTAATTAATTAATAAAATTAATAAATTTGACTACACATATAAAATGTAGTAATACTACGTTAATAGACAACATATATAATTTGTTGTCATTTAAAAAAAATTATAAATAAAGACACACAAGGACAACACATATAATGTGTAGTCTTTGTGCGTTTTTTTGGTCTTAGAGTTAATTTAAGACAACACATATAATGTGTAGTCCTTGTGCGTTTTTTAGCAGAAGCTTTGACTACATAGTATTTTTCCAAAAAAACGCTCAAAGACTACACATTATATGTGTTGTCTTAATGCATTTTTGTTGTAGTGAGTGTACACTAAATGTACCTAACCCATATTCTAAATGGGTCATGTATATAAAGTAAAATGACCCGTTTAACTCTTCTTTCTCCTCAATCCAGGAGAATACAACGACAACTCTCCTGACAACTTTTTTCTCTATTTCTCTCAATCTTCCCCACTTCGTTTCTCTTATCATCCAATCAAGCAGTACACCACCACAACTTATTTCCTTATTTCTCTCAATAAGATTCTGTATAATTGATTATTAAAACTTACCGACAAAGTTTAATAAGTATACATTTATTAATATAATGTTATACACTTGTCCATTAAAGCTTATACGCTTACGTTTTAAACTCAATAATTTCTCCAACACAATTTTCATTAAGAATATAGTGAAACTGTTCATCAATTGCAGCCAAATCAGTCTTCAAACACCCAAACTCTTTATCTATTAAACGTTATACACTTGTTCAATAAAATGTATACACTTTACCTTTAAAAAGTACTCCCTCCTTTCCGGAAAAGACTGCACACCTCTTTCCGGCACGGAGATTAAGAAAGTGATAACTTTTAGGGGTATTATGGTATTTTATGGGTAATAAATAAATGATAAAGTATGTTAGGTGAGTTAGGTAGGGGTGGTTTTTTTGTAAATAAAGTAAATGGGGAAGGGTGATTGTGTTTGACTTTTTGCTTTTTTTGGAAGGTGCAAACTTTTGTGGGACAACCCAAAATGGAAAGTGTGTCATCTGAAATGGGACGGAGGGAGTATACATTAATGAAATCGACAGCTCAAACAGAAAAAAAGTGAAAGGATAAGTTATACACTTGTTCAATAAAACGTATACACTTTATGTTTAAAAAGTATACATTAATGAAATCGACAACTCAAACAAAAAAAAGTGAAAGGCTACGTTATACACTTGTTCAATAAAATGTGTACACTTTATGTTTAAAAAGTATACATTAATGAAATCGACAAGTACACTGTCATGACCCCATTTTCTCACCCATAAACAAAAATAAATATTATTTTAATTTCATTCCACCATTTTTTTACACAATTTCAAGCCGGATCACGAAGCAGCTTATTACACTGGCCCAACAGGTCGTCTTCCATGTATACAACTCTCAGGATTTGAAGGAAACCCAACCACCAGTCTCGTGTACAATTTTACCTACAATGCATAAACTAGTGATATAAAATCTCAGTAAGTAGAAATCATGCATGATAGTGCATGAAAATGCATTTATTTTTCTAATATTTCTAGTTGGTCTCTTTTATTTTGAAATCTGTTCACGTTGCGGGATCCCCACGACACACTTATGATATGCACCCCGAATGAGCTCAATAGACACACTTAGTGTCGGATCGATTTTTTCGATCCCTGAATAAAATATTGGGGACGATTTTTCCGAACCCCAAATAAAGATGAGCCAATAAACGATACGTTGAGTCAACACATGACTCGGATCACCCTATGATCCCTGAATAAAAGTGAGCCGACAAGCGACTCGTTGAGTCAACACATGAATCGGATTGCCCCGCGATCCCTGAATAATGTGAGTCAACACATGACTCGGACTGACTTTCGGCGGTCCCTGAAAGAGTGCATATATAGTGGCCGCACACACTATTAATATCTTATTAATTTGGGAAAAACATTTTTCATGATTATGCATGGTATGCAATCAGGGAAATTAATTATGCATCATAAACCATTTATGACATCAATATCAATATTTAATCACAATAAAGTAACAACTTAAATTCAATTCACACATATCCATTTCTGGAATAACAACTTCACCTCAATCACATAGATCCATGTATAGAATAACAACTTCACCTTGGATCACATGACTGATTCCTTTTTAGGATAACAACTTCATCTCGGATCACACAAATTCTTATAACCAATATCTTTTCAAATCATACAGATATATTTTCAACAGTTTCCAATCACATAGATCTATATAGGACAATGGTATTATTTCAAATCACATAGATCCACAACTAGTATTGCAAATTTATCACAAATAATTTACAAATAATATTGTTGAATATGAATCATACTTTCCCCAAATCACATAAATCCACAGCTTGTATCACAAATTAATCCCAAATAATTCATAATATAATTAAACCAATCACAAATAATCCATAACATAATTATCATATATTAATCACAAATAATTCACAAACAACATGTTTATGCATTGTAGTTGGACTCCTACTTACTTGGACTCCATATAGTGAGAATACTATAGACCTCGTGAAGAACTGTGACTAATCTCTTCTCTCTCGTTTCGGCACGAACCCTTCCCTTTCTTTTCTTTCTCTCCTTCTCTTTTCTCTCCATTTCTCTTGTTTCTTCTCCTTTTCTTTTCCCTCTCACTTTTTTTTTTCGTTTGATCTACTGTTGTTCGCAAATCAACCCAAAAATGGGTTTATAGATATAGTTGGTATGATGATACCACCACCCCAAACTTACTATTGCTACTTACTAAAAAAATAGTAAGTTTCTATTTTTAGTAAGTAATATTTATTATTATTATTATTATTATCCATTATGAATATACGTGCAATACTTAATAACTAAGATATGATACATTTATAAATTAATATATGTACATATACATTTTCTTGCAACTATTTTTATTATAAGAACACGTGTGACACTTAATAATTAAAAAATAATGTATATATACACATGAGACAATTTAATTATATATCCAAATTAATGCAAGTAAATATTTATGCACTTATATATATTCAAAATTTGTCACCGTTATTATAATAGATGTATTAAATAAAAATGCAAAAACAAATAAAATACAGAAACAATTACCAAATTATTATCACATAATTATAAAATGCGTAAAATACAAATTATAAAATAGGAAAAATTCTCAGGTATTGCATAAACAAACAGAAAAAAAGTGAAAAACTCCAAGAGAAGAGTTGCTGGAGGAGATGAGAGCATTGGAAGAGAAAAAAGTGTTGAGTAGTAGAACCTACTCTCTGGAGAGACAGTAGCGGCGGCTCCGCCATTTGAAGCGGAGCATGTGCGAGCAGTGCCAGAAAGTGGAAGAGTTCATCGTGACATCAGATTTGAAGGTGGAGGCGTTCATCGTGATAGTAGATCTGAAGGTGGAGGCGTTCATCGTGATAGCAGATCTGATTTGAAGCGGAGTTATGGTGGACAAATGCGGGAGGAAGCGTACGAGGAGAAGGAGATGAGCGACAAGAGTTCTGACGGACGGTGGAGGCGTGGTGGAGGCGTCGATACAACAATAGACGGTTGGACGACGGACGGTTGGGGGCGGTGAGAGAGAAGAGAGAATGAACGGTGGGTGGGTTGGGGGGAGAGAATGAGCGTGTGTTGGGAAGAGAGAATGAGAGAAATAAAATTAGGGTTTTAATTTCTTAATACATGTCGGGTCAGGGTTGGGCAGCGTTGACCCTGTTGGAAATAAACAATTGGGTACAGTAGTTTTAGCCATTATTAATTAATAAGTTGAATCTTAAACAATTTTCTTAATATATTATAACTGAAGAATATAATTAGGCTAATTATACTGTGCACTTCATGATACGGTGCACCCACTTTCAGAATGTATACAAATATAAATAAAAATATATACAATTATGAATAAAAATGTATACACTTTGTTTGTTAGTTTTTTTAATGAAAAATTGAGTGTAAAAAGTATACAATTATTAAGAAACATGTATATATTATTGAATAAAAAATTATACACGTATGAATACTAGTTTTTTAATGAAAATTGAGTGTGAAAAAAATATACAATTATTAAGAAGTATATATATAAAATAGAATAACATGTATATAAAATATAATTAAATATTATATATATATGGGTGAACCCTTGCACCCGGGTGCACTGAATATCAAGTCATATAATTATAAATGTCTTAGCTTATAAAACAAAATAAATTTGAAAAAAAATTAATAATCGAAATATAATGAATTTATAAGGAATAAATTAATATTCCCTCCCAATAATAATCGTAATCATTTGTTTTTTTACCCTTAAATTAAAGAGGATTATTATTATGTATATAGTTGGCGGGAAGTGATAGGTCATATATAGTTTTTTTTCTCTCTCTAAAATGAAAAAAAATGACTATCTTTAAAGGCAAAAACTCCTGTGTACCCGGGCGCACGGACCACATTCCGTGCGCCTTTAGAATTTTGTGTTAAATTGTATACCCTTTAGTATACAGATGTGTACCCTTTATTTTCTAAAGAAAATTATTGTGTGTATCTGGGCCCTTGGACAACACTCCGTGCACCTTTAGAATTTTGTGTTAAATTGTATACCATTTAGTATAAAAATGTGTACTCTTTATTTTCTAAAGAAAAAATAATAATAATGAAAAGTGTATACCCTTTAGAACAAAATGGTGTACCTTTTATTAATTAAAGTGTATATCTTATTAATTAAAGTGCATATCCTTTAAACCAAAGTAATGTACCCTTACCCATAATACTAAATTTCTAAAGGTGCACGGAATGTGTTCCCGTGCGCCCGGAGCACGCAAGCCTCACCCATCTTTAAATTAGTCACCCATAAAATGAAATTCAGATACGAGAGTATATAAATACAATGAAAATTGATATTATGTAAATTAATTTAATAAGAATTAGTCATATTGTAACTATAGTTATTAATGATTTCAAATTTAATTTTACAAAAATATATGGCGTATATATGTAATAATAAATCGACCATTTCAACAAAAATATTTTGACAATTTTTTTCTATTTTTTCTTTTTTATTCAAGTTCAAAAAAAACAGAAAATCCTCCTTTGAAAGCCTTCGAGTCTTTGCGGTCTTCAAAGCTGTCGATGCATTCCAACAATTTGTTAGAGCGAGTAAATAGTCTTTCAGGTACAGTGTAATAGGGAACCCCTAATGGAAATGTATCATTTGATAACTCCCAAAATCTTCTACCTTTGATTCAAATCTAATTTCAAATGGAGGAAATCCAAAGATATTTACAGCTGAATCGATTAAATATTACTGATGAGAGGTCGAATTTAGAGAAAATAGCAGTCACAGAGTCACAGGTACTCTTCGCCTATAACCAGACCAACTACCATACTTAGCGGACCTACTGCTGCATGTATTGATTGGAATTTCATTCTTCCAGCTTGCATAGGACCTCGCACCTATCGTCTGTCCTAACTCCCACCGACTACTCCTTGGATAGGACCTCCCTATAACTTAACCTATAACTTCCAAAATTCATGTATTTTGGAAAGAGGGGAAGACACTTTTGCAATATTCTTTGATTTCAAAGGAGGATTTTCTATTTTTCTTGAACTTGAATAAAAAAGAAAAAGTAGACCCGGATGTAGTTCTCTACTACCTAGGTGTTCCCAACGGTTTCATTCATTTCGCCTAACACTTTGGCAATAGTCAAACAATCCAGACATTCAAGCCCCTCTGTTTTTATCCCACCTTGTTCTCATCGTCTCTCCTTGTGTTGAGGTCGTCTTTTGCTACTGGACAGCGAAACGAATTTTGGAATTTATTAATATTCTCTAAAAAGGGTACTGTTAATAATCCCACACATACTGGATCTCATATTGTAACTATAGTTATTAATGATTTCAAATTTAATTTTACAAAAATATATGTCGTTTACAAAGTCTCTTGTGAGACGCTATTTATGTGAGGTCGTTTGTGAGACGTGTTAAAGTATGTCTATTATATAGATAAAGTATGTTTAATGGTTGTTAAAGTATGTTTTGTAAAGTATGAAGGATGATGAATTAAAATATGATTTTAAGATGTTATAATATGATTCATTATTGACATATATTAACTACAAATAAGCATACTTTACATATATAATAAGCATACGTTAATAATAAGTCAACCCGTCTCATAATCGTCTCACAAAAAATCTGTCTCACAAGAGAGTCTCTTTATATGTAATAATAAACCGACCGTTTCAACAAAAATATTTTGACAAAGTCTTGTGAAATGGTAATTATGTGAGTTGTAAGACGAATTGATATGTTGTTAAAATATGTTGGCTAAATACAGTGTGCACCCGAGTACACACGAAGTTTCGTGTGCACCCACGTACAAATATAAGCAAAAACATATACAATTATGAGTAAAAATGTATATAATTTAATTGTTATTTTTTTAATAAAAAATTGAGTGTAAAAAATGTACAATTATTAAAATACATGTATACAATATTGAATAAAAAGTTATACACATATGAATGCTTGTTTTTTTAATGAAAAACTTAGTGTGAAAAAAATATACAATTATTACAAAACACGTATACAAAAGAGAATAACATGTATACAAAATAGAATAAAAAATTATACAAATATGGGTGCAAGGGTGTACCCGGGTGCACCTAATATACACTCAAATATGTTTGTTATATATGTAAAATATGTTAATTCATTGTTAAAATGTAGTACCTTTTTTAATATGATGAATAATAAGTTAAATTATATTTTTAAAGTGTTATAATATGATTCAATACAAACATATTTTAAGTACACATAAACACACTTTACCTACTTTACCTATATAATAATTATACTTGAACAATTGGTCAATCTAACTCACAATCTGTCTCACAATATACCCGTCTCAAAAGAGAATATCTTCAAATATTTTTATTCAACAATGATAAAATATAAAAAGGGGCTGATCTTGATACATAATTTATCTAATTATTTTTTGGCAAATTATTTTGTGTAATCACTTTAAAAAATTGGGTTTATTACTCTCAGATACACACTTTCAAGCTTATTTGCTATGAAATACATTAAAAAATATAAAATACAATCAAATACACAATTAGTGGATAAAGAGACAAATTCACCCTCAATAAATCAACATTGCCGATTTCCCCAATTTTCCCCTTCTTCCTCTCCACTACTTACACCACGACCCCTCGCCTCGCCTTCTCCGGCGCTTCCACACACGCCACCTCCATCAGATCTCTCTTCTTCCCCGATGCCGGCCACGTTCGAGCACCAAAACTCTCCGCCTCCGACTCCGGAGGCAACTGTCAGGCACGAGGAGATGGATGCTGGTGATTTGAAATCCGACACTGATTCAGGCGACATGAACGGAGGAAAGAAATCCGGAATCACGATCGGAGTTGTCGCTGCCGGTTGCATTATCGACATCGCTGCGATGGTAGCAGAACATCCGTCGTGCGTAGTATAGCAGCGCAACTAGGTGAGAGATTCTGTAGAAGCTAAGTATGAAACTGCTGCTATCAGTTTATCAATTTTCACAAATTTTCGTTATTATACTAGGAGAGAGATTCTATAGAAGCCAAGTGACCATTTTCTTTTAATATTTCTGGTGTCTATGACTTTTGAGGTCTATTCTTATCAGAAGCTTATACTTTTGTATGTTGGATAGTTTATGTAATTAATGTTAATTAGTGCATTTATGAATGTTTTGTACTGATTCATGTATCAAGGTATTTGATTATTGAAATGACTTAAGTTCTTGTTATTCCTTTTGTTTTGCTTTTGCATTTGTATGTGTGGCCTCTGCATTTTCTGATGAGGACAGTCATAGGTAGATGGTTCAATTCATTCGCCAGAGTGGCATGCTGCTCGTTTGGCAAGTCTTAGAACTTCTCACACAGTTACTTGGAAGGAGTATAAAAGAAACTAAAGGTGATCTCTGAGGATAAATTCTTGTTCCCTTGCATTTATTGTCTTTGATATTATGTTGGTCCTTATTGTGACCACAATACCTTGAAAACATGTTGTCAATTTTGACTATCTTGTATTGACTGTTGAATGGTGGTTTATCTGATTAGTACTATCAATGTGGTTGAAGCTTTAGCTTCTATTTTTGGTAGTAGCATAGATGTGTCAGACTCTAATGATGTAATTGCTAGGAAGAAGAAATGAGAAAGGGAGAGTTGGAAGCAGATAAAGATTGGATGATGAAAGAGTGTAGGGCTAAGCTGGATGCTGAAAGGGCACGTGAACTTGCGCATGGAAAAAATCACTCCAGCAGCAAATCCAACCGCAAAAAGGGTAATGGTTTTGGTGAATAAGGTTTATTCTTCTTTCCAGTTAAATAGTAGTAGATTTTTTCATGTTATCTTGTACTATTTTGTAGACAATGAGAAGGATTAAAAAAACACAGGATCAAGAAGAGAAAGGTGCGTAAAATATTTTATATTTAGACGTGCTATCTCTATTTTATTAAATAGATAATTTTTTGGTCATGATTAGACATGTTTGACTGTGGTTCAACCAGTTATGTTACCATGGTGTCATTAGTGTTTTAAGAAGTAGTAATAACTAATAAGAGAAGATAAGGGTAATCAACTGGAAAAGGAAATGTTTGACTAATATTCCTTACTTTCTTTGTGCACAATGGGTTGTTTACTTGCATTTCTTTTTTTATAATTTCAATCTGTCACTTTCACCATGTAAGTGCCCTAGTATTTTGCCAATGTATGTATTATTTCTCTCTCAGTCATTTCTTTTATTTTGCAGTCACACCATAAAATTGAAATTCTCTCATTTCTCTGAAATTAGTTTGTAGAACCATCTTGAATGCATGGTTCATTGTGCCCTCACAGTTTGTCTTTCCTCCAATTGCCTTTCTGATGGTGTTATTTCTTTCTCTTATAATCTCTCCCGCTCCTTTATGTCATGTCCTTTGGTAAACTAGACAATCCCGATCAATTGAGGATACGTATAAATATATGTCCTTAGTCCTTACCCTTCCTCTATTGGCCAATTCAGTATCTCTTCTTTGTGCATGCCACATGTTGATTTGGTTGTTTTATCATCTTATTTCTTGAAAGTTTGGTGTACTTATCATCAGCCTGAATTTTGTTGTGTGGCTGGCACAAAGTACAATCTGAAGTTTTCTTTCTTCTTTGTGCATGCCACATGTTGATTTGGTTGTTTTATCATCTTATTTCTTGAAAGTTTGGTGTACTTATCATCAGCTTAAATTTTGTTGTGTGGCTGGCACAAAGTACAATCTGAAGTTTTCTGTTGTCAAAGGCTTTATTTATCACATTTCTAATTATGTTACTTCACCATTGATGATATACTCGTAAATATAATGCTCCTATATTCCTGCACCTCTAATATTGTGATACAATGTAGAACAATTTCTTAAATGCATTTTATGCTCAAAAGCAAACTCATGTATATATCAGCGCTCAAGGAGATCTTCAGATTCTAGTTCAAGCTCAACAGAGTCATCAATAAGCAATGATGATGAAAGAGAATCAAAACGATCGAAGTCAAAGTTGAAGAATAGTAAGAAAGAAAAGAAGATTTCAATTATAGAATTCAAGCCAATATAGTTAGCATTCAAAGACATAGTTTGAATTCAGGTGAATCATGTACTGTTATCCATATAATCTTATGTTTCCTGCTCTTTTACAGTGGTGTAATAGTGTAACCTATTTCCTGTCTATATGAAGGTATCAATTCGAAAACCTTTAATAATGTGATATCTTAACCATAAATATTAGAATAAAGATATTAAACACATTTAGAGTCCATATATATTATGTGTTTTCCAGAGGATCTCTTATACTTTGCTAGGTTATCTATGTTTCTTATTGCTTACAGTTACACCTACTCAGTTCAATGGCCACATAGTTGGTGCTATTAGGATAAAGAGTTATGGACTCAACTTTTATTTAAACTAATCAAAATGTTGATGGTTGAAGATTCTGATAGAGGAATATCCAAATGAATACTTACTTTGACTGTCTGTTCTTCGTATTGGTTTCCTTACATGTCTTTTTTGCTTCATTGCTTTCATATGATGATGCTGATTTGTGCTCAGATATATTGATTTTCTATTTTTGGGAGATTATGTTGATCGTGGCTAGCACATTTTGGAGACCATCTCTCTTCTTCTTGCTTTAAAGGTACTATGATATTTGCTCTTTTCATTTATTTGTTATAAACTCGTGACTTGCACCTTCTTTTCCACACTTTTAAAGTTATTTGTGCTTCAACCATGTATTGAATTTTTCCTCAATGTAGTGCAGATCAGATAATGTTGTTTCTTTGAGTAAATACATGCTTATATAGGTTGAGCATCCTACTCAAATACATCTATTTGCTTTGGTATAAGGTTGGAACTGCTGTGGTTACTTAATCTGGTGGAAAGCTATCTATTGGAAGATTAAACTCACTTGTGAACAGGTATTCTAGGATTATATACTACTAATACCTTTCTTTACTATCAGTAATGCATCAATAAGAATTTTATTACTTTCATTTTGAGTAGCAAAGATTCATTAACTAAACACTCAAGGATGTGAGGTTATTTTGGTGTGGAGTGCAAAGCAATTTTTAGTGATAAAGTTTAACCACTTTCCCTCCTCACTCCCTCCTGGTCATGAAAATGCTTTCATTAGAAAATCAACCATGTTTAACTCCATCACACATTCTCCATCTTTAGTTCATCCATGTGTAAAGTGCTTTGTGTTTTTGCGAAAAACGCTGTTGGGATTAGTCATCTTCTCTAGTTGGATAGTCTGGAGAGTGTGTGATGGTGTGATAGTAGGGAGAGTGTGTGATCGGTCATCATCTCGAGTTGAACCTTCTGAAAGGGTAATTATCTGTCAATGGTGTTTCAGCATCACAAAGAGCGGCTTTGGAATTGGCTCATATTATCAGTTTCATTTATGGGTCTTGGTCTATTACTTGCCTTCACAGGTATTTATATTTTATTGGTTGATGAAACCATCTCTCTCTCTATGTTTGTCATTATGGAGGATTTGAGCTGCATGTTTCCACATGGGCACGTACTAAGGATGACCACTTTCCTCTCCAATTTTTTTTTTCCCTGAAAAAAGCCAGGTTATCACAACAAAATGTACACTGTTGAATTATTGAATTGCTCATACAAGAAGTTTTACTTTCAGTAAACTAGCACAAATCCAAGCATTTCATTGAAAATTAACTATTAGAATTTACAAGGGTAGCAACTTCAAATCAGCACTTTACAAAATCAACCCTATAAATTTTATTCTTATTGTAGCAAACTGAGTGATAATATTTTGTTGAAGGTTCACTAACAAGTGGCTCTGCCCCAACAAGTGATTACTAACTTTAGTTAAATTTACAATGCACCCTCTTGAAGACTGGAAATGAGATGTTCGATGCAGAAGCAATGTTAGCAACTTTTCATTAATTTGCATTGTTGATCATATACATAAATGAAACTCACAAACAGCCCGAAATAGGCATACATGTTAAGTCTCTATTGGTGTTGATTCTCCTCTCTATAATCTTGATTCTCTTCTCTACATAAAATATTAGTTTATTTCTCTTACGATTTTTTTTTAATAAAAATCTTATTTCTCTCATATTCATTCATAAATTATTATTTTATAATTTTGTAGTATATACTATTTTTATCTCAAATTACACGTTTTGTTTTCTTTCATCCCAATTTAAATTTCCACTCTCATAAAATAAATTGTCACTTAATCCTATGCACTTTTTATTTTAAAATTATCATATTTCATTAACACATTTGATTACTTAAAGACTAAATTATCTAATCTAATAGTTAACTATGTAAAGTAACTTTAACTTATATCATGCAAAATGTAAGTATAAACTGTAAAATTAAAACAACAATAAAAAAAAAAAAATTCTCAACGTGCATCGCACGGGAAGTACTAGTTATATGTAAACATTTAACATTCTATTCGTCTTCTTCAACCCTAATAAATTATCCTAAATTTATTACCTGCACTGTATTTTTATTCTTTACTGTACGCTTCCTCAAATTTAAAACGCTCCTAGAAACGAGCTAAGATGGAAAGTGAACTGATCCTCCAGTTCGAAGAGAAGAAAGGGATAGCGACTCTTAATTGTCTTCGTCTGTTACGATTTAGAGTCGGAATCTTCATCGGAGAAATTTAATGATGTGTTAGAGACTTAGAGTTAACAATGGGCAGCTTATGACACCTGATGTGAGGATTCATGTTATAAGATTCTGATCATACGAGGAAAAAAAAACTTTAATTTAAGTATACTTGTAGGGACCAGTTTGCTGGTGTTGAACCAAGATCTACTGTTGCCATTGGACCGGGATCTATTGGATTAGTAGTAAGAATCTCTCACACAAATTTTTATGCTTTTTTTTTCATATATACAACTTAATAACTTATTCCTTGAAGGCTGCCTAAGGGACAAGAATATGTGGCGCTGCTACAATCATTGGCATTGATGTGAACCCTGACTACTTTGAAACAAGTAAGTTCATGCTAGGTCGTTTCTAGAACTTGGTGATGTTGACATTTTATTCAAAATCTGTTTCAATTCTAAGTATTTTTATCGCAAAATCAATACCTAGAAATTTAAAGCACAATTGAATGATGCGTGTGGAGACAGCAAATAAAACAAGAACTTGAAACAGTCAAGTTTGTGGAGGCTACTGAATCATGGAGTAATCTTGAACAAGTCATCAATTCTAGCACCAATTCTGCGGTAATTTTTCAGCCTCATTATGTTGAACTTATTGGTTTTTAAACAAAAAAATCATTGATCAAGAAATAAAAAAATTGAGAGAATTGCAGAGTGACAGCGTTGGAGCAAGTTTTCGACAAAATGATACTCGAGTTACTTGAATTCTTTGAGGAGGTCTACTCGAGGAGATGGTGACTTAGATAGTCTAATGAATGGTGCAATCAAGAGGAAGCTCAAGATTATACTAGACAATTTTAGGTGGGTTGTTAATGAAGAAATCGAAAAATATTTCTTGAATAATTGTGGGCTTGAATTTTGTGATGTTTTTACAGTTGGGGTGATTAATCTGATTCTGTTTTTGTTACAGTGGAAGAGATTTCATGAGACCTCGGATAAACGAGGTAAGGAAACATAGCATGTTGCTAAAGAACATTGTTTGTTCTTGTAATAAACAAGATTGAACTATAATAAAGGTTATGATCATCTACAATAGAGGAACCCCACTATTCTGTTATTAAGTTAAGAGATGTAAATGTTCATTTTTTTTTTCTCATAGGTTGATGTATTGCTGGCAAAAGGAGTCAATGTGACTATATAAAGTTGTCAAGTAAGAATTTTGCTTCATTTACTATATATACATATGTGTATATATATATATATATATATATATATATATATATATATATATATATATATATATATATATATGTGTGTGTGTGTGTGTGTGTGTGTGTGTGTATATATGTGTGCATATATATATATATATATATATATATATATATATATATATATATATATATATATATGTATATGTATATATGTATAGTAAATATATGAGAAAAGGAAAAATAAAAAGAGTTGATACATTACACTTGTATTGATAACATAATTAACTTGTAAAACAAGTTATTTTTGCATTTTTAACATGTAGATCCTGGAAGGGGACTTGACAAGAACTCATATACGCTCTCTTATGTCCTAGCTCTCTGTTATCCTTCTACTGCAAAGGTTAGGACTTCCTATCAACAATTTTCTTTGCATACTTTTTTTCCCCTTTTTTGTGCCATGTATCCTTTATTTACAAATACAATGAGAATATCTGAGAATTTTGGAAAGTTTAGTTAGAACACCAGTTTGTTTTCGTCAATTTTGAAAGACACATTCTTTCAGGTTTAGTTTTGCACCTTGCACTTTAACAATCATTATTTTTTGAAATGAAATTTCAGGAGAATTCTCCACTTAAATTTAGGAAGTTGGGAGATTCTAGCACTTATGAATGTAGTGATTATCATTCTTTATTGCAGTTTAATTTTTCTTCTTCAGTTCAAGTAATTTTCTGTTAAAGAATACTCTTTGAAGTAAGATGTTATGCTTTATCCAAATCTGGTTGTGGTAATAGAGAAATGCTATATTATTGTTCATGAAATCATGTCTAGAGAAGGTGGTTTGCCGTTTGCAAATATCGTATAGCAAGCTTTAGATGATATCAACTTAGATTGATGTTTTTTCTCTTTCAGCTCACTTTAGTCTGCCAGGTGGTAGCAAATATCCTGTTCAACACAAGTTCCAATATGTGGTGAAGCAACTTCTTACGATGAGAAATTTTTTCTTAATAGTGATTCTGTTACTTCAGGTACACAAATCAAAATCTAATAACTATATTGTGCCATGAAAAATGTCCATAGCATGCATTTCAAAATACTTTATCACGGCAAAATCTTCAAGTGATCTTCAGCTCTCTTTTGCTGTTAATGAACTCTTTTGTCACACTGATTGCACGTCTTTTTTTCTGGAATTGTCTGGAAGCAGCCCTGTGCTTGGTGGATTCTTCATCAAACTCATCATATTGTCAACCCATTAATACCTTTGTCAAGTTCTATTCAGGTACTACAATTGAAACCTTGGGAAAATATAACTTAATTTAGATAGTATGTGGAAGCTGGTGTATGTTCATGTGGTAGTGAATAATGAGCCAGCTGATAATCTATACATGAAAGTGGCTTCACTTTAGGGAGTGATCTTTTGCACAAATGCAAAATGGTAAGCAGAAACAATGAAGTATATCATTTTTAGCTCTCTCTTTGTAATGTGTGAAACCCACACACATGGAAGGATCTAAATTTCTAACCAAAGAATATGACAAATTCACTCACGCGACATTGAATATATCGAAATATAGGATTCTATAACAATATTAATTAAACCCTAAACTGCCACTTAGAAGGTATCTGTTTGCCTTTTGTACTTAATCATGGAGTATTATAATTTTATGTGTAGTTGTAGTTGTAGTTGTATAATGCATTAGATGGATATAGTGGTGTGTGGTCCATGGGTGGGTCCTTTTACCCAAATGATCTGAGAGAGAGTATATTGTATAGAGAGGATGTGTATATGAGAGGGGCTCCATCACTGACTCATTGATATATCTGGTTTTCATAATGAGGCTTTAGAATCTGCCTCAAAGCTATATTTATTTGTCAGTTGTGTAGAAAGGGTAATAGACTTCTATTTATCCTTGGAAAAGTTGTTGGATGTGGGGCTGTTCCATTTCTTTGTGAGGGTTGCTTCCAGAACCTAAATCTAACAGCCTTGGCATTGATTGATGTACTGTTCGATTAGGTGACTCTACTTTTAGTGTAGCAGTAGCCATCAATCTTTGGATTATTCTATTTACTATGTTCTTATCTCTCCTCAAATGAGAGTAACGTGGTTCTCTGTATATTTGAGATGTAATTATGTTAAACAAGTTTAGTATGTTGTTATTATTGGATTTTGTTGTTAAAATAACATATTAAGATAAATAAAATTGTACATAGTTTTTTTTTTATTATTTTATTTTTATAATACACTTTTTTCATATTTTAAAAGAAAGAGCATTCAAGAAATCCAATTGATTTTTTCATTTTGTACATCTTGAGAAATTTGCTGTTATCAATGGGTGCACAACCTCCAACAACCGTCTTGGGTCTTGAGAGCTTATGTTTGATTGCTCTAATGTTCTTGCAAGAATTCAGTTCACATGGCATGGGGCAACTTTAGCTTCTTTATAAATCTATGTAATGTAAATAATTGCACCGCTAATTAATGCCAAGTTTGTGGATCTTTATTTGTTAAAAGAATGTGCTGATTGATTTGTATATATTGTTTATATTTATAGGCTAAATGTGTTCCACTATGGATCAATAAGTTTGATCGTGGATCCATGCAGATCGCCCCATGAAGGCCATGGAAGAGGCCAAGAAAGCTGGTGCATTGCTCTTTTACGACCCCAACCTTCGGCTGCCACTCTGGCCATCAGCTGCGTACACTCTAAAGAGCAAATCATGAGCATTTGGGATAAAGCAGATGTGATCAAGGTGAGCGATGTGGAGCTCGAATTTCTCATTGCAAACAATAAGATCGATAATGCATCAGCGATGTCGTTGTGGCACCCCAACTTTAAGCTCCTCTTAGTCACCCTTGAAGAGAAGGGCTGTAAATACTACGCTAAGGTACGTCTACTTTTCACACTCATTGTCAACTATGGTATAATTGGTCTGCTTTCTTTATTGGAACAACCTCTTGGTTTGGTTTAATAGCAATTGATTAACACTCTTTATTAGGTTCACCAAATATAAAAACTTATGAAGGAATTTTAAATAGAGATGGTATCAGTAAAGGAATAAACTTATCTATTAATATGTTCTTTATTAACTTTTATTAAATGTCTTCTTGATATGTATGTATATCAGCATAGTATGTAGTGTATATTAAATTACATCCATGTTGACATTGTAGCATGAGGGGTCCATCCCACTGCAGGCACTCTGTATCAGAGCAAAACAGAGATGACTTCAGAAATCATGCTTATGTTTCATTTTCTAAACTATATACCAATAATGAATACTATCTACACATTAAATATACATAGTTGTCACCCCACTTCTTAAAAGGGGTGAATCATGTGAGTTAACATCTCCCTTGTAGTTGACCCTTCAACCATGCGATGGGTTTTTCAAGGGGGTGGAGAATTGGAGATGCATCTTTTAATTCATGTATATCTAAGCTCTTTATTTGATTATCTTACATTTATCATCTAAAATTGAGTTGTTTGTCAATAGAATTTCCATGGATTTCTTGATGGCCACCAAGTGAAGACAATCGATACAACTGGAGCTGGTGATTCCTTCGTTGGAGCCCTTCTCGGAAAGATACTCGACGATCATTCCATCATCGCGGTAGCTTCTTAGATAACGAATCAAAATTCATTGGTCACACCCATTATACTCATTCATTTATACTAACTTCACTTAAGAATAGTAAACATTAAAAGCAGTTAAAAAAAATTGTAGTGCAGGATGAAGCAAAGTTGAAGGAGGTGTTGAGGTACGCATGTGCTTTTGGAGCCCTAACCACATCAAAGAAGGGTGCCAGTCCAGCTCTTCCAACTCATGCTGTAGTTCTCTCTCCTAAATGCTAAATAGACAATATTATAACCTCTCTCTTACCTTTTTTTTCTCTTTTTCTTTTTCATCTTTGAGTATTTCTTTTTTAATCCTGGATGATTCTTGCCTTTTCAGCCTCTCTTTTTATGTTTAGTGTTTTTTGTAAGCAATTTTTATTTTGCACATTTAATGCTCTGAGGCATATTGTGATTAGTGAATAAATTAGAATAGCATTTTATTGCGGGATAAATGTGGGTGAGGTTATTGTTTTCTATTCCCAAAAGATAAAAAGTAAGCAGAAAAAAAAAAAAAACATCTGGATTCATATGACAAATTTTTTTTTTCTAATCTTATTTGCACACTCTATTTATTAGATTGGGCGGCTATTTGCATCCCGAAACGCACCCCAATAATTTATAAATTTAAAATAAGTTTATGTGAAAAGATATAAATACCCTTTTATAATAATAAAATAAAATTAGTTATAATTAAATTTCTAAATGAATCCCAATTAGATTTCTAAATACACCCCTAATCACTAAACCATGATTAGATTTTTAATCAGCCATCAGCCATTTTATACTTCTTTGCCTGATGAAGAATCCATTTGTAAGTTTCATTCTTCCTATCCTGAACCGGATCCATAAGGTCTTTTCCATGGATCGGAATGCAACCCGGAATCCACAGTTTCTCCGGCAAGTCCCGGTACTCACACGACACCGTTTCATCCATCACCGGCAGGTGACAGAACCATAGCATGGAGCAAAAGAAAAGATAGGTTGGGACGTTGAACTCGCGAGCAATGTCAAACGCATCGGTGCCGAAGAGATCTACCACAAGAGCAGAAATCTTTTTAGAGCTGCAAGGGATTTAACGGCATCGCGAATTGACAGCAGGGAAGGGGTGACGGTGAGGGAGATGCGTGTCTCGATTTTGACGTCGGGTGGTAAGTCGTCGACGTTAGTCGATGGCGGGAGGGAGTGTGGAGAGGAAGGGATTTTGTGTGTGGGAGAGATCAGATTCGGCAGGGATGGCCGTGGTTGTCAATCTGGATTTTTTTTGTTGGCTAAAATTTAGTTGGTTTAATTTGAAATTATGGAAATTAAGTTGTGAATATGAAAGTCAAAGATTGTACCTGTATCTATGTCCTCTTGCATTCAATATCAAGAAATATCATTTAGATTTTGTTATTATTATATTATTTGGTTCCTGAAATGATGATTCTGCTCTTTGTTTGTATCTGTTTTTGAAATCAAAATATGAATAATTTGCGAATAAGCCTTATTTTTCTTATTTGTGATTCGTGTATTTTACTGTAAGTTCATGAATAATTATTCCGGGGAGAGAAGAATGACGATGTGGGATTCCATGGAGCAAAAATATGGTGGGACGGAAGGAGTATTTTACATTATCTTCCTTAAATTATGTATGTAATATATTTTTATACATATTTTATCTTCCACTGCAACTTGAAATTCATTATTATCTTTATTAGATCATATAACACTATTTAAGAATAAAAAATCAGATATGATTGCAACAAAACCACACTCACTTTTATGGCAAATGATTTGTGTCCCGGAAGTATAGAATAATTATCACGTGAGAACTGAGAAGAATAAAATGTAAATTATTGGGAATTTATAGTGCATCTAAAGATAGAGTGCACCATATACAAATATAAACAAAAACATATACAATTAAGAGTAAAATATATACAATTTAATTGTTAATTTTTTTAATGAAAAATTGCATATAATATTCAATAAAAAGTTATACATATATGGATGTTAATTTTTTTTAATGAAAACTTGTGAAAAAAGCATACAATTATTACAAAACACGTATACACAATAGAATAACGTATTTACAAAATAGAATAAAAAGATATATACATATGGGTGCACCCAATATACACTCATAATTATTATAGGGGAAAGTTATAACAGTATTTTACTATTTCAATTCAATGATGATTTATTTATAATAATATATAAGGAAAAAATTATAATAATTCATGATGAATTTAACATATAACATAAAAGTGATATGATATTTTTAAGAAAAGTTATAACATTTTTAATTAAAAGTACATCCTCCATAGAAAAGAATATTTTAAATAGTAATTGAATTGAATAAAGTGTAATATAATTGAACTTTAATTAAAGTGTGAGTAAAAAAACAGATGACATTTAGATAATTGAATTAATAAAGTGTGATATAGTTGACTTTTGTTAGAATGTATGAAAAAAAAAGATGATATTTTTAGAGTGATATAGTTGACTTTAACTAAATTGTGTTTAATTAAATTGTGTGTAAAAGAAGATAACATTTTTTGTAATATTGTAAAGTATATTATGTAGCATTTTTTTTTACTTTTAAGTTGTGCAAGTATTTTTGAAACGAATCAAAATAAAAGATGATGAAGGAAATAATAATTAATTATGAAAGCGTGAGACTATCTCATGAAACTCTACCATATTTTTATGTGAAAATTTTTCATGCTACCTTTTAATGAAATAATTATATCAAATTTTAAAAGAAACATTTTTTTTAACAATATAATAAAAAAATTCAATAAATTGATTTAACAAAAGACTTTCGTGGGTTTGAAAAAGATGGAGTACTTTTTTTATTTATGATTAATCTAAAATTCTAAATTTAACAATAATTGCAACCTGGTTTCCCAACAAATTTGTGAATGGCTTTAAATAATGAAACCATGTGATTCGATTGATAATTTACACAACATTCAAGTGGGGTGCTGATTATAGTTAAAATTTGTTTGGACTTAAATCTATCAATATGCTTGGACTTATATCTCATCAAACAAAAGATGTGTATTCTAGCCTCATAAAACTGCACTAACACTGGAAGCATCTTTTGAAAATGATGGATAGTAATATAAGAGTTTTTTCTTTAAGAACTCAAAAGATAGATTAACTACGAATAGAGATACCAAAATTTTTTTTCTACCAATTTAAGATTCCAAACTTTTAATATAGGACGTAAAACCATAAAATTAATTAAAATAATAATAAAATAAGTAGAAGATGAAATATTTCATTTTATGATGTAGAAGAGTAATTATCTGTTTTGAATATCAACATCTTTTCTGTTATCACATATTCTTATCAACCCACAACATTCAAAATAGATAAGAAAGGAACAATTGAACTTCACTATAGATGCGCAAGCAGTCTTAAAAAGTAAAAACTAGCAATATATGAAAAAGACAAAGAACAAGAAGATTTTAAGTAAATTAAAGAGTTTAGGTTCACCGCAAAAAGCCCATCATACGTGCAACAATCTCTTGAAAGAAATTAAAATTCAGACTTTAAGCTATTACAGAATTGTCAATTCTAAGATAAAAATTTACCAAGCAATCAGAGAGAATGTAGAGTCCAGACTTTAGCATCCAACACCATGTCTATTTAGCTCCAAAAAAAAAACAAAGGAAAAGTGCATTAATTAGCTCTTCATTCACATAATATATAATAAAATAAGTGTTTGAATCGGATTACCTATACCGTCCGCTCCTTCCAAGCTATGACTTCGAACAACAAATTTTCATTGTAGAGGCATTCGTGGAAATTAGTAAAAATATCCGAAAATAATTCCATCAGTGTCAAGTCACGATCCATATCTGAATAAATTAAATTATTCACGTTCTGTCCAAAGTGCATGAGTATATTTCGGCATGCTCGGAGTAAGTCCAAGTTCACATCAACAATCGAAATCCTGGTGATATGGTCTGGTCTGTATCCAATGCGGGTGTCATATGAACCTGACCCGCCTCCATTTGCGAATGTCTGATACACTGGATCTGGTGTGGTGATATTATTGATCTTATTGTCCCATCCTGATTGGTCTCCCAGGGCTCCCACAGCAGCGTAATATGATTTCGTTTTTGGGTGGTTCACACCGCCAGATGTTAGAATATGACTAGCATCAAAACAAGTTATCATGAATCTTACTCTCTCTTCGTAGGTCATCGTAGCCACGTGATACTTCAAGAATTCTTCATAATGGTACGGGATTGGACTGCGAACAAAAATAATTTCAGTTAGATATAAGAAATCAATATCTGAACACATAAATGACTTCTTTTTCTCTTCATAGAGGGTTGACATACCTCGGTAAATTATATTTCATTTTATCCAGTAAATCATCCATATCATTGACTCCCGTCGGCTGACCTCTAAAGAACACACCGGAGAGAAAGTCGTGGAATATCTTAAAATCTTTCACTATCGTATCAATGGTAGAGGTACGAAAGTTCACTCCACCCAAACTGAGATGACCTTGATAAAACCCAAAATTATCAAGACTAAGGACTGTTGATTCTTCCAACGACCGACCCGCTGTGTGATAATAGGCCATCACAGCAATGATGCTCCTCACGATAGTCCTATATTGTTCCGGGACGTAATTAATCACATGAGGATTATAATTCCAACGGTAAGATTCAACAGTATTCAGCTGGATCCTTTGCATATAGGCATCTAAGGTTTCTTCAAACACTGGCCGGACTTGAATGTCAGGGCTGTTCGTATTCTGAGAATTACCACCTTGATGGGAAAACATAATAGGTTGGTGATTTGGATGGCGCAAATGATTTGGTCCTTGAGACTCCAATTTGAAGTATTCCGCCTGGATTTGAATCTGACCAAATTCACCTCTCCCCGTAGAATTTATCGAGTATTTCAACTGAACAGTTTTATCTTCGGACATATTGAACTGAAAGCAAATAGGAGAGAAATTTACTCAAAGTTTCTGTCTATAACAACAGTAGCAGAAATTAAATAAGACCAGTTCAAAATGTTGAAGGAATTTGAGCGCAGCAACACCACAAAAACTAAAGAGTAAGCAGATTACGTACAATGCTGAAACTATTGAGATAATACTCAGTAGGTAAAAAAACCATACTATATGACAATGTGTTTCTTAATACTATCGTTTTTTCCTAACCTTTCTAGTTTATGTAAAAAAAATCAGTGTCGTATATAAACTTGCACCAAATAACCTGAAGTGGAGTTTTGAACTAAGGGGATCAGTGGTTTGAACTGGAACCAAAATTGGATCAGTGGGCCTCGTGATTTTATTTATGTTTTTACTATGAGTCAGAATCAGAAAAACTAATAAAAAATTCTTGTGTGTAACTTGTTCATCCCTTAAACTTCAATAATCTCAAACACAAATTATAAAAATTATACAATTAAAACCAATCAACTTAACAAGCCACTATCCAACTTAGACATGGAAAACAAGCTGATACCATCATTTCTAAACAAGTATAAGAGAAATAGTAGGATGGTGATCTTAGACATGGAAAATAAACACACCTTTAAGTCGAAAATATGCAGCTGCTAATCTCAATCAAAAGTATCTCTGAAGTTGTTTTCACTTTTGCGTGCCCTAATTTCCCAGAATCCTCAAATGGGCATTGAATCTTGGTAAGAAAACCTTGTTTTGTAGTGGGGGAGGGAGAGCTGTCAATGCATTAGATGAAATGCCTAGTAATAGCTGAATAAGTAGAGTGTGCCACCCATTCTTTTTAGGAAAATTTTTGCTATACCCACATTTTTTTTAAACATTTTCTTTCTTATCCCAATAACACTATACTCCCTCCGTCCCGGGAAGTATTTCGCGTATTGGAGTGCGCGGAGTTTAAGAAAATTTTGTATTTTTATGTATAAAGTAAGAAAGAGAATATATATTTTAGTTGATTTAATGAAAAAGGTGTGTAAAGTTATTGAGAGATGTGGAAAAAGTGTGTAAAGTTTTTGGGAGATGTGAAAAAGTAAGTATTATATTGGGATATGTGTAAAAAGTGAGTATTAGTATAATGTATTTTTTACCAAATTTAGTAAAAGTAAAGTGTGAAATACTTTGAGGGACGGATGAAAAAGGAAAGTGTGAAATACTTTGGGGGACGGAGGGAGTATTTTTTTATGTCTAATTTGATCAAAATACCCTTTACTCGAAAATTTGAGTAAAACAATATTTTCGTGTACCAAATCGTGTGCACGAAATTGGACACGAATACACACGAAAATTGGACACGATTGCATTATTTGACACGAAAATTGGACACGAATGCAAAATTGGACACGAAATTGAACACGAATGCATTATTTTACACGAAATTATTTTAGAGTGAAGGTTAAATCCGTTATTTCGGATAAAAAAAAGTTCCCCTTATATTTGGATAATAAAGTAAAATTTTAAACTCTGCACGGCATTTTTCACAATTACTTTTTTTTTAAGATCACAGCCTTCTGCAAAAAGGTGTTCTCAGAGGACGATTTAGAAGGACGATTTGGTGATGTTGACAACTGTGGGGTTGGTTTGGGGGGGGGGGGGGGAAGGATTCTGTATAGTTAGTTTTTAAAAGATTAGGATTAATGTCATTTCATTTTTATGTTATACTTACTACTTATTTATAATTTTTGTCTTTATCCATATAAAGTTTACATTTCTTTCTTTCTTTATTTTTTATTTTTATGTTACATTTACACCTCATTTTTTGTTTTTTGTTTTGGGTGAGGAATTTTAGTGATGTGTCAAATTCTGTAAAAAAAATATGTGAAGGTGTCCTTGTGCTTATTTGAAAAAGACTTGCAGATCCGTCCAAATGCACATAAGTAATGTGAGTGGAATAGGATTTTTTATCGAGCCCAATCATTATTACCGGCCTTCATTAATACTCCCACATTTCCGGTCAAACGAAATCATTTAACTACATAAAGTTCTCACAAAAGCTATAATAAATGCATCTCTTTGCTTGGGACGGAGGGAATATAATCTTTGCTATCAAACACCACACAATATTAGGGGTTGTATTGTGGTGCACCCGGTGCATCTACAAATTTATAGAGTAAAATAATGTGGTAGTGGGTAGTTATTAAACTTTTTAAAATTATTTTATTTAATTGAGTGGTTAGAATTAAGTAAAAAAGTAATCTAAAGGTTGAGAAGTTTCAGGTGCACCGGTGTCCCAGATATACTGCAGTTAGACTCTATTATTAGACACTGTCCACAATTTGTTAAGTTTGGATTAAACCGTACTCTTTGTGTTCCACAAAAGTTTGCATGCCTTTTCCGGCACAGAGATTAAAAAAATGATAATTTTTAGGAGTATTATGGTATTTTTTGATAATAAATAAATGATAAAGTATGTTAGGTGTTTTAGATAAATGTGTTTTTTTTTAAGAATGTGTAAATTTTTATTGGACAATCCAAAATGGAAAGTGTGTCATTTGAAATGGGACGGTAGAAGTATTTAAATTTATAAAGTTCATCTTTATATTTTAATTTAATATATTTATAAATTCTATAAATTATCAATTCAACCATTCATATTATTACCAACATTTGTATAAATCGAATTCACGGTATAAATCTTGTGGTCCCTTTCAATCCTATATATATACTCCCTCCGTCCCGTTTCAATGTTTATGTTTACTTTTTGCACATTGATTAAGGAGTATAATATTTTAATAGATAGTGAGTGAAAATATATACTCCCTCCGTCCCGGGAAGTATTTCGCGTATTGGAGTGCGCGGAGTTTAAGAAAATTTTGTATTTTTATGTATAAAGTAAGAAAGAGAATATATATTTTAGTTGATTTAATGAAAAAGGTGTGTAAAGTTATTGAGAGATGTGGAAAAAGTGTGTAAAGTTTTTGGGAGATGTGAAAAAGTAAGTATTATATTGGGATATGTGTAAAAAGTGAGTATTAGTATAATGTATTTTTTACCAAATTTAGTAAAAGTAAAGTGTGAAATACTTTGAGGGACGGATGAAAAAGGAAAGTGTGAAATACTTTGAGGGACGGAGGGAGTAATATTTAATGTAAAGTAGGTAGGTGTATTAGTGTTGGATGATATATTAATTATTTTAGGTGGGTCCCATATTCCAAAAAGAAAAACATAAACATTGAAATGAGACGCGCAACATAGAAACGTAAACATTGAAACGGGACAGAGAAAGTACTTTATATGTATGATAGGATATTTAAATTAAAAATAATAAAAAATTTATAATGATTTATTATATAAACCTGGTATACACGAGAGTACCTCCATTATTACATGCTCCAATAATTTCTCATCCACTAATATTTACTCACTTGCTTTATTACCTTTCATTATAATTTCTCTCTCTTTCATCAAATAATATTATTTTAACATATTATAATTCAACTCTTACATATTGAATTTAAATCTACCTACTAAAATCTTATACAAACATGCATTATCATTAATTATGAGTTTAATAGATTTAATTTAACTAAAACTAAGTGCCTTATTTTAAGAATATAGTATATCTTTAAATGTTAAATTTTACAAAATATCTTTGATTCGCTTTTTTTACTCAATTTATTGTTTATTAATTGAGCCATGACTCAACTAAAAAAGATTTGTAAAAAGATTACTCCCACCTTTCGCCCTATAGGTATAGATTTACATTTTTAAATATGAATTAAAAATATTATTATTTAATATATTGTGGACAATTATATTAATGAGTGTGTGTCTCGTATATTAATTACATTAGTGGTGTACCTGGATTACATATAATTAAAAATAAAAATGTATAATTTTGATGTGGACGCTTAAATTGTGAATTCAGGTAATACTTGATTTTTGATTCTATTGCTCGTCATAATTATTAGTGAATTAATTAAATATAAACATGTAATTCGATTATTTATAAGTAATGGATGGAGATGGTAGAGATCAAATCAAACAATAAAGTAATTTAATTTGATATAAAGATGAGACTTGAACTACATGCATGACTTGCATATAAACATTAGTAACTCAATTAAATTATATTACGTGAACAAGAAAATAAGAATTAATACCCTACACAGAAAATGCAGATAGTGAACAAGAAAATAAACCTTGCTCACAGATTCATTGGTTAAACCTAAAATAAAATAAAAGGATAAAAAAGATATATAATAAAGATAACACCCGGAAAAATATAACAATATTGTTTATCTAGTAACGACGAAATAGTATGCAATATTAATAAATTAGTCTGAAAACCCTCATCCACCATAAAAAACAAGAGGTACTAAAGAAGATATGGTATGATCTCTTGGGCAGTGATTTAACTTTCTGAAAGCCAGCAGTTATTTAATTTAAATGCAATTAGGTTTTTTTTTTATCGGTAAAAGTGAGGTAATTAATATCTTGGGTTGGTACACACTCAGACACACAGTCCTGGTACGCGCCATTTATTTTATGTAAAAAAGAAATTGGCTTATTTCTCGCGTCTGCACCCCATTGGGCCCACTGTTCTTAACTAATCTCCTTTGCAATTTGGAACTTCTCTCCTCTCGTTTCATTTTTGGGTTCCTCGTCGTATACCATTAAGGGTGCCCCATCTTTTAAATTTATTAATGTGGGTGCACCAAATACTAAATACACACTTGAAATTCAATTGTAGATCCCATATAGCATAATAAAAAGATTAAAGAGAAATTGTACACGAAAGAATATATAGTGACTAATAGAATAATGTTAGGATGGTCGAAAATAAATTGTGGTGTTGACTAAGGTACAAATTAGAGAAATGTTAATGTGATATGATGTAGCGAGATGGTACATGTAATAATGTGAGATAATCAATGCAATATTTGGTTATGATATGCTTGTGAGTTAACTCTTCCATCCTACCCGCCGCAGGAACAATTACTCCATTTTCACCCACTTTTCCTCTGGAGATCTCACATATCAGGACAAATTGAGCACAATCTTTAATTGATAATATTAATATATAATTAAGTCGGCTTGGGTAGGTTGGATAGGATAGTTAAAAATCATTTTCCACTATACGTATTGTATATACTTTGTAATCATTTCAAATAAAATACATTTACCATTTTCATTAATAACTAATTAAGTAGTTTGTCTCACATTTTATCTGAGAATAAACATCTGTGTATACTGTGATGTTTGTTAGAAATAGAGTTGTGATGAGACGCCATTCTAATTCATATAGTATCTTAATCTATTTTCATCACCCACTTTGAACTGCATCCATCGTTGCATTTGCACATCACTATCAAATGCAATTCCTTTACATTATGGATCCAGGATGAATGCAAAATGGAGATGCATGCACTGTTTTTTTTCTTCTAGTAAGTACTATTTAATCATTTATATGAATTTCATTTTTTTTAATATTCCTTCAATATTTCCAATGAAATGCGAACACTACCTTATTATAAACATTAGGTAACTGTTTGCATTTCACTGGGACGGAGGGAGTATTAATTTAATATCCTTAATCTTGATTTTCTTAATATGAGGAAATTTAATTGGTTGGTATAAATTAAATAATAATTAAAGTGAATGAAATTAGAGTTTTATCAATTCAAGGCCCGAATTATGGGTAAACTATCAATTCAGAGCCTGAATTATTTTTTCTATCAATCAAATGCTTGAAATATGTAAAACTATCAATTCAATGTCTGAATTTGTCAAATATTATCTCATATTTGATCAATTTAGGGCCTAAGTTCAGGCCCCAAATTGATAGTTTTACATAATTCAGGCCCCTAATCGATAGAAAGCATAATTCAAGCCCCGAATTGACAGTTTACCCATTTTTTAGGTCTTAGATCGATAATATTATTACTAGGGGTCCCCCATCCGTCCCAAAGAGTCTCATTTTTTTATTTTTGGTGTCCGCTCTAAAGGGTCTCATTTCTCTTTTTACACACATGTGACCCACACGCTCCCTCTAATACTATTAAAAGTTGAGGCCCACAAACTCACTAATACAACTACTCATTACACATTAAATAATAAAACTCCTTAATCTATGTGCAAAAAACAAACACTCCTCTTTGGACCTGACGGAGGGAGTATCATACGTGTCAATCATCCAACGCTAACTTGGTGAGTAACAGAAAATGTAACATTAAAATATAATAGGAGAATCGAACCGGTATTTTGAACCTTAAATAATTAGTAATTGAAATATAAAAATAACGTAGCGCAGGTGCAGCAGTGATTTAAATGCTTAACATGCATTCCTTCATATTAGCCAGGTGGATGCCTCTTTCCTCCTTTTTCTCGCATTCTCTTCTTCTCCTCTTTCATGGGAAGAAGGCCATACTTGCAAAGATTAAATATATTTATTATTGATTTGTTTATTATAAGTGTATTGATGGGCTTAATAAAATCAAACCAATCAAAACAATATACGTGGTGCAGGGACGGACCTGGGGCAAGGGGGGCAATGGCCCCCCGAGATTTTAATAATAATTAGTATATATATAGAAAATAAAATTAAATATGTATTTAGCCTGACGGTTGGAGTGTAAATGTGCTACTTGAGTGGTACAGGTTCGATGCTCTCTAGCGCAGTTTTACTGTCTTTTATTCTTTTCATTTTTATTTTTCCTAACTCATATCATTCAACTTTATTTATTTCATTGCCTTTTATTCTTTTCATTTTTATTTTTCCTAACTCATATCATTCAACTTTATTTATTTCATTGCCTTTTATTCTTTTCATTTTATTTTTTGCTCTCATTCAACTTTAGTTGCTCTCATTCAACTTTATTTATTTCATTGCCTTTTATTCTTTTCATTTTTATTTTTCCTAACTCATATCATTAAACTTTATTTATTTCATTGCCTTTTATTCTTTTCATTTTATTTTTTCTTAATTCATTTTTTACTCTCATTCAACTTTATTTATTTCATTTTCGTCAAGTCAAGTTCAAGTTCATACTTTCATAAAAGAAAATAATATTTAACTAATATTATCACACTTTAATTTTAAATTTGACATCCCTCTTTACTACATAACATACTTTACAATTTATTTATTATCTAAAATATCAAATTACCCTAAAAAGTAAGTCAAAAAATAACATTTAACTAATATTCTCATACTTTAATTTTAAATTTGACATCTTCTTTACTACATAACATACTTTACAATTTATTTATTATCTAAAATATCAAATTAGCTTAAAAAGTAAGTCAAAATGAGGCTTTTATTAATATCCATACAAACAGTAAATATAAACTCAAACTGGAATAGATAGAGTAATAAAAATCGGGCAAAATTGGCCCCCTGACTAAAATTCCTGGGTCCGTCACTGCGTGGTGCATAGAATAAATAACAATTAAGGTTTTTGAGGACAACCCCAATGACATTTGTGACCTAAATCACCAAATTACTAATTTTTTTTGTGATTTGGTGCATATCATCTCCAATGATTTTTACCCAAAATTTAGTGCAAAAGGGAATATTCTATAAAATCTTATTAAAATATTATTTTATTAAATTATAATTATAATATTCTAAATTGATTATTTATCCCTCTAATTTTAAATTATTAATTAAATAATATATTTCTATTTTATATTAATTAATTAATATTTAAAATTTAAATTTAATTTTTAAATTTTAATGTTGTATAAATTTTACAAATTACATCAAAATAAATATCAAAATGAAATTAAAGAAATATATAAACAACACATATTTTATTGATAATTGCATAATACAACACATACAAATAAAAGACATAAATTTTAATCCTCCGATGAATACAGTTCCCAAATATGATCAATTAATGTATCTCGAAGTTCATAGTGAGCATCTAAGATTTTTTATTTTTCTAAATCGAGCCAGAAATTCCTGAAATTGAGAATCGTCATCATCCCCCATTTCAATATTTGTATGTCTATCTTTTTTAATGTTCAATGTAAATTTTTTAATGTAATACGTAATTTTAATTGTGCAAGAAGTAATTTTTTAAATTATTTTAATGATACATAATTTATTATATATTAATTATATAAAATATAAAAAATAAAAATATATTTAACTATTAAAAATAATTATTATGAGTGATTAAAAATATATATAAATATAATTATATTTAAATTGAACATTAAAAATAATTGTAAAAGAAAAAAATTTAGGTAACAAAGACCCAAATTTACCCAAATCTTACCCAAATTTGGGTCACGTTTCCCTTTTACCCAATTTTTGTTGGATAAAAAGGGGTAGCCATTGGAGGAAGTTGACACCTTTTACCCAAAAATTTGGGTTAAAGGGGTAGCCATTGGAGATATCCTAAGTATATAAAATATAAGGCTAATTATACTATGCACCTGGGTGCACCCTAAGATAGAGTGCGCCACTTTAAAAAACGTATACAAATATAAATAAAAACATATACAATTATGAACAAAAATGTATACAATTTAATTGTTAGTTTTTTTAATAAAAATTTGAGTGTAAAAAATATAAAAATATTAAAAAACATGTAGTATATATTATTGAATAAAAAATTATATACTAGGTTTTTTTAATGAAAAACTTAGCGTGAAAAAAGTATACCCTCCGTCCCACAGCAAGGGTCTCTTTTTTCCATTTTGGTCGTCCAACCCAAAGTGTTCTCTTTCCTTTTTTACACACATGAGACCCACGCATCCCCTCTAATACAATTAAAACATGGGGTGGGTCCATACTCCCACTAATACAACTACCCACTACACATTAAATAATAATACTCCTTAATTCACGTGCCAAAAAGCAAAAAACTACCCTTTCCGTGAGACGGAGGGAGTACAATTATTAAGAAACACTTATACAAAATAGCATAACATGTACTCCATAAAAAATAGAATAAAAATTTATACACATATGATTGCAACCTTATACAAGGTATAGCTCTCAAAGTATAATATTAATAAGAGACCAACTCTCTTGTAGTTAATCATACTTTAACTACTACTATTCAATACTATATTTTACCTCGCAGGTTTGTACTAGCAGCTCCATTTTTTTTTTCCTTCTAGTAATACTTTTTAATCATCTACTATGTATTTCATTTTTTTAATTATTAATTTAATATCCTTAACCTTGATTTCCGTAATATTGCGGAATTTAATTGGTTAGTATATAAATTAAATGTCTACTGCCTTCTGCATGTTAGGTAAGCCCTATATGTTGGAGTATATGTTATGAATTTGAGAATAAACTTGTAGTCATTTTCTGAAAAGATTTTTGCTAAATACTTTTCTTAAAATTAAATTTACAGAAAATTATAGGACCTGTCCCTTAATTAATATCCTTTATCTTTGCATTATTATTTATTTGATTATTTAAATGCTTTGGTCATGCCCTATTTAAGAAAATAAATGCACATCTCTTTATTTAGAAAATTGGGGTGTGACAGAAATGATACTAGCTCGTTCACAAAATAAGTAAACTCTTTGCCTTGTTTGTTGATCTCTTTAACACCATTCCTGAAGAAATTAAATCATGGCACCACAAAGCAATATGCGACTTTTAGTTGTCACCACATCTGCATATTCGAATGGTGTCAGCTAGGAAAATTGCTTTCTGCTTGAGACAGACTTGCCATAAACACCCAAGAAACGAGTTAAGTATGTTTCTTTATTCAGACAACAAGGCATGCATATCGATGATACGTTCATTATCATAGAGACGAGCATAAGCACTATCACCAGCAAAAATTAATTTTGAGCGGTACAGTATCTGTTCAATCTGTATGGCATTGTCTCAAAATATAGAGACTGCAGAGATCTTCTTAGTGTCAGTCTGTACAAATAGTATGCAAGATTTAGATTTTTTTTTCTTTGAGATGTCGAGTTACTGAATTGTATAATAGAGTCCAATCTGAATGCCTCAAGCGCACGCCTTTGGCAGATAGTTTCAGCCATGTCAATGTACCTGCAATTGCTCAACACTAGTCCAGGAGAAGAATAATTAAGAGGGAGTAATATCCTCTAGATATCTTGCACTAATTAACACAAACAGATATGACTTCCATCATATATCAATGAAGAAAGAATTGGTGAAAAACTTGGTTACTTTCGACTCACTCTATCTAGCCTTCACTGTACTTGTTAGTCATAACTGAACCAATTGCTTGCATCACACAAAGAAGTGAAGTTTTCCCAAGTCCTCACTATCATATGCAATATAAATCCCAATGATTAACACCCAATCCCAGAAACAAGACAAGATAGGCAAGAGAGTGCACGCAGCAGAGAGAGAGTGCAGGGTAACCGCCTAATCCAATGCGTCTCGGAAGTAAAACTCCAGCACAGCATATGAACAAGTCAGCACCACCGGGGGGCTACGAGCCTGTACACAGTTATCATGAAAATAGAAGATCCACTCACTATCGATACAATTACACAAAGCTTGAAAGAAAATGATAAAACTTAAGTTGAATTGTATACAATTCATGGTAGAAATGATCCTTACTTCACAATCCATCTTTGTTCGTATTCAAGATAACAAAATGAAAAGAAATTCAAATCAAAATCCACACCGCATCATCTATTGCTACAAATGCAAAGAAACTGCGGTCTATGACTGCCTCAGGAACATGGTGAAGAAATTCTCCTGGCGGAAGAATTTGAGAGGAACCGGTGGAAGGCGAAACACAAGAGATTTGACCTTCGTCATTCCAGGAAGTATCATAGGTTGAACACCCATCCAATCATACTCCTTCGATCTCTTTATCCTTTTCTTCTTCTTAATCTGCTGAATTTTCTTTTTTGCAAGGTCCTGTTTAATACCCTCCCTGCACTCTAAAAGATCACAAACGTAAACGTCTAAAGACATACATATTCGACGGACATCCACACCGTCGTCACTCCGACCTCTCCCTTCTAGGGATACTTTCATAATGCACAGGGTGACTCTACCACCATCTTCACCCAAAACAGCAGCGCCCCCACCCACGACAGCGCCCCCACTCACGAAAGCTGATATAGTTGATAACCCTGGGTATGTATAGTAACATGTAACTTCATTTCCACCTACATCATTACGGGGGGTATCTTTCTCAAGGCTGACAATGTTGAAACAAGAATTCCAACCCAAACAACAAATGTCTTGTCCAAGAAGAATAAAGCCATGAAGAGGCATTAGCATCCGGCCTATACCAGAAAAGCTACGCCATTTCTCCCAACTTCTTTCATTTACAGATTTGCTAAGATCAATGGAAAGCATATCTTTTCCATCTGATAGTATGAAGAGGGTATGCTGGTCGATGAATGCAAACGATATGATCCGAATCTGAGTAAGTTCCTTAGGATCAGGATACCTCCTCTCATCATAGAAGCTAGGATTGGGAAGCTTTTCAGTACATTTCCCCGAGTTGGGGTCAAACATCTCAAAATTGAAGAGAAGATCATGGTTACCCGGCGTGATCACAGATGAAAATATAAGAATCTTTCCATCGGGTGTTACATAACCTTTAGGGTAACTCTTGTTTCCCTGCATCCGGCAAACCCTCCGCATCATACTTTTCTCCAAAGTGAAATCCACAAACTTTGATGATGGTATATCATACTCGTATACTGATTGGCCCTTATGCCCAGCCCTACGGTGATTGGGTCCCATGTACGGATCACAATGATCGAAAGCGTACAAGGTGTTTTTTAATACACAAAAACCTAAAGAATAATCAAGTCGAATTTTGCAAATCTCCCCAGCATTTAAATCGACAACACATAGATAGTTAGCATTGTTGGTTGAAAAAAGAATACAAACTCTTCCACCGGGGATGTTAGATGATGGTATTGCTTCCTCAATGCTAGTTTCGACCTCCATAGTAGGGAGAAAGAGCATATCTTCTGGCACTGGCATTGCTCCGAGTCGTGAAGTTCCGCAGGCGCGCTGGAGTTCTGGAATAAAGAATGGAATGGTGTTGGTTTCCCTAATAAATTAGGGTTCGTAAAAGCCCCAAATCGATTAACCGCCCCGAATCCGGATAGTTTTAATAAGGAATTATGTGGTGGCAAAATGGTAATTTTGAATACTCACTATTCAACCGACAACAATACAAATTAACCGACGAAGCGAATGTCTGATGTTGTGGTGATGAAATAGTAGCTGCTTCCTAAATTAAACTTAAATAAAAAATGGCAGAATTTCAACAAGTTGATGGCCCAGATTACTTTCGACAAATATTCGGAATGTCTGATCTAAGCAGGCAAATTAAGTGAGAAGCAAAAATAAATTAATTAATTATGAGAAGGCCCAAAGATATGAATTAAAGAATTGAACTCATGTTGGAGTCCAAATATCAAATTGAAGCAATCAATTTGTGTAACCCATATCAGTCAACTAAAAGCCCAAAATCAAATAGGCCCATGATTCGTTAATTGAGGTATCAAATTGCAAGGTCAAATTGGGTAGTTCACCCATAACACAATCACGTTAAAAAATTGCCCAAGTCAGAATTTAAGGAAATGAGTTACTAATTCTCTGCAGTGGTAATGACCAAATTATTTTAAATTTAATGGTGTATTATTTAAGGGTATGTAAGCCTTTTATGGTGGGTGTATTAATCATTTGAATATTATGATTTAGTTAGTGTGTACTCTCTCCGTCCCCTTGAAAGGTATTTGTTTACTTTTTGCACGTGGATTAAGGAGTATAATAATTTAATGTATAGTAAAATGAGAGAAATAATATTTTAATGTGTAGTGAGTAGTGGGTCACATCAATCAAAAAAGAAAAATTGATACTTTGTAATGAAATGGACTAAAATGGAAAAATGGATACGTATCAAGGGGACGGAGGGAGTATTAAGAAAATGATGTATGAAGTAAAAATAGCGTTATGAATATCTGTGGCCTAAAAATTTTTTAAGACAGAAACCATTACCTTCTATGTTCTTGTGAGACAATATCCTCTTCTCCACCTCGCCTCTATCATCCGCCTATTCTTCATCGTTGTCGGCGTCCATCGAGATCTTCCTCACGCATGTTCGCCTCCTCCTATTCCTGCATCGCCCTACATGGAAAGTGACGACGTAGACGTCTTGACCTATTATGCGCGTTTTCTTTGCACGCAAAATTAATCCCCAAGTATTAAGGATATCAGTTTCAGCTTAAGCAAGCGATCAAGTGAATTATCAAACCCAAAGGACGGCGTATTATCAATTTAATTATTAACTAAATTAATTAAGACGAAAAGCAACAAAGATTGGGATTTTAATCTAACAACTAATAAACAATTAATTAAAATAACAAATAAAATAAAATATGACTCGAAGAATACAAAAGTGGATCAAGTAGGAGAATAGGTAGCCCTAGGATAATCCAGTTTTACACATTAATTTCCCTTCCGTGTGTTGATGTCCGACTCTGTCTTGTGGAATATGAACGCATCACTAACCATGCATATCTACTCTATAAACACAAGTAAACATGAGTGTAACACGTGTGAATAACCTCGGAGCAAGAGATATAATTCCACTCCATTTTCTAAGTACTATCAGTATAAATTATTTTCCTGGCCAATGGTACTCTAACCCGATATGATCTCCCTTTATAGGTACTATAAAATTATCCTCTTTATCCTACTTAATAACTCGAATTCAATTTAATTAATAAGTATTCATATATGATAGTTCTAATGAAGCTTTGGAGTCCCCTCACTTAGAATCATAATATGAAATCCTATTCATCGGTGAACGCACTCAATCTACAACCAAGATATATATTTAGACTCTATATACCAATTAAAAATGCACAAAACGACCGTGAATATGGATTAAGAAAGTACAATCATATATAAAATCAATCCACAAGTAGTGTTGTACAGATTTTACACACGAAAGTTTAATTAATTCGTAAAAACATTCACAATCCTATTTCTACCAAAAAGGCTCTAGCTCATGATGTTACGAAGAATAATCGTGGGTGTTGGATAGATCTTACTCGGATGTCTAGAAAATTACAAGATAAATTAGGAAACGAAATAAAATCTAGATTTGGGAGTCATCGCGTCCTTCTCCGTCTTGAATCCTCCTCTTGGTTCTCCTCTTGATTCCACAGACGAATCTTCAAAGTGATGGATGGATGGAGGAAAGGATATGGATAATGGTTGGGGGGTGATCCCCCCTTGTGGGATGTAATATTGTTGTGGCCTCTCTTCAATCCAATTCCAATGAATAATGATGTGATCCATATCCCCTTTTATACTTGTAAGATCTCCTTATTGACCTAGGAAGGGTTTTTTTTGGTAAACACGAAAATACATGCAATGGGATGTAAAACACGCGACACACACTGAGTGGGAAAAACACGCACAAATTCGAAAATTCTCGCTAGCAGCTGCGCGACTTCACGATTTTGAGCATAACTTTCTCTTCAAAACTCTGATTTGAGTGATTCTTGCTCTCAAGCGATCCTATCTTCTTTGGCTTTCTATCGATATAAAGAAATTAAGAAAATTTTAAGATTTGAAGGTGTAACAAGCCATGAAAATTAACACAGCTATTCTGTTCGGCACAGCTCGCACGACGTAACCACTTTGATAATAACTTTCTCGTTTGGAATCCAATTGGGGTGTTCTTTATGCCAAAAAAACTCTCACTTCTGTGGCTTCCAACCATGTATCACAATTTCAATTCAGAGCTCCATACAAACACAGAAAAATTACACAAATTGAACTTGTGTTTTTCAGCATCATTGCAAAATTGCACCTTTACTCCAACTTGGCACTTTTGATCTTTTTTCCACCTAAAACACAACAAAATACCTCAAGTGCACTTTTTTCTCACATATATCGAATATAAGACACTTGTGCTAATATATGACAACAATTCCCATTAAAAAGGTGTTAAATTGGACACTAAAATACACTTATTTTCACTATCAACAACCTACCACATTGCTTTTCTTCAGGCGCGCAAGTGCCCTTTTTCCAACATACAACACACTCAGTTTGTAGTTAAGTAATCTCTTTCTCTCTCTAGATTCTCTAAAATTTTGTCAATGTTTTCTGCATTATTTGATTTTGATGGTTTTGAGGTGTAATTGGCAGAGCTGTCAAAATGGGTTGGCAGGACGGTCGACCTAAAACCCGCCTCAACCAGCCATTTGGCGGGCTTAGGTGGGGCGAGCCTAGGAGGGTTGCAGACCGGAAATATGAGGCCCAATCCATTTAGAGGTGGATTGCGGGTTACGACGGGTTAACCCGTCTTTTTCTCTTTTTTTACGATGTTATTATAATTATCATTATTTGAAAATGAATATCAAAATAATGGAAGCTCTTACAAAATACTCCATTTCGTCCGCTCCAAAGAGTCTTATTTTACTATTTTGGGCGTCTGCTCCTAAAGGTCTCATTTATCTCATTTCTCTTTTTATACAAGTGGGACACACACACACACCCACTAATACAATTAAAATATGGGGACTACACACCCACTAATATAACTACCAACTATAAATTAAATAATAATACTCCCTCCATCCCGTCCTTATGATTAAGTTTACTTTTTGCACGTGGATTAATAAATATAGTATTTTAATTTGTATTGAGGTGAGAGAAATAATAATTTAATGTAAAATTGGTAGGTGTATTAGTGGGATGTGTGGACCCATAGATAGAGAAGTAATTAATTTGTGTGGGTTCCATACGCTAAAAAAAGAAATATGACCATTAGGATGGGACACCCAAAATGGAAATATATAACCATTAAGATGGCATGAAGGGAGTACTCCTTAATCATGTGCAAAAACCAGACTGAGGGAGTACTATAATGACAATTAGATAATTAAAATATAAACAAAGATCATTAATCAAACAACATAAAATTTACTAATTATACATAAATAAAACATCTTAAGTTTAATTATTCTCAAATAACACAAATTAAATCAAAAAAAGTTTACTAGTTCTAAAGGCCAATCACAAAGTTCAAAACATAATTATAAAGTCTCTTCAAAACTCATCAATCATAACATCATAATATAAACATCTCAATCATTATGTTGACCAATTATATCATCGTCAATCTTCAAAGGATTATATGTTTTAAAGGTTTATCATTTGCATTTGCTTCTAATCCATATACATACATTTATATTAAAATTTCAAAAATTAAAAATAATTTCAAATTAAGCAAAATATGACTTAAAATTTTTTACGAATTTTGTATATTATACTACGGTACAAAATACTTAGAATATTCATCTTATGTTATTTAAAAAAATAATAAAAAAAAGAACAACAATTATTTAAAATATTAAATACTAGACCATTAGAAAAAAAATGGCAGGACAAACGGGTCAACCCGTTTAGACCCGCCTCTAAATAGGCTGCAAATTTTACAACCTAACCCACCTTTTATAGAGGCGGGGGCTGGCCAACTTGGCAGGCTTAACCCGTTTTGACGGCTCTAATAATTGGAAATGAATTGATGATTAAGCTTGAGAATATTCTATCATGGTGAATTTTTGAAATGGCAATGGGGTAGATCTGGTCGCTTGGTGAAACAGGAGTTGTTGGACGGTGGTGGCCGTAGTCATTGTTAACAAAAACTTCATTTTCACTCTCTGTTTCTCTCTCATTTTCCTTGTCTTTCTTACCATTCAAGAGGTTTTCCTTTTATTCCAGCTATGAAATATCGTATATAGATCCTTATTATAAGTTTCATCTGTAAATCTTTTAGCATATATTTCTTGGATCTTAGTATATGCTTTTTAATCCTTATTATGTTTCTGTTTATGTTTAGAAGCACTCTTTTTGTTATCTATCCATGCTTGCTGATGGTTTATTAGGTCACAGCTTTGTGATATTGTGAAGAATGAATTACATCTAATGGGTGGGTTGGGGGTGGTTGACTGACAGGGGTTATATTTAAAAAATCAAATATATTTTTTTAAAATTAAAATTAATTTATTAATTATATATATTTTTATAAATATTAATATATACTCATTCCGTCTCGCGTTAACATTGACGTTTGCTTTTTGCACGGAGATTAAGAGATATAATATTTTAATGTGTAGTGAGGTGAGAGAAATAATATTTACTGAAAAGTCGGTAGTTGTATTAGTGCTATGTGTGGCCCTACATAGAATAATTAATTGTTATTTGTGGGCCCAAATTGATAAAAAAGAAAATGTAAACCTTAATGTGCGATAACCCAAAATGGAAAGCGTAAACCTTAACGTGCGACAGAGGGAGTATGTTATACAATGGAAGGATTTCAAATGACACAGTTTGAGTAATAAATTAATCCAAAACAACTAAAAAAACATCAAAATCAAATTCATAATTTGAAATCTTGGATTTAATGATGGATCCAAACATAAAAACCCCTCCTCAAATTCTCCCATTTAAACACAACATTTATAAGATACTTTATTTTAAACCTTTTAACCAATTTAAAACTTGTTTTTAAGCATTTGTGTATACATGTTGTCACGGAAATCACGTCCAACAAAGGCTGAGAGTTGTAGGATTGTTAGACCACATCAAAATTTTCGTCAAACACAGGACAACAATTGTAAAGACTATCGTCCAACACCGGATGAACAATCTAAGGTTTTTCGTCTAACGTTGGTCGAATAGAGGACCTTCCAGCGTCCATGATTGGTCGAAATTTTGAGGATCTATTTACACCTAATTTGTTTGATTTTAGGATTTATTGGGAGTATCCAAATACGGTAGTGATGTTTCCGTTGGAAACAAATATTGTAGGGACGTGATGATATTGGTTGATTATAGTGACTTGTTTATGACATATGACATTTTCAAAAATTCGGAGGGGTTAATGAAGTGAGCTTGAGATGTTGGTACTTGAAATTGATTGTAGCTATTTTTACCTAAATTTTAGTATCTTTTTATGTTTATTTTGGTATAATTTTATCCGTTTTGTATAGCTTTTGGTGGTAATTTATGTTCATATAGAAATTTGTATTATAAATTGTTAAATGTGTGAAAATGAGCTTAATTGTGTATGAAACAGGTAAAAAATAGAGCGAAACAGAATTGAGAGCCGAAATGGGATAAAAGGCCCAGAAGTCGACGGAACTCGACTCGATCACAGGTTTCGAGTCGAGTCCATTCACATAGCCCATGTCGAGTTTTGCATACTCGAACATCACGTCATCTACACACATCAGAGACATATACTTGGCCTTCCTTGTTCGACGAGCTGCATGTGTCAAGCCTGAAATCTGCCGAGAAAATGTTATTGCAACTCGAATCGAGTTGCAGTGCTCGAGTCGAGTTCAGCCAAAACGTAGAACTTAATCAGACTATTTCGAGAAGGTTCTAGGGCTATAAATACATCATTTGCTTGAAAATTATGGGAGATATTCATTCTGGGCAGTTTCCATATTCATTCACACTATTATACCATTTTCTCACAGACTCTCATCTCCAATCTATTTTCCGTCCAATTCCTCACCATCTTCTATGTATCATCACATCATCCATATACCATTCCATTTCTAAGGAGAATTGAGGCATGAAGAGGTGGATTTGCATCTTGAAGGAAGTATTCTTCCCAATTCAAATAGGGAAGCAATATTTTACCTTTAATTTGTAAATTCTTTGGTTTATTTGCAACAATGGATTCATGTAAGCGTTTCTATATTGTAAGAATCATGATGATTATTGGCTAGTCCTCTTATGAGGCTACTTACATGATGGATTAAGAAATTCTAAACTTGTTAGATTTTTAATGGTTTAATTGATTTGGTTTTGGAATTTATCTCATGATCTATGATTTACTTGATTCATACTATGATGTGTGTAGTTAATTTCTCTATTTACATGGTTAGGATAGTCAATCCAGTTATGTGTTTAGGGTTTTGATTGAATCATATTATGATGTAAATTATGCATGTTAATGTAGCGAGAGTTAAGCCATAATATTCTTTTGTTTAGAATAGCATTGACTAGAATACTTAGATATTTGAAATATACTCTAAGTTTTGGCATACTGTGCAAAAAACATTCAGCCGTGGTGTAAGGATTCACGGATGCTAATTAGACAACCGATTTAAAAGACTATAAATCCACAAGTGGTTACGTATTTACCATAGGTAGAGGAGTAGTATCATAGAGATCCTTTAAACAAACATGCATAGCTTTATCCACAATGGATTCAGATTTCATTGCATTAGCCAAAGCTGGTGAAGAAATCGAATGACTTAGAAACTTCTTAGAGGATATTCTTTGTTGGAGCAGACCAGTGCCTCATGTAATGATACATTGTGATATCACAACAACTATTGGGAGAGCACAAAGCTACATGTACAATGGTAAGTCTTGACACATAAGGAAAAATAATCCTGTTAGATATTTGATCTCTAGGAAGAAAATTTCCATCGACTATGTAAAGTCTAAGGAAAATATCGCGGATCCGCTAACAAAAGACATAACTGGAGATCTAATGACAAATGCAGTAAGGGAATGTGTTTAAAATCCACGCACTAAAGAACGTTCATAGCAGTGACTTAATTATGATGATAGGAGATCCTGAGAACATGGTTCAATAAGACAACTAAGTTATGAATGTTCCAATATAGCACTTAAAAATATTTTGAATTCATTCTCAAAACAACTCAAGTGCAAGCCGGTGAAGTGTGGTAAAGGATAAGCTTTAAAAGCTTTTATTGATTTTTATACCTCAAAGGTAAAGTATATATAGTAGGATACTCCTTATAGGAGATCACCTATATAGGTGTGAAGTTTGGTCGCTTCGAATGAAAAAAACACTTATGAACCCAAGATGGTCCAGGGCTAAATTGGACACAACATGATAACGAAGAATTTTAGAAATGTTATTATGTAGGTGTCGTTGTCTTGGTTTACACATAAACAATGACTAGTCTAAGACATCATGTTCATTAAGCACAAAGTAAATCCAACGTCATTCAATTAAGGAATGTTCAAAGCCGAAAGCTACCTATCTTGATGATCGTCGCTATTTTCACATAGATTTTAGTATCTTTAACATATGTTTTTGTATTATTGTATCCGTATTTTATGTATATCTTGGTCGTGTTATGTGTTTTCATGAAAATGTGTGTGATTGAGCCTAAACATGTTTAAAAATATGTGAAAAATGGAGCAAAAACAAAACAAGCAAGAAACAAGCTGAATTGACCCAACTCGAGTTGGCAACTCAAGTTGAGTTAAGGCCCAAAAAGAGTCCAGAATCATACAATGAGCCAACTCGAGTTGCAAGACCCAACTCGAGTTGGCAACTCGAGTCGAGTTGAGTGCTGAAAAATGTTCAGAATCGTCTAGAGAGCTTACTCGAGTTGCAAGGTCCAACTCGACTTGCAACTCGAGTCGAGTTGAGGGCAGAGTAGCATCCAAAAATCATCCAGAAAGCCGACTCGAGTTGTCTAGTCGTTACTCGACTTGCAACTCAGTAGGGTGCAGAAGGGTTGTCCAGTTTAAGAGCCTTGTAACACGACAGAACAAGCAAGTGCTCGAGTTGCCAACACGAGTCGAGCTGGGTCAGCTCGAGTTACATTACATGTAACTCGACTTGAGTAGCTAACTCGAGCTGGGAAGGCCAAGTCGAGTAAGGCTATTTTGGGCCAAAAATTCAGATTTTCGCCTTCCAATACGTGACAATGCATGTAAAAAGCCCAGTTGATGCAAAATTCGAGGCCCAAGTTTGGAAGAGGTATAAAAACTCTCAAGTTCAACATTCAAAAGGAGATGGATTAGGTCTTCACTTGAACACATAGATCACACACAATTTCCTTCATTTTACACCTCAATCTCCATCCATTTCATCATTCATTCCATATAACTTCATCCCACCATAAAATTTACCATCCAAGTGAGGAGAAGAATCAACGAAGAAAGGAGAATTGTATATTGAAGGATAATTTCAAGCCAAGCACCAAACTAGTGGAGAGATTACCTTTAATTTGTATTTTCCTAAGTTTAAATTGCTACAATGGATGTTGATAAATATTGTTTTGATATTTTGATATGTTTGTTGTTGGCTAAACCTCTTGTGAGGCTAGCCACTTGATGGATTAAGGATCTATGGATTTATTGATTTTTTAATGGTTTAATTGATGTGATTTTGAAATTTCTTACATGATCTATGATCTACTTTATTTGTATTATGATATGTGTGGTTTGGATTCTCTATTTATGATATTGGGATAGCCTTTTCAATATTGTGATTAGGGTTTTGATTGAATCATGTTATAATATGAATTTTGTATATTAGTGTGTGAAGTATGTGGTAGCATCTTTATATACTTAGAACATTCATGTGAGAACACTTAATTGATTCATCATATTTGGTTGATTAATTGAGTGAGGAGACCAATCTTGTTATCATAGTACCTTAAGGGAATTGAGAGTGAGATTCAATCTTATGTGCTTAAAACTTGTAATGAGTTGAGAACCTAATTGCCTTGGCCTAGGGATTAGGAGAATATATGTGATTGCTTCTATTCCAATGATCATTGATATTTGCCATTTGAATTTAACAAGCCATGTTGTGTCCTTGATCTTGAATATGTTTAGCCTTGCTCTTCTCTAGATTGTCCTACATCCATTTCATTTTAATTTTATTTATTTGATACTTTGCTTCATCATCGTAATTGTTAATTGTTTTTACTTGGTTCTTGCTTAGATAATTGGTAGTTTAATTGCTCTTTTCAATTTTCAAATCTCAAAATCCGATCACTCCTATAAAGTATGATTGAAAACAAACACGGTTACACTCTTGATTAAAATCTCCCTTTGATCGATATGCAAACTTGGTCACTCACTACAAACGATAAGGTACGCTTACCTTGTTCAATTTAACCCTAAATTGAGTCCAAGTTCATGGCGCCGTTGCCGGGGAGAAAGCCTTCGGTGTAACGTGTTTGGATTTATTAGCTCTACTTAGGATATTTTTTTCTTCTTATTTTTTTACATCTATATTTTCTTTGAAAAAATTTATTCTTACTTTTTCTTCTTGATAGGTACGACAACCTTGAAAGAATGGGAGAAGGAGCAACCGAAAATAGTAGGTGAAAAAAGTTATAGCAAGCCTTGAAAAGAAGAGTATGAACATAGATGGGTGGAACCAATACTTGGGAGGAAATTATGGACTTAGTTTGGTTCTACCACAACAATCAATAGGCTATATGAATGAGAGTGACTATGGGTATAGTTGTCAAATGAGTCAAGTAAGCTCTCAATGCTACAACAAGGGGAGTTATGAGGAATGACAATGTGCTTATAATGGAAATACATTCCAACCTCATCAAGCACACACTCCTTGATGGAGTTGCTTAGAATATATGCTTATGGAAGTGATACAAGGCAAAGTTTTCAACCTAGTCTTCCTAGTTATGGGTGATAAGTCATATTCTAGCATGATTATTTTGTGGTAATTAAAGTTTATTTGATTTAATTATATTTAATTATGTGCTAATATTGACTTATATTATTTTTGTGAGATAATTGCTTTAATTATTTAAATTGATGTGGAAACATGTTATTAAAGGAGTAAATAAGGAAATAAATCAGCCCATCATATTTTTAGGATCGGATCTCTCCAAATCTGTGGGTGGCATAATCAATCAAAAGAAAGAGAAAAGAAAGAGATCATGGAGATATTTTTGGAAGAGAGAAATAAGGAAAGAGATCAAATAGATTACTTAGGAATCAAGACAAAGATATTTATGGGAAAATATTTATTTATTTTTGGGGGGCTGCTATAGAGATAATACATGTGAATTGAAGAAGAGCAGAATACTCATGATTTTGGGAGAAGCAGGCGACTCCAAGGCAGATTTGGCGTGAGTTTCAAGAGCAACTTTGGACATCATTCGGTTTTTATTCTTTAATTTTGTTTATGCTATGAACATGCGGGGGTAATCCCCTTTTCTAGTTTAGGATTTCGAGAACCTTCCGTTGAATGTTAGATTATTTATTAAGGATTTTTCATTGAATCTTTTGTGCAAATTTATTCTATTACATGCTTTGATGTTCTTTATAGTGGTTTAATAATTATTTAGCCTGATCAACTAGATTAATTATTTAATTGCTTATTGTTATTCCATGAACTATAATCTGTAATTGTTGTAGGAATTGGATTAAGTAACAAATAGAGATTGTTCCCTCTAGGTTTAATAGAATCTAGGTTGTAAGATACCTAGCCGGATTTCGTAGCCTAGTAATCCTATGTTTGGAGTTTTAATGCATTTATGAGTTCGAATTCATAGGGTCACTCATAGATAGTTCAATTTAGTGGTCGTACCCTAATTGATGAACATAAGAATATTCGGGTTGATTAGTTGTACCGTCAATCTAGGGATTTGAGTTTGCACACTAGGCTAGATGTTTAATTCGTATAATTAATTAATTTAGTAAACGGGAGGGGATCGTCATCCTAAGCTAGGCTTTCGTCACTTGGTAAATTTTATAATTAATTTTTCGTCTACTTAGCTATTAAATTTGAGTTATTTAATTATTCGTGTTATTTTAATTTCAATTGTCACCAACAAAACCCCACTTTTATTTAATTATTTGAAACACTTAGATTTAATTTTAAATTCATTATACTCTCCTGGGTTCGACCCGTACTCGTTACTATACTATGTATTAGTATGAGTTGGAAATAAATTTATTTTGGTAGGCTGGTGACAGCTTATCAATGGGGTTCAAAGTCTTCAATGTATACCAACTTCTTATCCTATGGTGCAACAAGAATGGATGGTGCCTAGTTTTCAAGTGGATGATATGTCTTACATGGAAGGGAGTAATTTTTTAAGTGTTGATCAAGGAAATTATCTCCAAGGACAAAGATGGCAACCACCGAGTGAAGAGATAAAGCCAACCGTAGAGGATCGAGTTGGTCAACCCATGAAAATGCTTGAAGAAATGATTAAAGAAAGAAGAGAAATGAGGGAAGAAAGAAAGAGAGAAGATGAGGAAAATGAGAGGAGACTTGAAGCCCTAGAATGTCAAATGAGTTAAATGATAAGTGAACGGAACACTCTTCATGAAATGAAGAATTTTGATGAAAAGATTGAAGTAGAGTTAGATAGAGAAGAGTGTTCGGGGGATAGTGAGGACTCAAGAGATGATGAGCTTATTGAGGATAAGGAAGTCAAGGAAGAAGAAAACTTGGAGGATGAAAATTCAAGTGAAAAGGGTAAAGAGCCTAAGGTAGAAGAAAGCTTAGAGGAGGAAGAAATTATCTATGATTTCTTGTCTCTTGTTGATAAAGAAAATTCATGTGAAGATGAAGAATCAAGAGAGGAGTATGAATTTGATGAAGTGAAACAAGGTCTAAAAGCACTTGAAGATGAGTTCGAGAGTGAAATGAGCATTTCTACACCTTTTAACTCTTCAAGTTGCATTGAATTTCAAAATATTGTTTATATTGACTTTATCTTACCTATTGATTCTTTTCAAAGCCTTAGGTACAAAAGAGAGCTTGAAGAAATATTGGGAACATATTTGGTAAAAAGGAATAAGTGGTGGTCACGGAAGGAAAGGTTAATGGAATGCAAGCTCAAGAGAGTTGAATTGTTAAAGCCAATCTCGAAGGATGCTACTATGGTCGTTACTGGCCACAAATGCCTAGTAGAAAAAGAAGCACAAAGAGTAAAATTTGATGGCAAGAACGAATGATATCCTTGGCTATTTCGATGAGTTCTCCATAATCCATCAGACTTGAAGATGTTAAACTTAGCGCTGGATGGGAGGCAACCCATCGTTTACTTTATTGCTATCATTTAGTTGTTTTGATTTAGTTTTCTTGCATTTTTGGCATGTAGGTTGATTGTGCTCATGGACAATAATGCGTATTGAAAATATGAGAAGTGCTTGATTTGAAGTGTGAAGGGATGTCTCACCACTTTTTGCAAACTTAAACCGACAATCTTGTTTCAATTTAAATTTGGAGGGGACAGTACATGGTGGACATACCTTGAATTATTGTAATGCATATACTTCTCTACAAGAAGCTCATTGTTGGAACTACAAGGGTAAGTCCCACTACTTTTTACAAACTTAATTCTCAACTTGTTTCGATTTAAGTTTGGAGGTAGAGTGCGTGGTGTGACTCACTACTTGAGTGTGTTTATTATATTGAGTGAGAGGTTTTCTTGTAAAATTGGGTAAATTTTAAAAACTTTTTTCATGAGTATTGAGTTGATTTTGGCATGATTGGTTGTATTGAAGTGCATGCTAGTTCATATTGTTATTTCGATTATTGAGCTAATGGTTTTGAATGAGTTTTTGAGCATAAATGAAGTGTAGTGGAAGCATGAATTGAACCCAAAAATCAAGTCGAGATTCGTTGTACATGCAATCTGGAAGCCCGTGCCAACCATTTCTATTACCAAATTCCTTTCTATGGGAGTTTACTCTACATCTCATCTCTTCTATGTGCTTATCATAATTTGATTTTGAATTGGACTTGATTGGATGACATGCTACTTCATTTGTTATGTATTTAGGAGGTTTACTTTCTTTATTAGTTTTTCTCATTATTGAATAAGGTGGTAAAATCTTGAGCTTACATGCTATTGGATGATGAGGATATGTGCTTGATTTTCTTTTGATGGATTGAATTTTTATCATGAATGTTATGTGTTTTTGTGTTATTTCTTGTTTGGTGAGTCTTTTCTCATGTGTGGTGTTTAATATTTTTGTTCTTGTATAGGATTGCTTGGAGGTTTATTTTGGGATGTTGTGAGTCATTTTCAAATGTGAGTAATGACATGTTGTTTGTGATATGTGATGGCGAATTATGTTAGGAATCTCTACTCTTTAAAAATTATGACATATTCTACTTAATTTGTTCAATTTTGAGATGAATTGAGGTGTAATGAGTTCTTAAAGGTCCAAGCAAAAGCTTGTGAGAGTTTGAGCCTCAACCGTGCATCCATGGTTAATTTCTTCATGAGTGGATCGATTTAGCCTTGATAAACTAGAACTTGCTCATGGACTACAGGAATGAGCCCGATTGGTAGATATTAGTGAGATGATCTTAGGCCATCCTTGTTATGTCATAGCCATTGCCATATATCTCCTTACCCTTATACATCATCCCTAGTTAACCACTTTGAGCCTGAAAGCCTATTTCTTGTGATATTAGCACATTACAAGCTATTATTACCCACTTAAGCCTTATATATATAATCTTTGCGTGGGTGATTGAGGAGATGATGGTCTACAAGGTTTGAATGTGAGAAATATGAAAGAGAAAGAAGGAAATAGTGAACAAGTAAGAAAAGGATGAAAAGAGCTCAAGCAAAATGTACATGCAACCTCAAAGTAAGAAAAAGGAGCGAGTTAACAAAAATATGCTCAATGAATCAAAAGTCGAAAGAAAGGAAACAGACAAATCAAAAGAAGCTCAAGAAATTAAAGGAATGATAATGATTAGTGCTTGTGATTAGAAAAGAAAAGAAAGGAAGATAGAAACGTGAAGAAGTTTGAAGAAGCTGATCATCTCTTCGATTATCTACACTTGAATAGTCACTTTTATCCAAATCTTCATACTCTAAAGAGCCTAAAATTACATCCAAAGATAAAGACCTTTTTGATCACTTATTGAAGCTAGGGTGGCTTGTGAATATAGTCCGTGAGCAAGCCTATGGCGCGTTGGGTTCAACAGGTTGATGAATGTTGATCTACCTTATCTTATAGAGTGTTGATCTACCTTACCTTATAGAGTGTTGAGTGAATTGAAATCCGATGTGAGGCTTAGACCGAAAGGAACTTGATTACTTTTTATTCTCTCAAACTTAAACTTGTTAATTTTTCATGTCATGATTTTAATGTTGTAGTGTGACTTGATATGATTTGTAGTCCTTGTTACTTATGATGTGTTGTGTGATGCGCGTTTTCTTTGCTTGCAAAATTAATCTCCAAGTATGAAGAATATCAATTGTAGTTTAGATAAGCGACCAAGTTAAATATCGAACCCAAAGAACTGCGTATTATCAATTTAATTATTATCTAAATTAATTAAGACAAGTGATAATAAAGATTGAGGATTTTATTATTTAACTACTAAACAATTAATTAAAATAACAAATAAAATAAATAACGCTTAACGAATACGAAAGTGGATCAAGTAGGAGAATAGGTAGCTCCAGGAAAATCCAGTTTTACTACTTAACTTCCCTTCCGTGTGTTGGTGTCCGACTCTGCCTTGTGGAATATGGACGTATCACTAAACCATGCATATCTACTCTATAGACACAAGTAAATATGCGTGTAACACGTGTGAATAACCTTGGAGCAAGAGATATAATTTCACCCCCCTTTCTAGGTACTATCAGTACCAATTATTTCCCTAGCCAATTGGTACTCTAACCTAATATGATCTCCTTTTATAGGTACTATAAAATTATCATCTTTATCCTATTTAATAACTCGAATTCAATTCCATTAATAAGTATTCATATATGATAGTTCTAATGAAGCTTCGGAGTCCCCTCACTTAGAATCATAACATGGAATCCTGCTCAGCAGTGAACGCACTCAATCAATAACCAAGATATGTATTCAGACTCTACATAACAGTTAATGATGCACAAAACGATCGTGAGTATGGATTAATAAAGCACAATCATATATAAAATAAATCCACAAGTAGTGTTGTACGGAGTTTACACACGAAAGTTCAATTAATTGGTAAAAACCTTCACAACCCTAGTTCTACCAAAAAAGCTCTAGTCCATGGTGTTGTAGGAAACACATATGGGGGTTAGGTAGATCTTACTCATATGTCCGGAAAATTAGAAAGTAGTAGAAAAGAATTAGGAAAACCCTTGGTATAGAAGCCTTCTTCCTTCTCTCTTCCGTCTCTTCAATTCCTCTTGGTTCTCCTCTTGATTCCACAGACGAATCTTCAAAGTGATGGATGGATGGAGGAAAGGATGTGGATGATGGTTGGGGGGTGATCCCCCTTGTGGGGTGTAGTATGGTTGTGGCCTCTCTTCCTCTAATCTATTGTATTATCCCACAATTTATGAATAATAATGTGAAATATATATAGGTGTGAAAAAAGAATTAAAAAAGCAAAGAAATATATATGGGTGAATCATGGAGGATTACATGATAAGGAGATAATTTTCGGAAATTCTCGCTGGCAGCTGCGCGACTTCACGATTTTAAGCATAACTTCCTCGTCCCATCTTCGATTTGAGTGATTCTTGCGCTCACGCGATCCTCTCTTCCTTGGCTTTCTATATTTATAAAAAATACAGAAACTCCAAGATTTAAATGTATAAAAAGTCATGCAAAGTGGCACTGCCGTTCTGTTCGACACAGCTTGCGCGACGTCACCACTTTGATCATAACTTTCTCGTTTGAAATCCAATTGAGGTATACTTTATGCCAAAATGACCCTCTTTTCTGTAGCTTTCCAATCATATATCACACATCTAATTAAGAGCTCCACAGGAATACAGAAAAATTACAAAAATTGGATGTGCGTTTTCAAAATTCTTGCACAAATTGCACCTTTTCTCCAACTTTGCACTTTTCATCCTTTTTACACCTAAAACACAATAAAAAACCTCAAGTTCACCTTGTTCTCACATATATTGAATATAAGATACTTGTACTAATATACAACAACAATACTCATAAAAAAGGTGTTAAATTGGACACTCAAACACGCTAATTTCCACTCTCATCATTGTGCTTATGTTCTTTAGGTTTTTCTCAAGGTGAAAATTTCCCCTCTCATTTTCTCATTTCCGTTGCTCAAGGACGAGCAACACTTTAAGTTTGGGAGGTTGATCGGTGTCATTTTCACCTAGATTTTAGTGTCTTTTTATTTTGTATTTTTGTATGTTTATATTCATTTTGTATATCATTTGGTGGTGTTATATGAAGATATGGAGATGTGTGCTTTGAAATGATAAATGTGTGATTTTCATGATTAAGTGCCTTAAATTGTGCGATATTTGTAAATATTTAGAGAATTGGTACTTTGGGTAATTTATATGATTTTCAGGTAGAAAAGGATTTTAGACATAATAAGGAAGATGTAGAAAAAAACAGATCTCAATTCGGAGTTAAAACGAGGGAGAACGAGCCAAAACAAAATGCTGAAAAATGCACATCCAACTCGTGTAATTTTTTTATATTCTTTTGAAGCTCAAAACTGGAAATATGATACTGTTGGCATTCGATCATTTGGTTAACGTGAACCGTTAGCATACCATGCGTTTCTAACACAGCGGAAGCAATAAATCATAGAAACGATTACCGTTCACCAGGTTATGTTGATGAAGATTAATTCTCGCAGGCAGCCTGCGCAGTCCCACGAGAATGGCCATAACTTCCTCGTCTGATATCAGAATTGAGTGATCTTTGCGTTCAGACAATCCTCTCTTCGACGGCTTTCCTTCAGTATATTGATCATCAAATTCTGAGTACCGTACTAATTTATACAAATTTCGCAAGATCGCGGACAGCAGCAGTAAACTACCTTCTGATCTTCTGCTGTATGTCCCAAGTCCGATCTCGACGTCGTGTGGGCGACGATCTACGAGACCTCCTCAATCTGCTCTCAACCCTCATCACACGTGAATAATCAATTAGATTAGGGTTCCAGATAAGTTGAGGTGACTTATATACATGGGCTACAGCAGGGACCAGGAGGAGAAATTGGGTTGGGCCTCCATTGGGCTTAAGTATCCAAGCTTAGCCCAAAGCTTATACTTAAGTCCAATAATAATAATATATTCCACTAAAATATTATTATTGCACTACCGTACCAATCCCAAAATTACGTTTTGGGCTCCTTCTTATTATGAGTCCATTAGTCTCCCCATGTTTAAGATATACAATGTCCATTAATTAATTAAGTTACTGACAACCCAATTAATTAATATCTCATCCAAGAGTAGTACCACTCAACCTCATTATCATGCCAGAATAAATTCCACCTGTAGGGTTTACATGATAATCCTTATGAGCTCCTCAAGGGGATATCATCAACCTATGACGGACACGGATTCCTTCTACAATCAACAGCACACCATAGAGACAGCACTACTTCCCAACTCATCGAGTTTGTTGATTTAATTACATGTAAATCTCACCCATTGATGAATCAAAGAAATACATACTGCCCTACGTGTCGAGGTTATTGTATAGGGATTAAGAGCATGAACTTCCATAATAACTGTGATCAAGTTCTCCTATAAGTCAGTATAAGTCGAACGATCTCAAGCGGTCCTGCTCAATACACACAAGTGCACTAATGTGATTCTATAGCCAAGACAAGCTAATACCAAACCACACTACAACCATCCCGATAGAGAGTCCCCGTCTATCTCGGTTGTGAGCATCAGTTTATACTTTATAAAGAAACCGATAATATGATCTTCCGCGTGTTGTCGCACAACATATTATCTACAGTATAAAGTAAGTGGACTATTGCATCGAACATATAAATAAATTATAAGATGCAATCATTTGATCATATGATTCTCATTTCAAATTAATTGTTACAATATTGTTCATACAAAAAGCTAGACTTTTAGTATACAATCCAACAATCTCCCACTTATACTAAAAGACTATGCTGTCATGTCTTCTGCCATACATCTGATTTCCACTCCCACTACACGATCATCAAAAGCTCTCGCCTTAAGGTCCTTGTAAATGAATTTACTAGGTCATCATCCGATGCAATCTAAGCGACAACAACCTTCCCCTCATCATACGATTTCTCGTAATAGGTGGTACTTGCACTCCCTGTGTTTAATTGCCTTATGGGCTCGTGATTCCTTCAAGTTTGCAACTGCACCAATATCATCAATATAAATTGTGATATCCTTGGGCAAACTTAGAAACACTTCGAAGTCCATCTTGAAGTTTCTAGAGTCATACAGATACTTTGGCTGCCTCATAGGCTCCAATTTATCATCTTTCCATGATGGAGTCTGGAGTCTGAAATATATTTCTATATAACACTCCTCCACATTATGACTCAACTTCCTAAAATTAAACGCATAACCTTTGAGGTGGATTTACTGTCGTCCCTATCTGATTTGAAAAATTTGAATCTATGTAACCCATAAGAATCAGTGAATCTGTTTGGTAAGCCCACATAAGTTTCTAATCCTTTTCAGGTACATAAGTATATGTCTTACCACAGTTCAACATTCTTGTTTCGGGTTACGTTGATACCCACTGTTCATGCTATCGGCAAAACAGATATCCAATCTCGTGCATAGCATTCCTTAGATTAAGCTTCCTCATTTGCCGAAGCATAAGGAACCGCTTTCATCTTCTTTATCTACTTTTGTGTCACAAGACACATTCACTTAGATAAATTCACATGCTAAACGAGTAAGGATCGTATCATTATATGAAACTTGAGATAAGCATAACATCCTTTCTTGTGATCCATATTACCGTGATCAAAAGAATATTTTTGCTCTTCTTAAGTCCTTCATCTCATACCGCTTTATCAACCATACCCATACGCCCGACAATACTCTTTCATTGTCTCCAATGAGCAAGATACTATCTACGTATAGTACAAGAAATACCACCACGTTTCCATCACTCTTTTCAATACACAAGACCCATCCGATCATTGATTAGATCCATGTCATTGGATTACTTCATCAAAACGGATGTTTCATGATCTTGAAGCTTGTTTTAGTCCATTAATGGACACTTTTAAGCTCACTATCACAATGCTCTTAGCTCTTTGCAATGAATCACTCTGGTTGCTTCACATAGATGTTTCCCTTAAGACTTCCAATCAGGAAAGCTGTCTCGACATCTATTTGCTATTCCTCATATTTCATATGAGTAGCAACAAATAAAAGAGTCCGGATCAACTTAGGCATAGCTACTGGTGAACAGATTTTCTCATAATCGAACCCTTTCTTTCTGAGTATACCTTTTCGCAACAAGCTTGCTTCCAAGGTTTTCACCTTATTCTATGATCCTCTTTTATTCTTGCATGCCCGCTTCCAATGGCTTTTACGCCATTTAGCGGTTCAACAAGCATCCAGACCTAATTTAAAATCCATCGATTCTATTTTAATATTCATTGCACTTTGCTAGGATTTGGCATTTCTAACTTGTAGTGCTTCGTCGTATCCGTGGGTCCATTTCATGTTTGCTAGGGACCAAGTCTCACGACTTTCCAAAACATGTATCTTACAGGTTGTCGAAGAACCCTCCCACTACGACAAAGCACTACATGCAATTGTGTATCAGACGTGACACGTGTTGCAGTTTACCTTGTGGTATATCCTCTTGTACACTTGGTACTTATACTTTGTATTTTTTTTCTCTCACTTCCTTTAGAACAATTTATACATGGGTTTATGATTTAATACATAGTCTCTTTCCAAAAATCTAGTGTTTGTGTTAACAATCACCCTTCGATCTTTTAGACTAAATAAATCACCTTCATTTTTATAGCACATCCCACAAACAAACAAACATTCAAATGAATTACTGTTTCTAGGGCTTATCCATAAAATGAATTAAGTAATTCCAAATAATTCATCATCTATCTAATCATTACCATAAGAATCTTATTCCTTCTATCCACCACATCATTCAGCTGGGGCATGCCCGGTGTAGACCACTTGAGATTTAATCTCAACCTCTGATTAATAGCTCCTAATTATTCTAAGAGGTACTCGTAATGACGATTAAATCATCATTACTTGATATATTTTCCATGATGCTTCACTGTACCAGCCTTGCAATTCTTGAATAAATCAAAGAACTTAGACATGCAGTGCATCAAATAAATATATCGGTATCTAGAATAATCTTCAATTATTCATAACTACCTCTCGCCTAGATAATATTAGGCCCGCTTGAATCAGAATGAACCAATTCCAACATATATATCTTTGGCTCTACACCCCTTTACCTTGAAAAGGTAATTAATCATTTTTACTTCCAAGTAAGACTCGCAAGTCCGATAGTTTCCACTTCAGATAACCTTACGGTCCATCTGCTATCAACTTTTGAGTCCTACTCAAGTAAAATGATCTAGTCTTAGACGCCAAATGCATGTTTAGTTCATCTCCGAAGATTACTTTCTCTTACTAAGATTAGAAGATGCATTATTAATTACTATTTGTTGCATCTGTGGAATATACATGATTTAAGAGTATACAAATTGTCTGTCAACGTACCATAACAGATTACAACTCTATCCTTCATTATAATGACCATGTCATTTAAATGAAATGGAGTATCCATCTATTAAAGCATAGAAACCGAAATCAAATTCTTTCTATGAAAACATAAGTAAAGACAATTTTACAAAATCAAACGTTTATTCATATCGTAAGATAAATAAACAACTCCCACTGCAATAGCCACTAGTCTTGTAGTTTTACCTATGTCATAACAATCTTATCCTCACTTAGTAATGAACATTCAGTGATTCCAGTATCTACACACTTCGTGTCAGTAGATGCCATCACTAATCATGTTTAAACAACTAGTAAGTAAGATTCTATCCTTGTTCACTCCTTTTATGAAATTGAATTTCCTTTACCACATGTTTTGTCAGAAGTTTCCCACCATATACAACCTCTTGTAATTCATGAGAAACTTACTCAAAACATCTAGGCAATTATGAAGAATAAAATTGACTTAGGTTTCCCCTTCAACTTCTATTCCATGTATTTCCAATTCATTCATCAAATTCAATCATGACCTACCGCCTTTTAAATTACTCAAGTATCCGAAGAGTTACATGAGACCATCATATTTCTATGAACCTCTCATCTCTTCACTAGAGACTTTAATAGGCATCATGAGACGTCCATTGTGAGAACACACATGTATTTTCTTAAGCAGTAAAATTCAAAACCAAGATTCTTTTCTAATCATCTAATTTGGACAAGTAAATATAATTTCTTTTAGTTAATAATAAGTGAGATAAAACCATTTGAAAATCAGAGAATCACAAATAAATATACCGATCAAAACTTCAAATTTTATCATTTTATATTGATTATCTCAAAACAATATAAAAATAAAATTCACCGACATCTCAAGCACCGTGAGTCTGCAAGCCACGTTAGTGTAGACGTTTATAAACCCGAACATTTACAAGAGAAGATTTTACCCATTAATTTCATTTGTCAACCTAACTTTATGACAAAATAATTAATAGTCGGTTCCTCTTTAGCCATGCAAATAAAAGCAGTGACTCCGATGGGGAGGATACTTATTATTTACACCTAAGTGTACACCATTATTTGACTCCAAGTACGCGGCCCAAGCTTATGTGCCTTACAGATGGAGAAGTACACACGCGCTCGGATAACTTTCTACAGTCATCAATTATAAGTCTGTACAGTGATCCGCACATGAACTCATCCGATAGGGAGGAAGGTCTATGCCAACGCGCAAGTTCATATGCATCACATTACAAACATAATTATTTAAAGAAGTCTGTCCCAGCAATCCATGAATAAACTCATCCGATGGGGAGGAAGGCTCTAATGCCGACGCGCAAGTTTATTCACATTGCTAACAAACCAATAATGGAGGCCGCGGGATTTTTTACCAATCCCCTCTCCCACTTAGTTATTCAACACCGAGGGTTTTTACATGCATATAATATTTAAAAATAAAATACGCAACCTAGCATGCTCATACTTCCAAATATATAACAATAATTGACCAATAAAATAATTATAGCAGTTATATATAAGGAAATAAATTGCCAAAAATAAGTTGACTTGATCAACACTCCAACATACATGCATATAATATACCAAATATAATACGCAATCTAGCATGCTTCTATTTAAGGCAATAAATCATAGAGAATCATGCATACATATGTAACAATAATCAATTAATAAATCATTTATAACAGTTATATAACAGCGAATTCGATTGTTCGCAACCAATCACGAATGCGGACAACTGCGATGGGGATCGACCTCCCCGCAACTTGCTCCACCACTCTGGCATCCTGCCCGATCATATTGTGAAGACTCACGTGGAAACTGATGCAGACCAGTCGAACTTGATGCAAACCCGCCCGAACCTGGTGCAGAGTCGATCAAACCTGATGCAGATCAATCGAACCTGATGTGAATCCGCTCGAACCTGGTGCAACATTGATCGAACCTGATGCAGACCAATCGAACCTGATGTAAATTCGCTAGAACCTGGTGCAGCATCGATCGAACCTGATGCAGACCAATCGAACCTGATGCAAATCCGTTCGAACCTGGTGCAGCATCGATCGAACTTGATGCAGACCAATCGAACCTGATGCAAATCCGTTCGAACCTGGTGCAGCATCGATTGAATCTGATGCAGACCAATCGAACCTGATGCAAATCTGCTCGAACCTGGTGCAGCATCGATCGAACCTGATGCAGACCAATCGAACCTGATGCAAATCCGCTCAAACCTGGTGCAGCATCGATCGAACCTGATGCAGACCAATCGAACCTGATGCAAATCCTCTCGAACCTGGTGTAGCATCGATCGAACCTGATGTAGACCAATCGAACCTGATGAAAATCTGCTCGAACCTGGTGCAGCATCGATCGAACTTGATGCAAATCCGCTCGTCCAAGGGCCTACTTGCACGGAACCAAGTTCAGCCCAACGCGCAATATCAAACTACACCAACTGTCGTTCAGGGTTCGCAACTTTAGGAACCCGGGAATCCAATCTCCACCATCCAAAATCTACGCCTGTGAGTTTTGAACATGCTGTCCAAATTACAGGTCGATCCAACGGTTAGATTGTGAGAAACAACTCTTTTCCCTCGACTGCGCAGAACAGAATCGCCCAAAAAACTGCTTCTGTTTTCGGCGTATTCTCGACAACGTAAAACTCCAAATACGATCTTCACCGTTCAGAATGTACATCCACAAAATTCGAACGTGATGACCAAAATTCAGCCTGATCCGACGGTTGAAATTCTAGTTATTGCCTCTGCAATATCACTGCGCTGGATTTTCTCTCAATTTTTTTCTTCCATGTGAAATTGACGAACAGTTTTCGTCGAATTCTCTCACACACAACCATCAACGAATAGATATGATATAGGGTATATTTCACATAGGGATATTCATGGTTTGCGCAGTAAAACCAAAACCCTAAACATGCGATCCTAATTTCGAAAAATTAACCACATAAACCCTAGTCTAACGTGTCACGCTTCACCACGAAACCGAAGCTCTGATACCAATTGTTGGCGTTCGATCATTTGGTTAACATGAACCGTTAGCATACCATGCGTTTCTAACACAGCAGAAGTAATAAATCATAGAAACGATTACCGTTCACCAGGGTATGTTGATGATGATTAATTCTCGCAGGCAGCCTGCGCAGTCCCATGAGAATGGCCATAACTTCCTCGTCTGATATCGGAATTGAGTGATCTTTGCGTTCAGACGATCCTCTCTTCGATGGATTTCCGTCAGTTTATTGATCATTAAATTCTGAGCACCGTACGAATTTATACAAATTTCGCAAGGTCGCGGACAGCATCAGCAAACTACCTTCTGATCTTCTGCTGTATGTCCCAAGTCCGATCTCGACGTCGTGTGGGCGACGATCTACGAGACCTCCTCAATCTGCTCTCAACCCTCATAACACGTGAATAATCAATTAGATTAGGGTTCCAGATAAGTTGAGGTGACTTATATACATGGGCTACAGCAGGGACCATGAGGAGAAATTGAGTTGGGCCTCCATTGGGCTTAAGTATCCAAGCTTAGCCCAAAGCTTATACTTAAGTCCAATAATAATAATATATTCCACTAAAATATTATTATTGCACTACCGTACCAATCCCAAAATTACATTTTGGGCTCCTTCTTATTATGAGTCCATTAGTCTCCCCATGTTTAAGATATACAATGTCCATTAATTAATTAAGTTACTGACAACCCAATTAATTAATATCTCATCCAAGAGTAGTACCACTCAACCTCATTATCATGCCGGAATAAATTTCACCTGCAGGATTTACATGATAATCCTTATGAGCTCCTCAAGGGGACATCATCAACCTATGACGGACACGGATTCCTTCTACAATCAACAGCACACCATAGAGACAGCACTACTTCCCAACTCATCGAATTTGTTGATTTAATTACATGTAAATCTCACCCATTGATGAATCAAAGAAATACATACTGCCCTATGTGTCGAGGTTATTGTATAGGGATTAAGATTACGAACTTCCATAATAACTGAGATCAAGTTCTCCTATAAGTCAGTATAAGTCGAACGATCTCAAGCGGTCCTGCTCAATACACACAAGTGCACTAATGTGATTCTATAGCCAAGACAAGCTAATACCAAACCACACTACAACCATCCCGATAGAGAGTCCCCGTCTATCTCGGTTGTGAGCATCAGTTTATACTTTATAAGAAAACCGATAATATGATCTTCCGCGTGTTGTCGCACAACATATTATCTACAGTATAAAGTAAGTGGACTATTGCATCGAACATATAAATAAATTATAAGATGCAATCATTTGATCATATGATTCTCATTTCAAATTAATTGTTACAATATTGTTCATACAAAAAGCTAGATTTTTAGTATACAATCTAACAGATACATCTTTGGAAAGCCACGAAAGAGAGGATCGCTGTTCTTTGTCTCATTTCTAGTAAAATATTTAAGAGTAAGAGACTCTATCGTCGAGTACACGTGTGACCAAGTACAAAATTTATAAAAATGTCATCCCAAGGGAAAATAAACTTGTGGTTATATCCGAATTTGTCATTTATTTATGATTTGTAAGAATGTCAAGATTGAAGTTTTGGTATTTAGACTACTTATTATTCTAATCAATTAACTAAAAATTAAACTAGCAACAAAATGTATCAAATATATCGAACAAATGATGAATGGAATGTAGATAGAATTCACTTGAGAAGGGAGCAAGGCTAATCATAATCATGGTTAAAAATATAGCTAGATATGCATAACTCTTGATGGTGAACTTCATTAACTTTGGACTAAAAGCAATCACGTTTTTACCCCTAATCCCTATGGACAAGGCAATTAGGTTCTCTTCTCTTTTACAAGTCTAAATCTCCTAGGATTGTTCTTAATCTCAATTCCCTTAAGGTACTATGATAATAAGTTTGGTTCTTTTCACTCAATTTCTTAAGTGTCCCCTTATGAAGGTTCTAAGCATAAGAAGTGTATGACTTACCTCCCATCTGATTAGCCATTTTGTAGTAGGGATGACCAATTGAAACAATTTATCAAACCACAGGGAGGTAGGTACTAGTACTTAAGCGATATCACGTTTCTTGTAATTTTATAGAGACGAATCATCAATAAAGTGGTTGTTCAAACAAGTAAATAGAAGTAATCAAAGCAAATAAGCAAACAATGATCAACAAACAAGATGGATGGATGAAAAGTGGTTTACCAAATTGATTAAAAGTGAGATTAACAACAATCAATAAGTGGTAATTCTAGGAATAATGTATCAAATTCATATGTATCATGGATATAGGATTAAGGGCCAACACTAAGTTCACCTAAACTCCCTCTCGAGATGGATAGGATATGATTATCAAATAGCTCAATAGATTGGTTCTCACACAAACAATTCCAACTAGGTACTAAGCTTGAAATGAGAGTCCCTTCACACGATTAATCAACCTCTCGATCAAACCAATCACATGTTCTATCAAAGGGTTCTAAATTATGAAGGATTTCTCAATCTCTTTACAACTTATAATTAACATGAAGTGCATGATAACTTGATTCAATCAACTATCCTAAACATATAATTGATTTCTCAATCTAATCACATGCCCATGACAATTAACAACACAAATCAACATTACAAATAAAGCAATTAATAATCAATAATAGAAAATCATAGATCCAATCAACATATTAATTCAAATACACAAATCCTCAAAATTAACCAACAACTCTCATGTTGCTAATCCCACAAGGGAGATTAGCCTACAATATTCAAAAGGAAATTAACATAGACATTAAGATCCTTACAAATCATGATGAAACTATGAGGTTTAACTACAAATTATGGAAGAAAACTCCCTTGAAGTGCTTCAATAGTGATCTCCTTCCTTCCTTGCAATTCTCCTCTCTTCCTTGCTTCTTCTCTTCAATTTGATGAAGGTTTTGATGGTGGGATGATGGTAGATGAAATAGATGGTGAATGGATGAAGATGATGGTGTGAATGGAAGGAAATGGTATGTGATCAAGGTGTAGAGGTGCAAATTGGTGGAATCTCCAGTCTCCTTTGAAATGTTGAACTTGAGGCTATTTATACTCTCTCCAAGTTGGGCCACTAATTAATCATCAACTGGGCTTTTTATACACACTTACACACATTGGCAAGTGAAAATTTGAATTTTAGGCCCAAAAACATGCAACTCGAGTTGGCCTTACCCAACTCGAGTTGCAACACGAGTCGAGTTGGAGGTGTGTAACTCGAGCTAAAGTAGCTCGACTCATGTTGGCTACTCGTGCACCCACCTGTTCGGTCGTGTTGCGAGGCTCCGAAACTGAAAATCCCACGGAAGGCAGCTTGACTCGAGCTAGCAACTCGAGTTGCAGCTTGCAAGTCGAGTTGGCTCACTGTACAATTTTTGGTCACTGCCCTGCTCCTTACACGACTCGAATTGCAAGTCGAGTTGGACCCTGCAACTCGAGTAAGCTCTCTGGATAACTCGACTTGATCTCAACTCGAGTTGCACCTTGCAACTCGAGTTGGGTCCCGGCAGCCCATTTCTTGCTCGTTTCAGTTCCCGTCTCTATTTTTGCTCCGTTTTCACATGTTTTACATATGTTTAAGCTCATTCTCTCACATTTCCATGGAAAAACATAACACAACCAAATAACACATAAAATACGGATAAAATACTATGAAAACAGACATAAAAAGACAATAAAATCTAGGTGAAAATATCACTCATCACCCTCACACTAACATACATGCTCATTTTAATATATGATTCAATTAAACACCTAATCATAATATTGGAATGACCATCCTAACACTCTGAATAGAGAATTTAATCATACAAGTATTGAAATGAAAACATGATTCATTAATCATAAAAGGAAATCCAAAATTAACTCAATTCAACATCTCAAATCCTACATATCTAGCATTCTTCTCAACCAATCATATGATTAGCCTTACTATAGGACTAGCCATTACACATTGTGTTTAGATCAATACATTCAAAGGCTTGCTCCATTTGAAGAAAATCAACAATTGAAAAGTAGATTGGCTTCTCTTTTGTGGAGATAACCTTCCTTCTCTTCAAAATGCTAACTTCTTCAATCATTGATGCTTTTCTCTTCTCAAGTGGTGGATGGGTGGATTGATTGTTGAAGATCAAGTGAAATGGATGGATCAAATGTATGGAGATGATTCAAATGGATCTAGTGTGTGAAAATATGGTGTGGAGTGTGTGTAACTGCTCTAATTCTGATCTCTTTTCTGAATTTTTGCAAAAGTCATCATTTTATATCACTTAGGGGCCTTCTAGAAGCTTTCGAAATATTCTGAAATATGCACTGCCTTTTGCACCTACACGGGCCGTGTAGCAGCGCACGGCTCGTGTAGTACACACCTAGTTCAGCATGTTCTGTGTTTTCTCGAACACAGCCCGTGCGCCCACACACGGCCTCTCACATGGGGGTGTAGCGATTTCTGACGACTATGCACAGGCTTTCTCAAATCCACCCACTAATCCATCCATCCACCAATTTAAGAAGGGGAATTCATTATTGGTTGAAGATTGGAGCATATTGAAGGAAGAGAAGGCCTACTTCAAAAGGGAAGCCAACTTACCTTTAATTTGTGATTTTCTTCATTATTTGGCTCAATTGGAGCAAGCCATGGATTATGTTGATTTTATTATGATTTGTAGTGGCTAGTCCTCCAGTGCGGCTAGCAATGTGATTGGTTAGAAATTATGTAGATTTTGCACACTACATATTTGATGAAATGATTGTTATGAAAAATTTCTATCATGAATGCTTATTCTCATTTTATGTATAATTTGTGTGATTAAATTCTCTATTCATAGTGTTAAGATGGTCACTCCAATATTATGCTTAGTGGTTTAATTGAATCATTGATTGCATGAGGTGACTATATTAGTATGTGGGGAGTTTGACCATAACCTTCATATGCTTAGAATTACATGATAGGACATTATTGATAATTACTTGTGAAAGTATTTGATATGATGAGGGGACCCAAACCATGACTCACTTGACCTTAGAAAGGGAACACTAGGAAAACGTCCCTGCTAGAGGAAATTCTTCGTTATAATATCTCTATATTGGTATATTAATATCCGTAAGTACCTATAGGAAGAGTGAGGATTGGAGACAATCTTCGTAAGTGCCCTTAATATCATAACATGAAAATCATCATTCATGTGTGTGTGTGAGTCTACATGAGCCTTTTCCATGATGTTGCTTGCCTTATATACTTCTTAGATTGTACACCTTCATCCATCATCCATCCCATTTGTATATATTTCTATCTTTTAGTTACTTTCCTAGTTGTTAGTTTTTAGTGTTAAACAACTCCCTCCTTAATCGATTAATCCTTCTAGAGTGAAGCACTTCTCAAACATGGCTACCCACTTTCGCCCTTGAGTTCGATATATTATAAATTTTGCACTTGGTCGCTTACGTGTTACAAACGATAGAATACACTTGCTCTAATAAATTTAACCAAAATTTGGCATCTTATATTTGCTTTAGAAAATTTGTTCTAATTTTTCTTTCTCTTGTAGGTGTATACCTTAAGAAGGAAGAATTAAGTGAACAAGCCAAAAAAAAAAATGAGCTACATGGAAAATATTCAAAACATGATGAACGCAAATGCTCTTTCTAATGGGGAAGCTCAAGGAGATATAAGGATAGTTCAGGGGGTTCAAGTTCCCAATTTAAAATTTCTTCAACAAGTTTATTGAAATCTTTTTGCTCCTCAACAACAAGTTTATCTTCAAGTGCTTCATAATGTACACCCTCAAGTTCCTCAAGACATGATGAATATGACTATTAGAGATCATTTCCAACCGAAGGTAGTTCAACAAATTATGGCTCCTCTGATCACCGCCAATGATTTTGAGTTGAAGGCGAGTTTGATTCGGATGGTTCAATCAAACAAATTTGATGGAGATCCAACCGAAGATCCAAATGACCACCTTGCCCACTTCACATAGATAGCGAATACTATTAAAATGAATGGGGTGAGTGAAGATTGCATTAATATGCGGCTCTTTCCTTTTTCTTTAAATGAATACTATTAAAAATGACTTGGAACGATCACTCCTGGGACATGCAACACTTGGAAAGATCTTGCTCAATGTTTTCTCGATAAATACTTTCCACTTTTAAAGACAATACAATTGCAAAGTCTCATTGCTCAATTTAAGCAATTGCCTCATGAGATCTTTCATGAGTCATGGGAGAGGTTCAAGGAGATGTTGAGGAAGTGTCCTCATCATGGTTTCTCGGAGGAGCAACAAGTGGGATTCTTCTATCAAGGCTTGAACAGAAGAGATCAATTATTCGTTGATGCGTCATCCGGTGGGTCTATTTTTGGCATCACCGCTCAAAGAGCAATAAGAATTTTTGAAGAAATTGCCATGAATACATCCCAATGGCCTATGGAGAGCATAAAATGTAGCTATGATTTGGAGAATGTAGCTAAATGTGGTGTAGTTTTTCCATCGATGTTCAATTTGGGGAGAAAATTGCCAAATGATGAGAGAAAATTGCCTTCGGAGGATTTTTTGCACAAGTATATTAAGGATAATGAAGTTAGGATGAAAGCATTTGAAGAGAGAGTTGAAAAATTCGAGTTGTTATTTCTTGATGTGAAGAGTTCTATAGAGGTGAGGATGGAATCTATGGAGCATCAGTTAGGCCAAATCTCAACCACCTTGAAAAATATACAAATAAGTATATCTTCTACATCGAAGACTAAGGATCAATGTATGGCTATTTACTCTCAGGATAAGGAAATAATGGTTGAAGAAGGGTTGGATGCTTGTAAGGTGGTTGATAAAGAAGAGGTTAGAAAAGAGGATAGTTTGGGGGTTGATAAGGCTACAAAGGAGAAGAGAGAAAGAGTTCCTAAATTGGTGAAAGCAAAAGAGTAAGAAGAGTTGAAGGAGGAATTAGATAGATTTGTTGAGTCTCTTGAGATGATGCTTAAGAAAGAAAAATTCCGAGATCAAGAAGAGATTTATGCACTTAAGATGGAAGAAGAGAAACCTCCGGAGATTAAGATCTTTGATTTTACTCCATATGAAGAAAAAATTTCTCATTCTCTTAAACTTTCAAATTCTCTTATGAATCTTCATAATTTTGTTGATAAAAATTTGTTTGCTGATAATTGTAGGACAAGGATTGTAAGAGAGCATCAACATTCATCACTGCAGAGCATATCTTTGCCTGAATTCTTACCGGGAGATGTGGTAGAAATTCAAAATTCATGGGGAGCCTGATGGAAAAAATGGAACAAGTGGAAAGGGTCATTCATTGTGAAGAATGTCTTCGGAAAAGAATTGCTTGAGTTATTTAACAAGAAAAGATACCTCCTAGTGGTTGAGCAAGAAAGAACAAGACACTATTTCAAGAAGAAACCTATGAAAGTGCCCAAAGATTATTCTAGACCACCATCACCTTGAAAAAATCTCATCCGACTTGAAGACGTTAAACTTAACGCTAGATGGGAGGCACCCCATTATTATCTTTTATCTCTTTCTTAGTGTGCTTTTATTTTATTTCTTGTCTTTTTAGGAACATGAAAGAGTTTTCCGGTGATGGACTTGAAGTGAAGAGTGGTGCAATAAATTTGGTAACAAAATTCTTTCCAAACTAAAATTGAACTCTTAGTTAAATTTAAGTTTGGGGAGCTTGCTCGTTTTGTTACTCGTTCATCTTGTTCTTAGTTTGCACATTTTGCACCGGCGCACCTTTTGTCCTCTTGTTCTTATTGTTAGTTGTTTTCCCTTGTGTTTCTTGTCATTCAATATTCTCTTATGGAGCTTATTTGATGGTTGTTTGAAGCTATAAGATTAGGTTGGATTATGTAGTTGGATTGGTGTGAATTTGTGAACATATTATGGTTGGGAATTTACTTGCATGGTGCTTGTTCACCCTATTGACGAACTGTGAGATTTTGAGCCTTGAATTCGTAATTGTTATATGATTCATTCTTTCATCATTTATATGTATGTGCTCTAGAACTTGCCATTCGTCTTGCTTGAGGCTACGTTTGTATGGAGACTTTTGAAAATGATTTTAGGCCATCTTTGATCTTTAAAGTTAGAGCCAAATACATATTTTTCCTACCTTTCAACATTATCCATTGCTAGCCAACTTGAGCCATTTTAGCCTATATTCTTTGATAAACACATCATCTAGCCAAATACCACTTAAAGCTAAGAAAGAACCCTATGTGTGGAGATTGATTAGAGAAATTATAGCTAGACAATGTGAAAGGCAAGAGAATGAAGGAGGGAAGAAAAAAAAAGGGTTATGAAAGAAGAATATGAGATGTAAAAGAGCGTGAAAGAAAAAGAAAATGAGCTTGAATTGTTATTGTGATATATTTTAAAGATCAAGTTCAAGAAAAACTCAAAGAAGGAAATTGTTGTTGTCCATGAAAAGGGAAAGTTGAAAAAGTCTTGAATAAGTGATAAGAAAGAAGGAGAAGATGTGGAAAAAGAAATAAAAAAGGGTTACAAAGCTTTCAATATGATCTCTCCACACTTTTAGTCACATTTATCCTATATTTACTCTTCCCTAACCAAAGAGCCTTCATTACATCCAAATGAAAAGTCCTATTTGATTCGATTGTTGACTCACATGATTAGTGGTGGAGAGTCTAGACTTGTGGCAAGCCTATAGTAATGCATGCATGTGAATTGATTTTTGAGAGTATACACCTCCATAATTTTCTAAATACTTTGAGAGTGAGTGCATTCACACCATGAGAGGATAAATGAGAATGAGTATTGTGGTTACATTTCCCACCATGATTTTTTGCATTTGTTTATTGATATCCGATTATATGATTTGATTTGATTGTGTAGTTGAGAATGACTATATTCTTTATTCACTCCATGCTTCAATTCTATGCAATTTCTCCCCTCATGTTCCTTTTCTTTTCTGTTGTTTGTGGGCGAACAACACTTCAAGTTTGGAGGTTTGATGAGCATAGAAATTACTAGAAAATATGGTCCATTTTTAGTTAGGATTTATATAATTAAGGTTGTTTTTAGTGATTAATTTCTTTAATTCCTTAATTTTTGTGGAGAATGGTACTCTTGTTAGAATTTGCAGAATTTATACTTAAATGAGCTTCTACGTTCAATTACGAGTTCCAAGTTAATGCCAGATAAAAAGGATTTTGGTTATAGTTTTCCGTGCGATGGTCCTGGACGAGAATTATCCTGATTTTCATTGATATTCATTAGATAAGACTCTTCAGAAATGGGTACTGCGAGTTGTTTCATACCATAAATAAACCCAAACGCTCAAAAAATCCGTTCGGCAGGCGAATTCACACCTCTTACAACCAACACAGTCTTCGGTCCTTGGAGCAGAGGCAATTTGTTTAGCTTTACATCCGTCCCAGGGTATCATTTCTAATACATCCGTGGGGCACGCCTTATATGACCAATCATATAAGCCGTTTATAATTTGATCCCAACGTTTTCTTTTCGGACCTAACTTAACAAATTCAAGGCGTGAGAGAAAACGGGACTTGATTCGAAGTTAAAACAAGCAAAAACAGGGCAAAACAGTAAAACAGCGCAAGCTGAACATTTCAGCAAAATGGCTGCGCCCAGCCTAATTTCAGCCCAATTCAGAATTCTCTTTAGCCCATTTACAATTAAAATTGCAGGTATGTGCCACCTTTAATTAGGAAATCAAATTGGCATTAGTTGAAGACATGCACATTTTCTTGAATCCATACAAAAGGGCCTGCATTTAATTTGTGAGGAGAAAGTCAAATTGTATAAGAATTCTTTATGGCCCACTTCATCCAAAAGAGAATACACCTGATTTAAAAGCCCACTAACTTGGAATGAAAGGAGGTAGCAGCCGTGTGATTGCAGAGGGGTTGAACAACACTTCAGTTCCTATTACTCTGTTTTTCCTTTTCTTTCTTTATTCATCTTTCATCAAATTCCACTAATTCCACCTATTTAATTTATGAATTTCCTCCACATTCTACTCCAAGTGATCAAGGAAGCAAAGAAGGTTGAAAATTGTAAGAGAAGATAGAAGCTTTCATTGAATAAGTTTAAGGGAAGCATTTACTGTAGTTTGTAATTTACTTAGGGTTTAATTATGGGATTTTTAAGAAAATTTATTTTATTTTGCTTAATACTATGTTAGGCTAATCTCCTTTGTGAGATTAGCTCCAGGTGTTGGATAATTTTAGGTTTTATGCAATTGGATTTTAATCTTAATTGGGCATTTGTGTTATTTCCATCATTGATGTTTATTGCTTGATGTATATGTTTGATTTGTGTGATTAATTATCATGGGCATGTGATTAGGTTGATAAATCAATTATATGTTTATGATAATTCATTGAATCATTTCATCATACACTTCATGTGAATTAATTTAGAATGAGACAAAGATATCCTTCTAGATTTAGAACCCTTTGATAGAACATTTAATTGGCTTAATCGAGAGATTAGTTAATTAGGTGAGGAGACCCAAACCATTAGTGAATTCATAGTACCTTAAAAGAGAATATTGTCTGTGATTTAGTACCTCGTTAGGGAACTCGTAGACTAATTAGTACCTAGTGGGAGATGTTAACTTTGGTCTCGATCCTTTATTCTTTTGGGAGCCTTATTGAGGGCCTACATCCTCTTCATTTCGAGAGAGAGAGAGTTTAGGTGGAAATCGTGATCGCTCCTATGCCATGTCCATGATAGATTAGAATTAATTGCATGATTACTTTATTATCCATATGATTGTTGCTAATCTCATCCTTATATTATTTGGAAACCCTTTCTTCTTGCATTCATTTCATTATTTGCATTAGTTTAAGTGCATTCATTTACATTCTTATCCTCCATCCCATTCCGTTGCCCTTATAAAATCACGATAAACTTGAGATCTCTTAAACTCTAATACCTTCCTCCATATGGTTCGATAAATTCTTTAATTGGTCATCCCAACTATACTACGACCAATTACCTGATGCAATAACAGTTTGCCAGGACGTTTAATAGTCTACATGCATTAATTATATTCATGTGGAGGATTATTGGAACTGGTTAAATAATAAAAGTGGGTCAAGCCTATCTTTTACTAATATTCTTGTAAATTTCATTGTAAAAAATGAAAACAAATTGCATACTTAAAAACTACATTTCGAGTGGATGAATTTAATGTATAAGTTTGCTCAAATTCAATTTCGGGTGAATGGGTAATTAATAAATGAAATTAGCAATTTAATTAAAAAGAAGCATATGTTCGAACCAAGGATATTGGAGGTTCTTGGTTTGGCTCAAAAATTCAAATTCAAATTTAAAATGAAGGGATGCGATCCTAACCATTAGATCTTGATCTTAATCAAGAGGTGAGATATGATGGTGCAAAACAATCTGAGACATCCTTTCGAAGGTGGCACCATACCTCTTCAACTCTTGTAAATAGATCTCCAAATCTCCTGCAGAAATCATTCAAATCCAGCATTGAAAATCAAGCATATTACAATATAGTCCCAATAGTTCTAGAATTCCAAAATCAAGTCCGAATGTTCTAAAATATTTGTTTGTTTGCCAATAATTTTGGACTCGTTGTATTACAAATCTAAAACTCAAAGTCGTATATTGGAGGCGGTTGCTATAATTCGTAAACACATGAGTACAAAGCAATTTCGTCGTAAGGAGAATGTGCGTAATTCTTGACTCGACTTTACAAAAGTAATTCATAAGCCGTTTTAAATACTACCTCTATACCCAACAGTTCTACAGTTCTACCCATTGTCATCCCCATGAAACACTTTGTCCCACATATACCCTACTCATCACCAACCCCGAGACACCAATTGGACCTATCTTCGTATACATGTATATATCCCTTAAATAACGAAAAGGCACACCTTTCTTCCCTTTTGGAGGGAAAAAACTGTATAAAAAATAGGATAATACATGAATGATCAATTCTAGTAAAATTGTTCAAATCCTAATTCCACACTCCCATCATTAACCATGCAACTTGGTTGTCGATGAATATGTTTCCATGGGTAACTTTATATTAATTTTCAGTGTTGATCCTGAGAAAATTCATCGATAAATATGGTAGCTATGTGTTTCAATGCAACTGCAAGACCAAGTGATACAACTTAAATTAACAAAAAAGAAGAATTAAAAAATAAACCACTTTCCAAGCGAGTTAAGCTCCTAAAAAAAGGGGAGAATGATAAACTAGAATAACCTCACAATAATTATCTATGATCTATGCCTTGCCAGCAGAAACAACAAACATTTAAATGGAATGTAAATGAGTAGAGACGTGGATGCTATTGCTCTGCTTCTCACATGTAACCAACTTGTACCTTTTGAATACTGAATAGTGGGCCTTCAACTCTTGCTGGACCTCTAGGTTACCCATATGGTGTGTTGAGTTCAATTGTTACTTCACGTGGGCCAAATTAATTAGATGATCTGTATAACCTAATTAAATCACCTCCATAGTCATACAACACCTTCAAGAATAGATTAAATAAGTCATTTGAAATTGTAACAACCCATATAATTTTATACATGAATCCAATTGTGGCCCAACTCATAGAGGCCCAATACAAGCATAAAGCATAATCCAGCCCACCTGTTGCTGCAACCACGTGAATGAAGAAGAGGAATCAGGGTTTTATACACTTTCATTATTTATGAAATCTCCTCCTGTCCAAGAAATGATCATATCTCGTCTATTCTCAAAGAGATATCTCCCTACAATCAAATTCCAAATTTGTTCTCTTTGCTAAGGAAAGTTTGACCACTCTAACACATTAATTTTTCTTGAGATTTGGCCCATCCATTCAAGCATAAAAACCGATCATTCTTTTCATCCTTACACATCACTCACAGTTTCTTGTCACGCGGCTGCACTTGTACGAAGAGAAAAGGGTTTCGAAGGATCTTGATCGCGATATTTTATACTTGAATCTAAGGCTCTTACACGGTTAAATGGTGGGGATTTACTCATCTTATGAATGTTGAATTATATTCGTATGTGAATGTTGAAGTTGACTGAAAATTATTATCACTGAGATTGTTCTTGCACTTATGAAATCATATATAGCATGGGTATGGGCTGCACTAGTGCCATACTATAGCATGGGTATGGGCTGAAATAGTGCCATACTATAGCATGAGTAAGGGCTGTAAAGGGGTGCCTTACTAACGAATAGCGATATCATAACCTTACACGAATATGGGTCGAAAGGTGCCATATTGACATGACAGGATTGTATTGTAAGTGAAATTATATTCTCGCACATGAATTATTTGACGTCTGTAAGCATGCTTAAGTCTCAACTGAGCTTGTGGTTGCTCACCCCAAAAATTTTCCTCCTTTCAGATTAAGGCGTGGCGATAGCGTACGAGCGGGGAGCGTCGAGAAGGAGGAGACTATATAAAATTTTGAATAAGTTTGCAGTCCCTGTCTCATCCTCATTTCACTCTTGGCATGAAAACATTAAATTGTGGTTTTGTTGATTTACTGTCATATTGATTCTAAAATAAATTTATATAAAGAGAATAATTTGGATGTGTAGAAAGATACATTCTTATTCACAAGAACAGTGATATATATAATACAATTCTGATCTATATCTAATGCCTAAATTACGTACAGAAAATTAATGAGAATATTACAATTACTCCTAATTAATGGAAAGAATAACAACAACGTGATTGAAGGAGTATTTACAAATAATAAAGACAGACGTTATCTTCTATCATGCCCTCGCAAGATGGAGCTACGTGAGGAGAGTCCTATATTGAGCAATAGACTTTGAAAACGTGCACGAGGCAAGGGTTTGGTGAGAGCATCCTCAAGCTGATCCACAGAAGAGACGCGAGTTACCCGAAGGACGTCATCTTGAACTAGTTGCCGAATAAAATGAAAGTCAAGAGCCACATGTTTCATCCTTGAATGGAAAACATGATTTGAGCATAGATTTGTGGCGCCAATATTATCACAGTAAATGACAGGTTTGTGTGGAACTTTAATGCTAAGTTCACTAAAGAGAGAGTTGATCCAACATATCTCAGCGGCTGTAGAGGCTACAGTTCTGTATTCAGCCTCTGTTGATGACCTTGCAACTGTGTTTTGCTTTTTCGAACTCCAGGAGATCGGGTTACGTCCTAAATAGACAATGTACGCACTAGTAGACGTATAGTCATCTTTGTTCCCAGCCCAACCGCCATCCGAATAAGCATGCAAAGTAGTTGGCGAATCTTGGTAGAGTGTGACACTGTGGTGAATAGTACCACATAAATACCGAAGAAGTCTTTTTGTTGCATTCCAATGATCTGTAGTTGGGCGGTGTATGAACTTGGAGAGCTTGTTGACTGCATATGCGATGTTGGGCCGAGTGAGAGAGAGATACTGGAGACTCCCTATAACCATGCGAAACTCAAAAGGATCTGACAAAGCTGTTTCGAAATGCAGTGTTAAAGGAGGCGAGTTGGTTAAGGGGGTAGAAACAGGATGAGCATCTACCATCTTCGTACGAGCCAACAGATCAGCAATGTAACGTCTTTGAGATAAAATAAGACCTTGTGGACAGGACACCACCTCAACACCCAAAAAATAGTGAATATTATCAAGGTCCTTGAGAGAAAACCTTTGAGCCAATATATTGATGAAGCCATGAACATAATCTTTCTGATTGCCTGTGACAATAATGTCATCAACATATACTAAAATAAGAACAATAATACCTCCATTGTTGTAGATAAACAATGACGTATCAGCAGCGGAGTTGGCGAAATGAGATGTGAGAAGAAACGGGCGAAGCTCAGTATACCAGGCACGTGATGCCTGCTTGAGACCATAAATAGCTTTTCGAAGCTTGCAGACATGAGTGGGATGATCTGGGTCAATAAAACCTGGAGGTTGAGCCATGTATACATCATCTGGAAGGGATCCTTGAAGGAATGCATTATTAACATCGAGTTGGCACAAAGGCCAACCGCCACTGATAGATATGGAAAGTACGAGACGAACAGTGACCGATTTTACTACCGGACTGAATGGCTCCTGATAATCAACTCCAGGGCGTTGATGAAAACCCTTAGCAACAAGACGTGCTTTATACCTGTCAATGAAACCATCAGGATGTTGTTTGATTCTAAAAATCCACTTACAACCAACTATGTTTGGAACGTTGGTTGGAGGCACAAGTTCCCAAGTTCCATTGCAAATTAGAGCATCAAATTCAGCAGACATTGCTTTTCTCCAATTAATGTCTTTCATAGCTTGTGAAACACAAGTTGGTTCTAGCAGATGGGTGAGTTGAGCAGAGAGAGATATTTTGGGATTTGGTTTGAAGATGTTGTTCCGAGAACGGGTGATAATGTGTGAAGTACGAGCGGCATTTTGAGGGAGAATGGGGGCAGGCTCGTTGGGTAGTTGAGGGAGAATAGGGGCAGGCTCATTGGGTGGTTGAGTGATTGGGGAATTATCAATTGGTGGAGAAGTTGAATGGGAATGATGTTGTGGAGAGTATGATGCAGAGGACAAAGAGGGTTCAGATGGAGAAGTTACCTGAGGTGGCATGCGTGTTGAATCCACTGAAAAAGGAGCCTCGAAAGTAGTCAGAGATGGAGTAAATGATGTACGTATGAGAATATGTTCGGGCAGCCATGTTGTGGTACTTGACTCACTAGGGCGATCCAATTGTTGTAGAAGGTGAGACATGGGATAGTCACTTTCAACAAAGCGAACATGTCTTGAAGCAAATGTTCTACGTGAAGTTGGATCAAAGCATATATATGCACTTTGAGTAAGTGAATATCTAAGAAATACACAAGGATTGAATTTGGTAGCAAGTTTATGTGGAGAATATGGGCGTAACCAAGGATAACACAAGCAACAGAACGTACGGAGTTTATTGTAGTTGGGTGGTGACTAGAACAATTTCAGATAAGGTGACAACATATTTAGAGTAGATGATGGGGGACGGTTAATGAGGTAAACAGCGGTTAGAAATGCATGTGGCCAAAAGACGAGAGGGATAGATGCATTTGTGAGGAGTGAAAGGCCAGTTTCAACTATGTGGCGATGTCTGCATTCAGAAAATCCATTATGTTCAGGAGTGTGGGGTAGAGACGTGAGGTGTGTTATGCCATGGATGGATAAGAAATTATTTAAAGCCATATATTCACCACCATTATCGGTATAGAGTGTCACAATTTTGATTTGAAAAAAAATTTCAACTAGTGCTTTGAAACGTGTAAAAACTTGGGCAACATCGGATTTCTTCTTAATTGGATAAAGCCAAATGTAATGAGTGTTATGATCTACGAAAATCACATAATATTTGTATCCATCAATGGAATGTAATGGTGATGTCCAGACATCAGAAAATACAACTTGAAGAGGGGAAGTAGAAACAACAGTGGACTCAGAAAATGGTAGTTTACGACTTTTATTGCAATAACAGGCATTACAATGACTTGATAAAGGTGTAGTGGAAACTGACTTTAAGTGATATGTGGAATGGATGTGACGCTGAATGGGCTTAGATGGGTGACCAAGACGTTGATGCCAATTAGTTTTCATACTGGTAAAAATGGATGGAAGAGAGGTGGAGGATACCGTTGTCTATTCATATACTCCATCTCTAGACTTTCCTTCCAGAAGACTCGCTCCTGTCAGTAGATCCTTCACGTGAAAAGAGAATGGTAAGAATTCAATAGAGGTTTGATTGGTTTTGCAAAATTGAGAAATAGAGATCAAGTTACACTTCATGTTAGGAACAAATAAAACATTATTCAGATGAAAATTGCGAGAGTGAGAAGGACTGGATGTAGAACCAGTTGTGGAGATGTGTAACCCCGTACCATCACCAATCACAATGTCATCGGGTCCATCGTATGGAGCATGGAGTGAAAGATTATTCAAATCGGTTGTGACATGATGAGATGCACCACTATCTAATAGCCATGTAGGTGGGTTGACATCACTTGATGTGGCAACATGAGCAGCTGGAGGCCATGGAGGACAACTAGTAGGTGCTTGAGAAGTGTTGGTTGCGGGTATAAGTCTGAACCTCGGACAATTGGATGTTGTATGACTGAGTTCACGACATCCTTGACATTTGCCAAGATATGGGCGTGGGGTATGCCCAACAGATGGTGATTGTTGAGGACGCGAATTAGATCGATTGTTTTGTTGATGAGGGCGAAAGTTTTCAGAATTGTGAGTTGAGGCTGCATTCGATGTTGCTGGAAAAGAGAGGGAGAGAGATTGTGATTGCTGCAAAATAAGTTCATGATTAATCAATTTCTCATGGAGCTCATCAAAGGAGATAGGGTGTCACGTCCCTCAACAATGTCAACAATGTGACGATAATCATCGTCGAGTCCGGCTAGAATTGTTTCAATCAGGTCTTCATGATCAAGAGATTTCCCTAGCGCTGCAAGTTCATCAGCACGACTTTTGACAAACTGCATGAAATCAAAAATAGATCGGGAGCCTTTCGTGGATCGTTTGAGCTGATCTTTGATTTGTTTAATATGACCAAGAGATGGTCGAGCATAGGTGTCGGCAAGAGTTAGCCATGCTGCTCGAGATGTGGTGGCTTGTTGGATTAGCGGGATAAGAGGGGCAGATATCGATCCGACAAGAGCGCCGAATAAAAGTTTATCTTGCCGGATCCAAGGTTGGAAGTCAGGATTTGGAACTTCTTCTGTGTTGTTGCAGATTTTCGGAGATGGACATGGATAAGAGCCATCTACATATTTGTAGAGATCATATCCAATTAAGAGAGCCTCAATTTATAGCTTCCAGGAAAAATAATTGGTGGGGGTTAGTTTCATAATATTGTGATGAGAGATGTTGAGCAATGGGGGGGAGGTAGTGGATTGAGTTTGATCAATGACTGTGGTGGGTGGAGTGGTGGTGATCACTGGATCAGTGGAAGCCATTTGAGCAGGTATTAAGAAAAAGAAGTTAGGATTTGCGGTGTGATACCATATAAAGAGAATAATTTGGATGTGTAGAAAGATACATTCTTATTCACAAGAATAGTGATATATATATATATATATATAATACAATTCTGCTCTATATCTAATGCCTAAATTACGTATAGGAAATTAATGAGAATATTACAATTACTTCTAATTAATGAAAAAAATAACAACGACGTGATTGAAGGAGTATTTACAAATAATAAAGACAGACCTTATCTTCTATCAATTTCATGTTGGTATTGAATATTGATGGAAACTTGTGATCGTTTGAGATTGGATTCAGTAAATTAATATTATATGTTATTTGCCTGCCAAAATTTATATTATGTTTGTTGTTGGATTTATGAAAGTGGGACGAGATTTGGGGTTGTACTTTTTCGAAAAGAAAGTTGGTTCTCATAAATTTCATTTGTTTTGGGATTTGCGAGTATATATAATTGTATGTACTGGATGTACAGATGGAGTATGGATTAGTAATGGATTAATAAATGTCTGTTTTGTTATATTGAAAGATGTCAAAACGGTGTTTGCAACTGGACTCTTGAATTAATGCTTATAAGTATGTAGTGATGTTTACGTCTGTGTGTGTATAAAAAAAAGAGACGTGAGGTTCCAAGATTTGTTGATGGGACCACGTCTTTAGAGGTTAATTCATGTGATTTTGAAAGTGGATTTGAGATTAATTAATTGTTCTTTCTTTGCAAATTGAGGTGGCAGTAGCATGTTGGATGAAGTGGGTTTGCTATTTCTGCCTATTTGAAATTAAATTAATTTACATGTACCAAATTATAAGGATAATTAGTCGATTCTTTTATTATAAATATTTTCTTTCCTCTTTCATGGGAAGAAGGCCATACTCGCAAAGATTAAATATTTATTATTGATTTGTTTATTATAAGTGTATTGATGGGCTTAATAAAATCAAACCAATCAAAACAACATACGTGGTGCAGGGACGGACCTGGGGCAAGGGGGCAATGGTCCCCCCCTGAGATTTCAATAGTAATTAGTATATATATAGAAAATAGAGTTAAATATGTACTTAGCCTGACGGTTGGAGTGTAAATGTGCTACTTGAGCGGTACAGGGTTCGATGCTCTCTAGCGTAGTTTCACTCTCTTTTATTCTTTTCATTTTTATTTTTCCTAACTCATATCATTCAACTTTATTTATTTCATTGCCTTTTATTCTTTTCATTTTATTTTTTGCTCTTATCCAACTTTAGTTGCTCTCATTCAACTTTATTTATTTCATTCTTTTCATTTTATTTTTTGCTCTTATTCAACTTTAGTTGCTCTCATTCAACTTTATTTATTTCATTGCCTTTTATTCTTTTCATTTTTATTTTTCCTAACTCATATCATTCAACTTTATTTATTTCATTGCCTTTTATTCTTTTCATTTTATTTTTTCTTAATTTATTTTTTACTCTCATTCAACTTTATTTATTTCATTTTCGTCAAGTCCAAGTTCAAGTTCATACTTTCATAAAAGAAAATAATATTTAACTAATATTATCACACTTTAATTTTAAATTTGACATCCATCTTTACTACATAACATACTTTACAATTTATTTATTATCTAAAATATCAAATTACCCTAAAAAGTAAGTCAAAAAATAACATTTAACTAATATTCTCATACTTTAATTTTAAATTTGACATCTTCTTTATTACATAACATACTTTACAATTTATTTATTATCTAAAATATCAAATTACCTTAAAAAGTAAGTCAAAATAAGGCTTTTATTAATATCCATACAAACAGTAAATATAAACTCAAACTGGAATAGTTAGAGTAATAAAAATCGGGCAAAATTGGCCCCTGACTAAAATTCCTGGGTCCGTCACTGCGTGGTGCATAGAATAAATAACAATTAAGGTTCTTGAGGACAACTCCAATGACATTTGTGACCTAAATCACCAAATTACTAAATTTTTTATGATTTGGTGCATATCATCTCCAATGATTTTTACCCAAAATTTAGTGCAAAAGGGAATATTCTATAAAATCTTATTAAAATATTATTTTATTAAATTATAATTATAATATTCTAAATTGATTATTTATCCCTCTAATTTTAAATTATTAATTAAACAATATATTTCTATTTTATATTAATTAATTAATATTTAAAATTTAAATTTAATTTTTAAATTTTAATGTTGTATAAATTTTACAAATTACATCAAAATAAATATCAAAATGAAATTAAAGAAATATATAAACAACACATATTTTATTGATAATTGCATAATACAACACATACAAATAAAAGACATAAATTTTAATCCTCCGATGAATACAGTTCCCAAATATGATCAATTAATGTATCTCGAAGTTCATAGTGAGCATCTAAGATTTTTTATTTTTCTAAATCGAGCCAGAAATTTCTGAAATTGAGAATCGTCATCATCCCCCATTTCAATATTTGTATGTCTATCTTTTTTAATGTTCAATGTAAATTTTTTAATGTAATACGTAATTTTAATTGTGCAAGAAGTAATTTTTTAAATTATTTTAATGATACATAATTTATTATATATTAATTATATAAAATATAAAAAATAAAAATATATTTAACCATTAAAAATAATTATTATGAGTGATTAAAAATATATATAAATATAATTATATTTAAATTGAACATTAAAAATAATTATAAAAGAAAAAAAATTTAGGTAACAAAGACCCAAATTTACCCAAATCTTACCCAAATTTGGGTCACGTTTCCCTTTTACCCAATTTTTTTTGGATAAAAAGGGGTAGCCATTGGAGGAAGTTGACACCTTTTACCCAAAAATTTGGGTTAAAGGGGTAGCCATTGGAGATATCCTAAGTATATAAAATATAAGGCTAATTATACTATGCACCTGGGTGCACCCTAAGATAGAGTGCGCCACTTTAAAAAACGTATACAAATATAAATAAAAACATATACAATTATGAACAAAAATGTATACAATTTAATTGTTAGTTTTTTTAATAAAAATTTGAGTGTAAAAAATATAAAAATATTAAAAAACATGTAGTATATATTATTGAATAAAAAATTATATACTAGGTTTTTTTAATGAAAAACTTAGCGTGAAAAAAGTATACCCTCCGTCCCACAGCAAGGGTCTCTTTTTTCCATTTTGGTCGTCCCACCCAAAGTGTTCTCTTTCCTTTTTTACACACATGAGACCCACGCATCCCCTCTAATACAATTAAAACATGGGGTGGGTCCATACTCCCACTAATACAACTACCCACTACACATTAAATAATAATACTCCTTAATTCACGTGCCAAAAAGCAAAAAACTACCCTTTCCGTGAGACGGAGGGAGTACAATTATTAAGAAACACTTATACAAAATAGCATAACATGTACTCCATAAAAAATAGAATAAAAATTTATACACATATGATTGCAACCTTGTATAGCTCTCAAAGTATAATATTAATAAGAGACCAACTCTCTTGTAGTTAATCATACTTTAACTACTACTATTCAATACTATATTTTACCTCGCAGGTTTGTACTAGCAGCTCCATTTTTTTTTCCTTCTAGTAATACTTTTTAATCATCTACTATGTATTTCACTTTTTTAATTATTAATTTAATATCCTTAACCTTGATTTCCGTAATATTGCGGAATTTAATTGGTTAGTATATAAATTAAATGTCTACTGCCTTCTGCATGTTAGGTAAGCCCTATATGTTGGAGTATATGTTATGAATTTGAGAATAAACTTGTAGTCATTTTCTGGAAAGATTTTTGCTAAATACTTTTCTTAAAATTAAATTTACAGAAAATTATAGGACCTGTCCCTTAATTAATATCCTTTATCTTTGCATTATTATTTATTTGATTATTTAAATGCTTTGGTCATGCCCTATTTAAGAAAATAAATGCACATCTCTTTATTTAGAAAATTGGGGTGTGACAGAAATGATACTAGCTCGTTCACAAAATAAGTAAACTCTTTGCCTTGTTTGTTGATCTCTTTAACACCATTCCTGAAGAAATTAAATCATGGCACCACAAAGCAATATGCGACTTTTAGTTGTCACCACATCTGCATATTCGAATGGTGTCAGCTAGGAAAATTGCTTTCTGCTTGAGACAGACTTGCCATAAACACCCAAGAAACGAGTTAAGTATGTTTCTTTATTCAGACAACAAGGCATGCATATCGATGATACGTTCATTATCATAGAGACGAGCATAAGCACTATCACCAGCAAAAATTAATTTTGAGCGGTACAGTATCTGTTCAATCTGTATGGCATTGTCTCAAAATATAGAGACTGCAGAGATCTTCTTAGTGTCAGTCTGTACAAATAGTATGCAAGATTTAGATTTTTTTTTCTTTGAGATGTCGAGTTACTGAATTGTATAATAGAGTCCAATCTGAATGCCTCAAGCGCACGCCTTTGGCAGATAGTTTCAGCCATGTCAATGTACCTGCAATTGCTCAACACTAGTCCAGGAGAAGAATAATTAAGAGGGAGTAATATCCTCTAGATATCTTGCACTAATTAACACAAACAGATATGACTTCCATCATATATCAATGAAGAAAGAATTGGTGAAAAACTTGGTTACTTTCGACTCACTCTATCTAGCCTTCACTGTACTTGTTAGTCATAACTGAACCAATTGCTTGCATCACACAAAGAAGTGAAGTTTTCCCAAGTCCTCACTATCATATGCAATATAAATCCCAATGATTAACACCCAATCCCAGAAACAAGACAAGATAGGCAAGAGAGTGCACGCAGCAGAGAGAGAGTGCAGGTAACCGCCTAATCCAATGCGTCTCGGAAGTAAAACTCCAGCACAGCATATGAACAAGTCAGCACCACCGGGGGCTACGAGCCTGTACACAGTTATCATGAAAATAGAAGATCCACTCACTATCGATACAATTACACAAAGCTTGAAAGAAAATGATAAAACTTAAGTTGAATTGTATACAATTCATGGTAGAAATGATCCTTACTTCACAATCCATCTTTGTTCGTATTCAAGATAACAAAATGAAAAGAAATTCAAATCAAAATCCACACCGCATCATCTATTGCTACAAATGCAAAGAAACTGCGGTCTATGACTGCCTCAGGAACATGGTGAAGAAATTCTCCTGGCGGAAGAATTTGAGAGGAACCGGTGGAAGGCGAAAACACAAGAGATTTGACCTTCGTCATTCCAGGAAGTATCATAGGTTGAA